>CM055280.1:33481785-34081785 GCA_029237695.1 Conchocele bisecta
ACCCAAATATCAATAGTAATCCTTTCATAGGATACATAACAAACAATTCTAGATTTATACCTTTTGGTATTTGTCCAAAGATAAACCTGTGATAGAAACAAATAAGATTTATAGGTTGGAGGTTAGTAAGTTCTAGAACATACCGAGAGGATAGTCAGATTTATTTCGATAAGGATCTTAAACCTTTGCTTCATCTATACAGTCATAAAATTCCTTTTTCGAAGGGTGCCAACATAGAAACTAAAATTATTAAGAGTTATCCCAGTACCCCTCAATTAAATACACGAAAAGAGTACTGTAAATGGAATATTGGATAAAAAAGAAAACTTTTTGTAACACGCTTTCTGATTGGACGAAAATCTGAAAAATGACTAAACTACCAAAAGTAAGTCAATCCGTTTGATGGGTATAAAAGCATGTGTTTTTTTATACCCATCAAACACGATGTCGAAGCCTGCAGAAAACTGGGGTGATGATGAGAGAACGAATGTACAATCACAGCAAGAAGACTGGGATGAGGAGATCCGACGAGCTCCTGCACCATCATTTGTGATTCCTGGAAAACCCCGGCCAGCAAAAAGTCTACACACAGATTTCTCTTAACATGTAAAAGCTGTGGATCACGGGACTGTGATGATCATAAAAACTACATTGAAAGAGTGATCAAGTATGATAAACAGCAAACTTGAAATAGACGATCAAGATAAAAGGCCCTTCTCACCTTCCGACATAAATAAACCTCTACCCCAATCCAATAATCCAATAGCATATATAGACCCTTTAAAAAAATAAAACTCATTGTTACATGCATATCTGCACAATTAAGGAATGTGACCATGCTCTGACAAATACGTATTTGTTTTTTCTGGTTGTCAGATCACGGTCTGTTTTATTCTTTACGCATATGTGTACTATATTATTTTGACCATGTTAACTATGTGTATGATTGTATGGTATGTATTATATACATGTAACAAAGAGCATTAAATATTAATAAAACAAAAAAGAAAAAAAAGATGTCCAGCAGAGCTCGCGACAGCTTCCACAATGCTACTCAATTTGATCAGATTGCCCCTTCTTTTGTCGCATTTGCTTTGTTTCATTGTACTTCTGGGTGACCTGTTACATGATTGTCACACATTGCACTATAGTGTTGCGGTTTGTCATTGTCAGCGTGTTGCCTTATTGGCCGTTATATTTCGTCGCTGTATATTTCCTCTATGTTACTATCTCTGTGCGCCATACTAAGATGTCAATGAAACCGTGCGGGCGTAGTGACGCCATGCGAATCAGGTTTAACTGTCTCTTCGATCTATACTGATCACTGAAGATTCGACAGGGAACGGTTTTGTGCCTCCTTGGACTGTACGTGAGTGGCTTTTTGAAACCATACACTATTTGTATTTATATCATATGACTTTGTGTAGTTTATCTAAATGAATGTCGAAATAGTGTGAAATATGTAGCAGTGGTGCCTGTCAATGACGGACTCCCACATTAAGCAACAAGACGTATATAGATGTCAATATATATATCGGAAGATTATAATCGACTGTTGCAAATAAGATCATGACTAGTGATTACATAACATAGTTATTGCAGTATTAAAATGAGTTTCACAGGCAGCTTATGATTAACATATAACAGTACAATGCTTTATGATATTCGAAAATTGGGTATTGACATGCGATACACGTACATGTGTGTTGTTAACACCATGTTTATGAAATCCGCTCAGTGAAAATAGAAAATGGTCTAATGGAGTAGAGTTGTTTTAGACTTAATTATATAAGCTTCGCTAACACTTAAGTGCGAATGAAGCTATGTCTGTAATATTTCTATGTCAGTGGAACAAAACAACTGCGTAATATTACTGCTTTGAAAATTCAAATATACCAAAATGAAAGTAACACAGTGGCTATGTCTGTTTCATACAAATGCCGTACTTACTCAGGTATATTATAATAAGTTACAAATTATAAATCATGTCACAACAGAAAAATAAACATTACGGTAACCGTCTTATCCAATAGTATATAGCCCATACTAATAAATTGCTGTGGTACAATGTGAAATGATGGCGGACATCTTAGAATTTAGTGAACTGGGCAGTTACCCAAGGATGTGTTACATTAGTTTTACTGTGTCAATATAATACTGTTTCCTTGTTTTAAATTATAAATGCTATCAAATAGGTAACACGATGTAAATTGATTAGAAATCGTGATAGTTGGCTGCCATCTTGGCACTTTTTGGTACACAATGACATTAATTTTTCAAGTATGTGTTGCTATTGTCATGGCCATTTACTGTGTACGTATGCTCGTACGTAAGCATGTTAAATGATGATATATAAGTGACACGGTGACACATTAATGGAGATTATGATTGATTGTTGGCGGCCATTTTGGATTTTTATACATAATTTTTCACGTAATAAATATTGTTTAAGTAGCATAAACTTTTATTTCACTTATACAATACAATCCAATACGAATAAACCAATAACTGGGCATATACATTAGTTGTATATATGTTTAGTGTGGCGGGGTGAGGTATGTGTGTATTGGCGGCCATCTTGGATTTTTCCGGCCATTTTGAACGAAAATGTTCTAGTTCGATTGTATGTAAATGGAAAATATCAATTGCAATGTTTTCAGTTCGTTTTACAGCGTGTATATGCGACTATGCGGCAGTTGTATGTGAACGCTTTCAAAACAGCCATTTTACGGGCAGAAATGTTGCTCTTAGGGGTCCACTTATAGGGGCATAAACACTTTAAACGAAGACTTAGTTACGAAGTTATTTTCGGGACTGCTACCCACGCGACAGCATGCATATTATTTCTAAAATAGAATTCATATTTTTAAAATTGAAAGTGGCCAACAGAAGATTCAGAGCAAAACTGCACATTACCAGATTACAGTCACTGTGTATTTATATGTGTGTGGGTTTTAATTGTTGATAGTGGGTTTACCATTTGAAGAAAGTATATACATGAACCTGTAATATGTATATTTAAATGTCGGGAAAATGCGGCGATGTGACTTACAGTTGTTAGAACATGTCCTGATAAAAATATATAACGGCAGATGGCAACATATGGAAAATTATAGTATATGTACTGGTATATGTATATCCGCTCTGTAAATTATTTTAAAAACGAAATTTGAAATTTAGTTGTTGCGTTTCAGAAAAAGTACGCTCAACGTCTTTGTAAACAATTCAACGAAAAATGAGCGGCCATTGATTTCGTTGAAAAGACGCTGCACAAACTTGACCTTGTAACAGTTGTTTGAAACAGCTCGTTTGAAGTCAGCCGCGTTGAATCTGCAAATCGGGAACGCGTGTATTTGTTTTATAGTATTTACACGCCTCCGACTAGAAGGAACACTTGATATAAAAATATTAAAATAAAACACGCAGACGTCCAGTATTTAGTAGTATTTAGATTAACAGCGATCTGCATTACTTTGTAAATGTTGAAGACCTGTGCATCCGAGCAGTCCGATCAAAGTCTACAGTGATTGCGAATATACAGTAGTAGTACAATATATGCTATAAGCATGTTTATAAATGGTCAATGTTAAAGAATACGTGCATTGGTATCAATCTGACACGGTGCACGTATTTAGTGGCAGCGGATACAGATGCAAACCTGTCGTCTACGTGACGGGGGACCCTGGTGGCAGAAAGTATGTTCGCAGTAAATATGCATGTGACACAATACCACGATCAAACATGTTTAACCCAGTTTCAACATGATGCGATATGCCAAGAGCCGTATAACTAGCACGACGTTCTCCATATTTTGTATATCTGTGATACGATTCTTTTTCAGACAATTTCCAAATTGTAGTTTTGATGTTGATTTTCTAAACATACGACCGGCGACCGAACCATAAATCAAAATAATTAAAACCTATGGTCAGTTTTATTTGTGGTGAATATTGCAGAATAATGCTTATATAGAAGATCAAAGAACCAGCAAATGCAGACAAATAGTCTGAGAAAATGGACCTCACAACATATGGTGGTTGTTACGATCAATGGCTGAGAAAATGGGTATTATTACATATGTGATCCAAAAAGCTTCAGATCAGTTCAGTATGGAATGCATAATATCTGTACTGACCAATGTTCGTAACGAATTAATGGCTTTACACACCTCTAAAATAAGCTGAAAATGTGGAGAATAATATGTAGTATAAAAGACCTTACCTTATATATTCCTTCGATAAAGTTAATCCGTCCTGACTTAAGTATAATCACGATGTGATATTGACGTGTTCACCGTAGGTTTCATACCCCATCATCTGCAGTCCCCATGCAGCTGTCAGGTGTTCACTGAGCTAAATTATACGACCTATTAATTCCGCCCACGCCCACTGCCAATTACAATATATCACAGAATCTGCAGCTGTTCCAATACCATCGACCGCCAAAACCGACAGGCATGTCACGGAGTTCACTTTTATACGAGTGATACATATGAATAACTGGTGAATGTTATGCCGATATTTGGTTGTTAATAAAACTTTTTTCACTACCGTAACCCTTAATGTCTATGCTAAAGCTTTCATGGAGTTCACTTTTATACGAGTGATACATATGAATAACTGGTGAATGTTATGCCGATATTTGGTTGTTAATAAGGTATGTTTATAAACATTGTACATATATTGTTTTACTAATACGTGTATCAGTCCCTCCATACAGCCGGCCGTTTTTTCGTTACCATTTCTACATATTCTGTGGAATTTCATTAGAATTGTAAATTCCCTCTATCAAGCATATTTGTCTACTGCTATATTTGAATTATTATCACAGAATTTAACATCTGAAACCAGAGTTAAGGCGCGTACATTTATTCATGAATTTGGCGCCAATATGACGCTGGTGGTTGCAAGCGGAGCTATACGACCTATTAATTCCGTCCATGAAATATATCCCAGAATCTGCAGCTGTTCCAATACAATCGGCCGCCAAAACCGACAGGAGGTCCATGCAGCTGTCAGGTGTTCACTGAGCTAAATTATACGACCTATTAATTATTTATTAGACACGCCCACTTCCATTAATATAGTAATTAAACTTGGCTATTACGTAATTGGGGCGGAACCGCTGCTACTACTACTAATATATAGCCGATCTATAAATAGATCGGCTAATAATAACTAGGCGAAGGAAAAAATAACGATTAACGTATACATTAAACGACAAAAACGAAGAAATTATGCAACAAATACATGATGTCCGTAAATCCAAACGATATTATATAAGAAACCTTCATCCACCAATCAGGTAAGCTGTCAGTGGCGTAGCCAGGCATACGCACGTACGCACGTGCGTACGAGAACAAATACAAGAACTAAAAAAAAAAAGGTTTATTTTTCGAAATATGCAATAAAATATTGGGGGTGGTGGGGGGGGGGGGCTGCTATTGAGTCTGGAACAGAACGCATTTTGTATCAAACGTACATGTCGATTACAAACAAATGGTGCCGTAAATAATGCAGGAAAACGCGTTAGATAGGATCTCCGTTTCAAAAAAAATCCGGGGGGCATGCCCCCGGACCCCCCTAGCACTCTCCCTAACTTCGCTAGGTCGACGAGTCAGCCATGCTCACCCAATGTTCTACTATTTGATATGTGTGCGTATCAGACATTTGTCCCTGGCTACGCCCCTGGCTGTTCTACTGCTACGTCATAGCGCTTATTTTTACAGCGCCACCTCTCGCCAGTAGGTCGCAGTAACAGGAGAGATAAGCGATGACCAATTCATTGCATGGCTCTGTATAGGTGTCAGATAAGGTGCGATATGAGACCCCTCCTGGCTCATCCACTATGTATCATATGTGCTCGGAGAATCGGGGCTTAATGTATGTGACGTCGGTTTGAGAACACGATGTATAAACTGACGTTGTCTGCATGCTAAAACATATCACCTGGCGCACAAAGTTTCATATCTTTATATTTATATTTATATTAAACTAAGCAAGATATTAACTTGACATTTTCTCAGGATACACAACTAGGATGGGACTTAAAGAAAATGGAAATATCTCAAATTATGGTATTTTTGCGAAATGCCGCTATTTACGTTCAGAGTGCATAGTATTTATGTATGTGGCTTCCTGCATTAAACGACCACCACCCAACTGGTAAGCGCATATTGTGTCAGGGCGTAGCCAGGAGGCAAATGATGTGCAGACCCGGGAAACAAATGTCGAGCGAGCGTAGCGAACGATGCCGCTAGGGGTGTCCGGGGGCATGTCCCCCCCGGAAATTATTTTTTATGAGGAAGCAATTTCCTGCATTCTGCTGCATTTTAAAGACCAATTCGGACTGAATTGAATGCCAGTTTCACAACAAAAACACAAGATAATACACTGTTCTGCTTGGCTATACATGTACATAAGGAATTATACATTAATATAGGTGACTACATCCGCGGGAAATATGACTGCTATATTTCGCAAAACTAGCGTTTGCAGTGCTAGTTATTGTTTCAAAGATATTATTTTGTTTAGTTTCTGTTTTGTTCATGCCACCCATGCAGGGGACGTAATCTATAATTCTGTTTTATCAATTCGTTCCCACGAAATAACAATTCGTTCCACGTTCCCTCAATTTAACAATTCGTTCCTACGAATTAACAATTCGTTCCCTCGAATTAACAATTCGTTCCCACGAATTGTTTTGGCGTCCAGCTACAGGCCCGTAGCCAGGTGGGGGGGGGGGGATGGGGTCGGGAGGGTCGGACGACCCCCCCCCCCCCCTTTGGCGTCCAGCTACAGGCCCGTAGCCAGGGGGGGGGGGGGGGGGGAGGGGTCGGGAGGTCGGAACGGTCCCCCCGCCCAGCCTCGAGGTTCACTTTTTGAGCCTTGAAGTCCACTTTTTTAGACCCCCATAGAGCCTTCTTCAGACCCCATTGAGCCTTCGAAACGACGACCCCCCCCCCTTCAAACAGGTCTGGCTACGGGCCTGAGCTACGCACGCAACACCTTTGATCTACTTTGAAGCTGTTTGGTGTTATTTCGAGGGAACGAATTGTTAATTCGATGGAACGAATTGTTATATCGTGGGAACTTGTTAATTCGATGGAACGAATTGTTATATCGTGGGAACGAATTGTTAATTCGAGGGAAAGAATTGTTAAATTGAGGGAACGAATTGTTATTTCGTGGGAACGAATTCATAAAAAAATCCATGTCCCCTGCGGCTCTCCGTAAAGGGGTGACACAGTATAAAGCGGATTATATTTGACATAGGAGTCCTAGCTGTGTACTGCTACCTACGAGACATGGCGCGAATTCTTCTGCGGAAGTATTGGACCAAATTACCGTCAAATATGTATTTCAAAATCCGTGATTTTAAAGCGTGTTCTTATTGATTGTCTCATTTCATGTAATATTTAAATAAGACAAGCATAAAAGCCTAATAAAATGGTGTTGAAGGAATGAATAAAAGTTCCTGGTTGCAAAACTACATTTTCACAAAAATAGTTCCGTTGGATGTTATATGGTCACTGATTGGCTGAACCGTTTAAGAGACCCAACGTTGAAAAAGAAATATCCACCAATCATTTGTAAGATTACATAATAGAATTAAATGACTTGCCGGTCCCCTATTTTGTATTCATGCGCATGCACATGGAGTTCACCTTGTTCAACAGAAAGAAGACACCAACAGACTTTTAATAAATTCTACACACTCTTGCCCTTAGCTGCCATTCACAAATTAAATGTGAAACATGGATTTAGTTTCGGTGCTCGAGAAAACGGTGTCATCTGGTAAAATAGTCGTTCAAATCCAAGTTTCTGAAGTCATGTGTTATTTTCTATTTCCGATTGGGAACTTTTTCTCCGTAGGTTTTCTTCAATTTGTTTCAATAACCGAGTTTATATTTCTATCTCATGTAGACACACTACTGTTCTTTCAGATCAGGAAGAATTAAAAGTTGCCCAACTGTTTATTGAACAAGCTAGTCAACAGAATTTGGTAAGTATATAAGCTATTTTATGATTTTAAGTGGCTGTCTGCCAAGCAACTGGTGATTTTATGAATTTAAATTTAACGAAAGGGAAGTTTAGGCTAAATTTCACCATCACCAGTTTCTCCTAAAATCCCAATATTCCTAGTGCCTACGCAGAGCTAAGGCCACCCTGCGCCTAGCTGCACACACGGGTCCGAAGTTGTGCTGGGAAAAGTGTACTGGGTCCGAATCGGTGGGCATCTATAAAATGCCCACCGACTAAGGCTGAAGGGGTCTATGTCGCACAGGGTACTACACATATGTACCCTAGCATGTAGGGTACTACAGATGTGTACCCTAATTTAATTTTATTCCACGAATGTACCCCATGATTTGCAGTTGGAAGCCAAGTCGGCAAGTCGGGAACCAGTCTGCTAACTGCTGTGAATCTGCAAGTTCCTGCGCATGCGCATTGCTATATGAAAATGGCGCAAACTGTCAGTCTGCTAACTGCCGTAAATCGGCAAGTTCCTGCGCATGCGCATTGCTATAGGATGATTGATTCATAAGCATAGAATAGCTAAAATATATCATTTTGAAAATATGACAGCCATAAACGTCTTTTGAAGCTGCGAATGTGCACGTTATTACCTACCATACCAAGGTAGCCTAAACCAAAAGTCAATGTCGTAATCGTTATCCGCGACAGGTGCGCGCATAGTCGACTGGTTCTAAAAACATTGTTATAGTCGACGCAACAGGGTACGTAAATGTAGTACCCCATCCCGTCAGGGTACATAAATGTAGTACCCTACATGCTAGGGTACATATGTGTAGTACCCTGTGCGACATAGACCCCTTCAGCCCGACTAAGACGCCCACCGATTCGGACCCAGTAGTACCAGAATCAATTTACGAAATGTCGGAGATTAGCGTTTTGCGATTCACATGATCGTGGCGGGTCCCTACAAATAAACTACAACAACGGATTTTTGTTGTCGGTTTATACTTGTCCTGTATTGCGGCGCACCATCGGATCAGTGTAAAAAATCGTTATCTAAATTATCAGAGGAGTGTACAGTAAACAATTTTCCACCATTTCCTTTGCCAGTCATAAATGACAATACTATTATCACAAGGCTAATAATCATAATGCAAGATGCTTTCAGATCACATTTAATTTTCATTTGTGGTACATGCTATTTTACCATATTCATTATGGTGCACACTACAGGCAGGATTTATAACAACAACAAGATAATAACAATCTACAACTGTAGACTATTATTCTGAGCATTTTTATAATCAATAGAACAATAAATTCTATTAAAAATACAGAGTTTATATCTACATCTGTGTAATCAAATATAATTCTGTGTTAGTTTTTTATTGTTTTTCATATAAGACCCCCCAGTATAATGAGAAGCTCTATTCTGGTAATTTGACAGCTACCAGTCTGTGTTTACATGACATTGACTTCTCAAAATGGCTAAAGAATCCAGTGACGCAGACTGACAGAAGCATGCTTTGTAAATCTTTTTGAATAATGATGTTTATGAGTAGACAAAAGTGGGAATAGTTGAAATACATTTTGAAGGTATTCTAACAAATTTGATTAATACCTTACATGACCAAGGGCGATGTGGAACATTTTACTACATTTGACAGATAAGTGTTCTGCAAAAAATGTCGGTGGAAAAATATCGTGTAATTTTCTGTGAATAGTGACAAATGCGGTTTACGAAACTTCCTGACGCGGGGTTCCGACAAATGGTTACGCTACTGTATTATTATAAGCATAAGTAATAGTGAAATAAATCATGCATTTCTGAACGAAATATATGGTGTCGTTTAAATTTAATTTCAATCAAAACCTATTTTAATACCCATTTTTGTAGAATTAATCCTTTGCGTTAATAAGTAATACACGTAAAATTGTCACTATATTTTATCCGGGCATATATTTACACCCATTTTCAAGCAACCGGAAACTAATCAATTACGCAGTTCACAGTGTTGGAAGGACGTTTTGATTTATTTTAAAAATTTAAATGGATATTGGGAGAGAAACTACAATGAATCGGCACTTGAGATAAGGTAATAATCAATTTTGAGAGCATAATTAACAATATAACGTGTATATTAATGCAATTTTGCCTATAGAAAGTATTGAAAATCTTCCTCAAAGCCGTGGCGATTTCGAGATACCACTTTACAAAAAGCCGTCATGACTGTATATCAAGAGTCATGAAGTCACGATTTGTAACTGCTATGCTAAAGCATAGCACTTACGACCTTATGTTACTAGACGATCGACAGTTATGTTTGATAAAAAACGCAAGTTGATGAAGTTGTTAATGGGTGTCAGTGGTTCCGTCAACTGGAGGTTTCGTCAACTCGACGTCCGGTACGTCAATTAGGCTATTAAGAGTAAAACTTGATAATGACCGGCACATACAATTGATCAGATAATTGATTTGTCATTAAGTGGACATTAATGACAGATATTTGTTGCTATTTTAAAATAGGTTTACAGGGCTCCAGATAAGGAATTTGACATTGGGTACTGTTGCTCCATACTTTTAAAATCAATTGGGTATTCTCAATTTTCAATTGGGTATTTTAAAAACATTACCCCATCAATTTTTTTCAATTGGGTATTTCCATATTTGGATTACAAAAACCGATTCGGAAACAAATCCTACTAATTTATGTATTAATGGTACTGTTTTGTTGTTCATATAATTAATTGAAGCATAAAATGATTAGTTCAAGTTTTCAAACCAAGTACATATAAGTAACTGTTACTAGAGTAATTGGGCTTATGGCATTTGTGGCCAGTGGAGTTCCGGATCTGCTAGCACACTTATAGTTATAAGTTATGTAACAAGCAGTATCATGTATTAAACAAATCATGCAAGTTGTTTCATTATCTGAATGACAAACAGTGCATACGCTGATCAAGAATGCTTTGATTGGCAGATTGATCTTTGCAATACGCGATCTATTTTTTTTTTGGCTGACCACGTTTGACAGCAATTCATCAATAATGTCAATCACGATTAATTTGGGGTCTCCACACACCGAGCTCAACAAAATGACTGTATGATGCCTTGTGCAATGGATTGAGATTCCACATTTGCATCGGTCGTAAAATAAATCGAAATAAGGTTAACATTGGTGCTGGACTTTTGCAATTTGTTTCTTCCACGTTTGTTGTGGCCGCCATTTTGTTGCGCCATGTGTCGCCAATTTTCTACGAAAAAATCTGACATGATCCAATTGTGTTATGTATAGTGTCTATCGCTACTACGATTATATTAATTGGTGAATTCGGGCGCCGTTCAACTCGTCCTATTTTAACTTAGTTAATTCGACCGCCATTTTATTCAACGTGTGCGTTGGTCGAAATAGTAATAATGTTACCATATTTTCATTTATTACTTATGATACTGTCCCACATGTAAAATATAAACCTGACACATTCAAAATAATAAAATGTCTGCTGTGCCCGCCCTCCCCCAGGACCAATTCCACTGTACCATTTGTTTTATCCGTGGGGGCCCCGTGCAGGCACCGGGGCGGGATCAACTGATCCTGAGAATAGTGCTGCAGTAGCCATTGCTTGTCGTAAAAGGCGACTAAACTGGCTTAACGATTGGGTTCATACTTTCCGGAACCCACTATACCGGATTTGGCCCTCATGTACATTTTTGGCTTTCTTGTATATGTGAGAGTTGAGTCGGGCTATGCCCCATATATAAAAGTAAGATTAGCGCTAATCCTATTACTTTTATGGGATGGGATAAATGATGCTGGTGTGGCGAGGGCCTGGCACCAGATCAGGTTGTTCTAATTTCAGGACTGAATATATATTTTGATTGTAAATATTGAGTTCTGAAGTTGGGATTTACCCCCCTTGGACAGGTGGATACGGGACTCGACCCCGTTGACCCGTCTGCGTGTAGACTCCCTGAGGCTTGTTCCTCTATGTCAGAAAAGCGGACGTTAAACCCTATTCACTCACTCACTTATCCGTGCGGATAGTCGTTTACGAATGTCTACAGACGTTTTTCGTTGCATCTCCTTGAGTAGACTCGGGGTCGTCGAAACAAGCAGTTTCACATCGATTTGAATTTAAGAAAATATACTAGTAATGAGCCTGGATCTCGGGTTCACAAGTTTCGCATCGCCGTTTTCCCCCCACAATTATTGATTTGCCAATCAGTAATATTTTCCGTAAATGACGTGGATTGTGACAACAAATTCAGAGATAAATGGGAATTCAATTCCGGCTCGCGTGAGCTCTGAAGTTTGTGTTAACTTTCGCCATAATTGATAGGCCCCGCCCGTCTTATCCGATTTTTGTTCTCAAAATCAATATGGGCAAAAACGGCCGATGCGATAAGGGTGGACATTCTAGATTTGGGATCATTAACTTGAACGGTACTCTAAACAAATGCCATGTGGTGGATTACTAGAGTTTCATATCGAGTTGGATCCATTTTTCCCCGCTGAGAGTCGGAATCGCTCCCGCTAAATCCTGGAGTTCAAATCGAGTATACCCGAATACTGGTTTCCAGCCGTTATCGGTGAAATACAGCCATTGACATTGTCCGCAGCTAGAGCCGGGACCAGACTTTGTAAACATTGAATGGCCGACCGCACAGATCATCGACGATGATTTTGTAGGATTGTATACAAATCTAGCAGTACGCGACAGACTGAAAATACATTTGAGGAGTACGCTACAGGATAAAAAAGTATTGCGTACCGGACATTTTAATTGCTTTTTGGTACGCATTGTCTCTGATTTTAATTGGGTTTTTGCATTTTTTAATTGCGTATTTACGCAAATATGCACCTTATCTGGACCTCTGGGTTTAGTTGTAAATGGGCATTTAAAGGTACATGCCCACGCAGTAGGCACAAAATGTTCTTTATAGGAATTAAATAAGTGTATAATTATGTCACTATTCTACCAGTTCTAAAAATTACGAGTGCCCGCTATACAAATATAATCATTTATTAATTAGTAGTCTTCCCAATATGTAAACAAGAATATCAACATGTCGAAACGTCCAGGAAGGAAATTGTATGAAATGTCGTCGGCAAAAAAAAATGCGAAATGTCTGAGGGACAGGCAGTACAGAGAGAGTGGTTAATATTGGCGACCAGATCACCAAATGGAAAGTTACATGGAGCGCCGTGGCGTAATGGTTAGTGTGTCGGACTACTGATCCAAGGGTCGTGGGTTCGAGCCTGACTAGCGGCGTGCGTTGTGTCCTTGAGCAAGACACTTTATCCACACTGCTCCAGTTCACCCAGCTGTAAATGGGTACCGATAATTCGTAGTTGCTCTGTAAATACGAATTACCGGCTTCTCTCAAAAAATCTCTACCTCTGTTCTTTCTCCCATTCTTGGGAGACGGCATGCAAGGTCCTAGAGCCAGTGCCGCCGTTAAATATAAGCATAAAAAAAAAAAACGTGGAAATTTAGATTTGGACTCGAACAGAGATTTTTCTTCTCAACTTCCGATACTTCACTGCGCATGTCAAAGATGTGATATGATTGACCGTGACGCGTGTTGGTAAAAATAGCACGAGGTCGGAAAATACCCTTTCTGGTTGCGGCATATAAAATGCGATTCAACACCAATTAACACGCGCCGTAATTAAAAATAACTCGTTAGTGGGTAGACAAATGGCTCATACAGTACAGCTCAGGCGGAACAAGCAAATGTGAATTCGCACTGTTTTATATATTTCTCAATAAAAACATAGATCAACTGCACTTTAGAAGCATTTCCATTAGAAATGATTCTAAAGGGCTGTAAAACTATGTTTTTGATGAGAAAAATGCAAACTAATCAGCAGACGACAAAGTTTAATTCAGCATTGTGAGGGTTAAATGACCACTGTACAGGTATTATTCCGTGCCGGATCGGCACGAACGCGCTATAAACATTCGTGACGATCCGTGGTGGACGTATTGGATTGTCCGTCGCAGACCAACAATCCTGTCCGCGACGAATGTCAGAAATTTCGTCACGACGCGCGTGAAAATAGCAATTCCGTCATCAGTACCGACGAGCACGGCGCGCGGATTTTGTTTCTTCCGCCTGAGCTGTACTGTATAAGACATGACAGAAAATGAAAAATAGTAGTACAGTGTAACCTGCTGCGTGGGCATGTACCTTTAATGGCAAATATTTGCAAATATTTGTTGATATTTCAAAGTATGTTTAGTTGTATATGGGCATTTAATGGCAGATATTTGTTGTATATGGACATTTAATGGCATATATTTTAATAACATTTTACAGTATCTTTAGGTGTATATTTTGTGAATGCTTCTGCAGCATTTGTCAGCCATGGATGGTGGCGTACTTCTTGCGGTGGAGTCCACAGGTGGAAGACTCGGACATATGACACAAAAAAAATGCCTATTAAAAAAATCCCATTACCCCACCCACTTGGTCTCGTACAGTACCATATGCTAATATAAAGGTGAGCATAAATAGGGCCATTATAGAAAAAGCCCTCTCTTTTCCGGCTCGCACAAACACAATAAACATCGATTAAATGTATGACTTCTGTCTCTGGCAATCGATAAAGGTATTAGGTGTGTGAATATACTCACTTCAAATCGCTGTTTCCAGCATTTATTCAGTTATTCGCATTTTGTATACCCCATCCAAAGCGAAATTTGCGTGTACGAAAGAATCTCACACAGAATCGGAGGCCGTCCGGCTGGATTATCGGTCATATTTGGCCGATAGCTGATCGCCAGCTCAAACTCGGTAGTGAGACCAGGGTGTAGAGTCCGACTACCCGGCGCGGTTGTTAATGCGATGATGCCATCCCTCGACGTCGTTGTTGGTATGTGTCGTCTCACGAAACTGTCCCCAGTTGTCGACCTTCCAGACGCTGCCGTCGATCCAGGTTCTCATGTATGCGGTCAAGAGATGTAGTGGGTCGCCAAATTGTTCTGCCTGCTGTTCCATGATCGTGAAGGCTCTCAATCGTGATCTGTTCTGACGGCAGTGATATGAGCTTCTTCATGTATCGATGGCGGTATTGATGTCGGTCTCGCTTCTCCTGATACGCTGTCGCCAGTCCCAGCGTTGTTATCTTCCGGTAGATACGTTGATTCCAGTGGAACCCGCAGCCCTTGATGATGGTGTTTGGTAGTACCTCGCGTAGACACTGCCACATTGCTGAACAAAAAAATTACATGTGTTATGCATACTCAATTGATTACTGAGTGACAGTAATTTGACGGTAATACTTACTAAACGATCAAACGTCAACTACTTGATGAAAGTGCAAAAGTTAATTAGCCAAGGTGTGATAAATGCCATTCAACTATAATCGCCTAATTGACGAACCGGTAACCAGTTGACGGAACCACTCTTTTTTGCCTAATTGACGAAACTTCCAGTTGACGGAACCTCCTGAATCCGTTGTTAATACCCGGAAACCTATATAGTTATTGAGAGACAACTCTACAATATTACCATAAACTTACCTAAATCCTAATACAGTGTTAATGAGCAAATTGTTTAGGTCACTCTCCACGAAGTAGAAAGTAAACAAAGAATGCTTCAAAAGCACATTTGGAAAAACTACTCGGTCATAGCTCTTTTGTAATCTAGAGTTATGTACTGTCATTTCGGCTAATTCTGCGCATCGGCTAATGCGCAATTCATGTCAAATTTAGCTGTGTGTACAGTACAGCTCAGGCGGAAAGAGCAAATGTCGTTTGCCGATTTCGCGATTTCTCGCATAGGTTGAGATCGCGAAAACGCGAGATTCTATCGTATATGTATTCAATCTCGCATTTTCGCAAACCTCGCCGCGCTATCTCCAGGGTTCATGTTTGAGGGCGACATGGGCGAAGTGGTCGCTTTTTTTGTGGCCAAGTCTTATTTTTCCCGTAGGGGGAAGTCAAGTCGCCCTGGAATTTTCTGGATTTTTTTTTTACTATGAATTTCAGACCCTAGGGGCGAGTGCATGTCATAAATGCGCTAATCCCACCAAATAGGCGTGCAACATTGGATCGCATCGATTGTTTGATGACCCCTGGTGTGTATTTGCCCACGGGGTTTCTTTGTTATTGTCGCCTATTATCGGTTTGTTATTCGCGACGCCATGATGCGTATCAAATGATCAGACACGTCTGGGCGCTTAATATTGTTTAACTAAAGCGTTCAAGGAACGTTGATTGAAGACCCGAATTTAAGTCATTAAGGCGGGGCTTATAGCTTCATTTAATTCATTGGTCGGCTTCGACTAATTTGATTCGACACACGTGAATAATTAGTTTCAAGGTAAATGGGAGGCGACTACTTTAAGGTATTTTTCGGGCATTTGTAGCGAAAATTTGAGCTGGTTATCACCCCGCTTTGAAATCATTTTCAGAAAATGGTGTGTTACAAGTGATAGAACAAGACATAACAAAGTATCTGTGCCTCATATTTTCATGAAAACAATTCCGATAAATTCAGTCGTGTTGAAACTTTTGGCCAAAAATAGGTGGGTGGGGTAACTTTGTAAAAAATTAATTGAACACATCTGAATTTTTATTGTGGCGCGTGATTTGTACTTCATTTGCGAGTATTTTTCAATACTTGTCGCAAGAGCCTCCTTAACTGATTGTGAGAGGCGGTGATTTTTATAAGCCACCCGCCGCCCTCAGAAAAGCAGTCAATTTTGGCTATTTTCAACCGTCCCGTGATGCCAAAGGTGTGTCGCACGTAAGAATGACAACTCTTGCGTCGTTAATTTCTTAGTTATCTCCCTTTGTTGTTTCGTGCACTGATTTCGTGTCTGGAGCATAACTCGAACACCCTTTGGAATATTTTCATGAAACTTCACACATGCATAGACCACAACCCTAAAGGTGTGTCACGCAAGAATGACAACTCTTGCATCACTAATTTTTTAGTTATCTCCCTTTGTTTTTTAGCTCACCTGAGCGAAAGCTCATGTGAGCTATTGTTACCGCAATGTGTCCGTCGTCGTCGTCCTTGAACATTTTCAAACGTCTTCTCCTCGGTAACCATTGGGCCTATGGTCACCAAACTTCATGGTCATGGTCCTTAGGTAGGGGGATTACAAAATTGTTAAAATGACGTCATTACGTAATCCAAGATGGCCGCCGTCTAAAAATAGCACAAATTCTTAAAAAATCTTCTTCTCAAGAACCGCGAACCGGATTTCGACAAAACTTGGTAGGAATGATCGATGTACATTGCTCTTTCAAAGTTGTTAAAATGGTGACCCTGGGGTTAAAAATGGGCGTGGCCTGTGGGGTCAAATTTTATTTTTGACTGAATATGGTCATTTCATATATCAAATTGAAGGTATCAATGAGGCGATCACTCTGGTGCATTTTTTGTCGAAATCGGATTGTTATGTCATCCAAGATGGCCGCCGAAAGGTCAAAAGGTCGTTGTTTTATTAGAGATTTCAAAATTCTTCTTCACATGAACCGCTTGGCCCATGGTAGCCAAACTTAAGTTATGGTCCATGGGTGAAGCCTTTTCAGATTTGTTAAAATGGAGGTCATCGCTAATCCAAGATGGCCGCCGTCTAAAAATAGCATACATTCTTCATAAAAATCTTCTTCTTTCATTAACATATAAACCGAATAAAGTATACCACCAACCCATTCCCCCGATCACCGAGCGGACTTTGCAGGATTTCGACAAACTTGGGTAGGTATGATCGGATGTACAATTGTCCCTTCCCAAAGTTAGTTAAAAAAATGGGTGAACCCCTTGGGTCAAAAATTGGGCCGTGGGGCCCGTGGGTCAAATTGTTGGGATCAAATGTTTTATTTTTGACCGAATATGGTCATGTCATATATCAAATTGAAGGTATCAATGAGGTGATCACTCTGGTGCATTTTCTGTCGAAATCGGATTGTTATGTCATCCAAGATGGCCGCCGAAAGGTCAAAAGGTAGTTCTTTTATTAGAGATTACAAAATTCTTCTTCACATGAACTTGGCCCATGGTACCAAACTTAAAAGTGTCCATGTGTGGTTTTCATTAAAATGGTCATGCTAATCCAAGATGGCCGCCGTCACTAAATTCTAAAAAATCTTCTTCTCATAACCGCTTGCGTTTCGACAAACTTGGTAGGAATGACGATGTACTTGCTTCCAAAGTTAAAATGGTGACCCCGGGGTCAAAATGGGCGGCCCGTGGGGTCAAATTGGGATCAAATTTATTTTTGACCAGGTCTGTCTATCAAATTGAAGGATAATGAGACTCTAGCAGTTTCTGTCAAATCGGATTATGTCTCCAAGATGGCCACCGAAAGGTCAAAAGGTCTTCTTTTATTGAAAATTCTTCTTACATAACCGCTTGGCCCTGGAGCCAAACTTAAAAGTTATGGTCCATAGGTGAACCAAGCCTTTTCAGATTTGTTAAAATAGAGAAGTCATCGCTAATCCAAGATGGCCGCCGTCTAAAAATAGCATAAATTCTTAAAAAATCTTCTCATGAACCGCTTGCAGGATTTCGACGAAACTTGGTAGGAATGATCGATGTACATTGCTCTTTCAAAGTTGTTAAAATGGTGACCCTGGGGTCAAAAATGGGCGTGGCCCGTGGGGTCAAATTTGGGTCAAATTTTATTTTTGACCGAATATGGTCATGTCATATATCAAATTGAAGGTATCAATGAGGTGATCACTCTGGTGCATTTTCTGTCGAAATCGGATTGTTATGTCATCCAAGATGGCCGCCGAAAGGTCAAAAGGTCGTTCTTTTATTAGAGATTACAAAATTCTTCTTCACATGAACCGCTTGGCCCATGGTAGCCAAACTTAAAAGTTATGGTCCATGTGTGAAGCCTTTTCAGATTTGTTAAAATGGAGGTCATCGCTAATCCAAGATGGCCGCCGTCTAAAAATAGCATAAATTCTTAAAAAATCTTCTTCTCATGAACCGCTTGCAGGATTTCGACGAAACTTGGTAGGAATGATCGATGTACATTGCTCTTCCAAAGTTGTTAAAATGGTGACCCCGGGGTCAAAAATGGGCGTGGCCCGTGGGGTCAAATTGGGATCAAATTTTATTTTTGACCAAATATGGTCATGTCCTATATCAAATTGAAGGTATCAATGAGGTGATCACTCTGGTGCATTTTCTGTCGAAATCGGATTGTTATGTCATCCAAGATGGCCGCCGAAAGGTCAAAAGGTCGTTCTTTTATTAGAGATTACAAAATTCTTCTTCACATGAACCGCTTGGCCCATGGTAGCCAAACTTAAAAGTTATGGTCCATGTGTGAAGCCTTTTCAGATTTGTTAAAATGGAGGTCATCGCTAATCCAAGATGGCCGCCGTCTAAAAATAGCATAAATTCTTAAAAAATCTTCTTCTCATGAACCGCTAGCCGGATTTCGACGAAACTTGGTAGGAATGATCGATGTACAATGCTCTTTCAAAGTTGTTAAAATGGTGACCCCGGGGTCAAAAATGGGCGTGGCCCATGGGGTCAAATTTTATTTTTGACCGAATATGGTCATGTTATATATCAAATCGAAGGTATCAATAAGGCGATCACTCTGGTACATTTTTTGTCCAAATCGGATTGTTATGTCATCCAAGATGGTCATCCAATTCCCTATCATTTCTACTTTACACTCTACTTTTCTATATCTGCCTAAATTAGTATACATGTTTAGCACAACAAGATGAAGAAATAATGCTATAGACTTTCAAATTCTCATTAATGTTTCTTGCCTTGGTGACAGCTTCACATTTCTGCATCTTCGCTGTCTGGCCCATATTCGACGGGCGTATTTTGTGACTTGCGGCACTCTTGTTATATGTATGATGCTCAATTTACATATACATAGTGAAGTATGTTATACCTTATAAACCATATATGGTCTACACAGCAATTTCATGGATAAATTGAGATCGTTCACTCTGGATCGCCAGTTCTTCTTACATTGCCCGCTGTCCGTAGTTTCCTTCCTGCTGATCTATATATAACTTCGAGGATGTTTCGGACCGTAACAGATTCGTTATTTATGTTTGATTTTTTTTTTTGTCCCAAGTTTAAACTTAATGATATATTAACGATGAGCATGCGAAAGGTTCATATATCATATGTGATAAAGAACTTTCGCGTATATGTTGATTACACATAGTAAAAAATAGCAAGGTTGTCCCGAAGCGGTTTTGGTCTGAGCTTGCTAGCGTCCGAATCGTTAAAATACTATAAATTACTGATTGAGGCCTTGGTATGTCATAATGAAATTGAAACACTTTATATTTTCAATGCATTTTAAATCTTAATTACAATTCTGTAGTCTAAAAGTTGAGCAAGAAAGGGGTTTAAAGGAGATATACCAAGATTCTGTTTCTGTACAATACTTCCGTGTTATATGTTGCTATATAGCTATACCCATTCTGAATACAATTTATTGACCCGCACCTAGTCCGCACTTACACCTGTCCCATACCATATCGACCGCGCATGCGCGCACGGGAGACTTCCTCTTTGCTTCGGATGGCTGGCGTGAAAGTATCCTTTTTGGTGCTCATTTTCGTTTGGCTGTTTTATACACTCTATTCATGGTTATTGTCCGAAAGTAGGCAATATCTTCTGTAATAGAGTGGGCTATTCATTTCTATAAGTTGCTAGTCGAAAATATTTCATTTTGAAAGTATTTCGATTTTTTTTCCTGAGTGGCCACAGGGAGCGAACTTAAAAACGCTTTATATTTTCAATGCATTTTAAATCTTAATTACAATTCTGTAGTCTAAAAGTTGAGCAAGAAAGGGGTTTAAAGGAGATATAACAAGATTCTGTTTCTGTATCATACTTCCCTGTTATATGTTGCTATATAGCTATACCCATTCCGAATACAATTTATTGACCCGCACCTAGTCCGCACTTACACCTGTCCCATCCCATATCGACCGCGCATGCGCGCACGGGAGACTTCCTCTTTGCTTCGGATGGCTGGCGTGAAAGTATCCTTTTTGGTGCTCATTTTCGTTCGGCTGTTTTATACACTCTATTCATGGTTATTGTCCGTATTAAAGTAGGCAATATCTTCTGTAATAGAGTGGGCTATTCATTTCTATAAGTTGCTAGTCGAAAATATTTCATTTTGAAAGTATTTTGATTTTTTTTTCTGAGTGTGGCCACAGGGAGCGAACTTCGCGATTTTCCTATTGTTGGACGTTCCTATTTTCGACAAAAGAAATTTTTTATTTTTTTTTTTCGACTTTGTCTCGTTCGATATTTGAATAGGTTTTCCGTACCACATTCACTAATGGGCTAAGGGAAACCTAAACCCAGTTCGGGTCAGGAAATTTGGTGGTGGTCACAAAACGGGAACTTGTGATTCTCGCGAGATAATTTGTTTCCGTTGTTGCTAGAGACATAACGGTTGCTCTAATGAGAAACCGGGCTTGTCTCAGGCCTTCGGGGCAGCTATGGAGGGGCCTGACCATTCGGTACTATCAGGGTAAGTATCAATAAGTGAGATTCAGAAGCTATAGTGGTTTCTGAGCCAAGTCCGAGTCCGAATAGTGGCAGGGTGTCTCTTATGACTGAGACATCCAACGTCGCTAGTTCTGCTCTGGGTGGTCCGCTACCCACTGAGTAAGGACACCGGACACCAGTCGGTGTTCAGCAAGATTCAGAAACTAAAGACTGTTTCTGAGTCTATGCCAAGTCCGAGTCCGAATAGAGGCAGGGTATCTCTTATGACTGAGACATCCAACGTCGCTAGTTCTGCTCTGGGTGGTCCGCTACCCACTGAGTAAGGACACCGGACACCAGTTCTGCTCTGGGTTATACGCTAACCACTGAGCAAGAACACCGGACACCAGTTCTGCTCTGGTTTATACGCTAACCGCCGAGCACGAACACCGGTTCTGCTCTGGGTTATACGCTAACCACTGAGCAAGAACGCCGGACACCGGACATTAGTTCTGCTCTGGGTTATTAGCTTACCACTGAGCAAGAACACCGGACACTGGACAGGTAGATTCAAGGGGATAGGCGATGTGGGTATAGTACACGCAAATCTAATTGGGCGCGCCTCAGTGGAATGCAAGCGTATTCCTCCGGTCAACAGAAGTGTCAAATATAGCCACTGATAACGGCGACGCTGGTCTTGACCACGCCGTTTTCAGCGGAATATCTGTTCAAGGTTATGGATATACAACAGGGTAACGGTATAGGACATTGGCCTACCGACACACTGTATTAGTCCTGAGGTGAGTCTGATGACGTCAGACAGGAAGGCGCACAGACTCGTCGATCAGGACGGGTAGATCCGGGTCTAGTAGGAAGAGAGCTAGGTATACTTCCAGTAGCTCGTCTACCAGGCCGCGGGATTGTATATCCATGAAACACAAACGACATTCTAGGTCGTGTCTGAGGTACGATCATAGAAGTCGTCATAGGCATAGCAGACATAGATCAAGGTCACGATCAGATGATAATGTGGGCTTCGTGGCGCAATCGGTTAAGACATTCGGCTAGATGATGGTGAATTTCATAAGACAAAATGCACCAGGCTTGTCAGAGGAAAAGGGCACTTCACCGGTACGTGTGAATGTTAAAATCCTCTGATGGCATCAGGTGGGGAAGACTGGATGCACACTGGGAGTCATATAGTGATAGAGGACTCCGGACTGGTCTCAGCAGCTAGTGTATCTGTGGAGAACAGTGCCCCTTATCCGGAGGCAGTAGCTTCGGTATACCAGTATCTGTCTCCGGATAGTGGTCCTGTTTAACCTGCGCAGGTGTCGAGGGCTAAGTCTCTGTGTGAAGCAGACTAGGTTACTGCTTTCGAGGGTAGGCCTAGACTGCCTCAGCCCCACACTGTAGGAGCTCTAGAATTGATCTGGCACAGGGTTTGACCCCAAAACTAAGTTGGATTTCTTAAGCCCAATACTTTTCTGGCACATCAGGGGCTCAAGTATTGGGTTATGCTTACTTGGCTCCTAGAGTATTCGGCCTTGGAAAAGGAGGCTCAGAGATGGGAGTATCCAAGGCTTAGTTCCATAAGGCACGGACTTGTTTTGTGCAAGGCCAGAGCGACCAATGCAGAGCTGCCAACTGTTAAGATTTTTCCGTATTCCGGAAAATACGTTAAAAATACGGAAGTACGGACAACAATTAAAAAGTACTATTTTTAAAAAAATCAGCGCGGGAATATCTGGAAATAATAATTTCGTTTCACAATTCTGCCAATAAATCCTATTTTTTTATTTACCCGTAATCATACTCGCCTAGGCGCTTACCATTTTAATTCTTGTGTAATAATAGTAGTTTCAAGCGCTCAGCGATATTGATTTATTCATCACGTAAATTCATAAAATGTCTGCTCCAAAGCGTGCAGCCAACAAATTTGGGTATTTTTTATCGAAAGAAGTTGGAAGAACACATATGTTCATCACTGATTACAGCGAGACATGGCCCCATTTGGTCCTGTCAAAGCGCGGTGATGAATTTGCGTCTTGCAAGCAGTGTAATTGTGATTTTTCAGTTAGTCATGGTGGCCGAGACGAGGGCCAAGGCTCTAAAAAATTTACCTTGTGCATATAAGTGAGTACTGATTTGTGTTCCGGAAAACATATGTGGCGTTCCTGAAAATAGCCCCTTTTTCACTCCATGTTCCTCATGTGACCGACATGGGGTTGGCAGCTCTGCCATTGAGGTGAATGACGACAGAGCATTGGAGTCGCTGTTTCAGTAGTCAGTCAGAGCGACTAGGCATATAATGGCTACGTCTCTGACTATGTCGGCAGACATGGTTCTGTTGAGGAGCGACGCCACGTTAGCTACGGCGTCCATGCTTACGATACAGGGAAGGGATCTCCTTCGGCAGGGCTGTACAAATGGGCACGCCCGACGCCCGGGACAAGTCGATTTTGGTCTCGGGCAAGTGGCTCTATGCTGAAAGTTAGTCCCGGGCAAGTCACTATTTTCCGTTGAAACGTCCCGCCGCAAGCCTGTTTTCTTCACTAGACTAATCCTAAATTGTAACATTTCATCGATCGATAACGCCTCGGGCGTGTATCGGCTTCCCTGTGGCGATACACACTTACACAGAAGCTGCTATACTGTGTATATAGCAAGAAAAGTGATATACTAGCTGTGACCCTGATTAGATTAATTTATTCGAATTTGAAAGCATAATCCCCACGACAATTCCGCATGAACTCTGAATTTTGTGTCAACTTTTCAACACCATTAACGGACAGATCTGCGTATAATCCAGAGTTTTTTTTTAATCCATTCCTTTCGGAATACACATTTACGGGTATGAAATTATTAATTTTTATTTTTGTTATTTCTCAATGAAAGTATACGATGTGACCACTCATTTGAACCGTCTTGACGAGACGGATTACATGGTGGTCGCGGCATATACTTCTGAGTGCATAGAAGGAAAATATTTGTCCGCCAACATAAGCGTATCCTCAGCTTGAAAAATGGGTTACTGCATGATTGCCCCGTGATGCGATGATGAAAGTCGCACGTTCGCGACGTCTGGCACATCAAAAGGCGTGTTGACCAATCAGTAACATTTCAAAACATAGCCTAAGCCTAAACACAGTTTACAGCCTCGTGCTGAATGAGGTCATACAATAAACACCTGTACACACAGCTGGGTGTATCAATTTTTTGCGCAAAGCATCACACAAATCTCGTCTGTGTAATATGTGTCTGGTGTAATCGCATCTGGATTTGGAATTCATATATCCCCTGGCACGGATATTGCACGGTTCGGATAAGCAACACGGAAGGTCGTGTGTCGCGGACTTCCGTGCAATAGGGGGGGTCGCACTGTATGCATATTTACATGATTACCTGATTAAAGGTATTACATTTGCTAACATACTAATAATAATTCTTTCATGTACTTTGAATGATGGCCACCGAAAGGTAAAAAATTTGTTTTACGATTTCAAACGTATTATTCTTGTGAACTGCTGGGCCGATATTGGCCAAACTTAACTGAAATGGTTTGTTGGTGAAGCCTGTTCATTTCTTTTGTCAAAATGGAGGTCATCACCAAATCCAAGATGTCCGCCGTTGAAAAGTAGGTCAAATTGTCCAAAAAATCTTCTTCTCACAAACCTCCAGGCTGATTTCGACGAAACTTGGTGTGAATGATTGATATTTAACGCTGTTTCAGATTTGTTCATATGGTGGCACCTGGGTCAAAAATGGGCGTGGCCCGAGAGGTCAACTAGGGGTCAAATTATATTTTTGACCGAATATGGTCATATAATATATCCAATCCAAGATATCGACGAGACGATCACTCTGGAGCATGTTTTGCCAAAATCAGATGATTACGTCATCCAAGATGGCCACCGACAGGTCAAAAGGTTGTTCTTTTACTAAAAAGATTTCAAAGGACTTCTTCGTTGTGAACTGCTTGGCCGATATTGACCAAACTTAACTGAAATGGTTTGTTGGTGAAGCCTGTTCATTTTTGTCAAAATGGAGGTCATCACCAAATCCAAGATGTCCGCCGTTGAAAAGTAGGTCAAATTGTCAAAACATCTTCTTCTCACAAACCGCCAGGCCGATTTCGACGAAACTTTGTATGAATGATCGATAGTTAACGCTGATTCAGATTTGTTCATATGGTGACCTCTGGGTCAAAAATGGTCATGGCCTGAGGGGTCAAATTTTATTTTTGACCGAATATGGTCATTTTATATATCAAATCGAATTTATAGCAGTAAATCACATGCACATTCGCAATATATGTTAGATCAGAAGGTACCAACAAATTCTGTGGAACGTTTGAAGTTGTAAGTGAAGAGTCTTTGTGAAATCAAGATGACCACTATGGAGGCTTTTAGGTGAGCGATACAGGCCCATTTGGGCCTCTTGTTTAAATATTTTTTTGGGATCCACGAGAGACCCGCGTTATAATGGAGATCGCGCTATACGCGATCGCGTTATAATGGAGCTGCAGTGTAATTAGCGAATTAACAGCTGTTGCCAACAAAAAAAAACTGAAATTTCAAAAAGTTTATTATTTACCGTTCCGCGAACATACTGATAGACATTAAATATTGTAAATATAGACGTGATTTCATTTTCGAGACGGTCAAATGAGTGGACTCCCCGGAATATGTATATGTACATTATAATTTCCAAGACAAGTCAGGGAAAGTCACTTTTGTCAAGTCACTTGTCCGGGACAAGTGGCTAAAAAATCAATTTGTACAGCCCTGTTCGGGAAGCATCCCTTCAGGCCACGAATCTGTTTGGAAACAGATGTTCTCAGGTGACTGCTGCTGACGCTACAGTAAGACAGAGTCAGCAGTTAGCGAGACTATCAGTGGCCTCTTTAGCCAAGCGGTTCACTTATAGAAGCGCAACTCGGGCTGGAAAGGGGACATAAGCAAGCTTCAACATCCCCTTCTCCTAACCCAGCGAGTGAGGTAACGGGTAGCTTTAAGCAACCCATAACACCTATACAGCCCCAATAGGGTGGGGCTCCCAGAGGGGCGCTACACGCATCAGAGATTGGCAGTCTCCGAGCTTCTACAGCGGGCTGTTTGTTGTACCAACAAAGGTACAATAAACAGATCATTTCTAGATAGAGACGGCTCGATCGATACGTCGGACTATGAGAGTCAACGATTGGGCAGTCTCCATCGAACCACAGGAAGGTTATCTTCATATACCGATATGCCATGCGTCCAGAAACTTTCTAAGCTTTCAGTCGCAAGGCATGGTATAGCAGTTTTGTGTCCTACCGTTCAGAATAGCCACGGCTCCTAGGGTGTTCACAAAACTAATAGAGGTAATCTCGGCAGAGTCCAGACTGTGTGTTATTGCATACTTCAATACTTGGACGACTGGCTCCTGCACGATCAGTCCAGAGACACACTGCTACTCAAGCTGCTTGTGTTCTGGGATCTTATCACGGGGTTGGGTCTCATGCCGAACATAGAGATGTCGGAACTAGTACCGAAACAAGACATCTGATACGTAGGGATGAGTTTCCTTACAGGCTGGGGATAGTCAGGGTACACTTGGACAGTGCCGATAGGTACAGAGTTGACATGATGTTGCGAGTGATCTTCAAAGCTGTGTATCCACTTCAACTACCATCCAGGGGGCTATTTTAGCTGCTAGGGGTATTGAATTCAGAGGCAGATATGCGGTGTAGGTCGTCTACCAATGTACTGTGGACTACCTATTGAGGGGGGTTCGAAAGTCCTTAACGAGGGGTCACTGTCAAAGACAGTGACCAACGCGGTTATCAACAGGTAGAGCCACCCCTGGTTGGGTCTGTTTGCCACCATGATGGACAATCAGATCTCAATGTATGTGTCTCCAGTTCTGGACTCTAGGGCATAGGCGGTGGGTGCATGTCCGTCTCATGGAAATGAGTATACGGGTAAGCATTTCCACAATCAGTAAATTCGGGTCACACTAGTGGCACCATGCTGGCCAATGACAAGTTGGTTCTCCAGCATACTGGAGCATCTAGTGTACCATCCGGTGGGCATTCCAGTGTTTCCCAAGCTTCTGTCACAGCATGCAGGGGGGACACTTCATGCGAATACGCTCGTTCTGATTCTTCACGTCTGGAGGTGATCGGAAAGGACAAATTTTCGCGGCTAGCTGCAGCAATTATTGCACAGGTAAAGTCATTTTGCTACTGCATGCTAAGACGTGTTAATTGCTGTAAGTTAGGCCTTTTTTTTTTAATGACTTGGTTTACTGATCCGCCGCACCTAATTTTGCCGATTTAGAAAAAAATTAAAATTGGCATCTCAATTTTATTTTTAATTTCCGCCGCCGACCACAAAGTCCGTAAAAGGAAATAAAAAAATATTGACTTCGTCAATTTTTCGTCTCGCGTTCGCGCCGATCCACCGCCGACCACTAAATCTGAAGAAAAAGCATCGACATCGCCATACTTTCGTCTCCGGGTCCGCGACGTTTCGTCTTACGTGATCGGTATGAAGTTAGTGCTCGCATTTTATTAATTAAAGCGTTTATTGATACGGATCAATTATATGATCAGCCAACTCAAAATAATACACAATAGCGACATGTTCAATGTTCATCAGCAGATAGTCGACAGGTTACGGCAGGTCCATAAGTAGCGGGGGGGGGGGGGTGGTTATATATTTCTCAACAACAAAACATGAGAATTGTCTCACGTTTTCGCGATCTCGCCTTCCGCTATTGAAAATAAGTTTGGCTCCAACTCTATTCTGTCTGAAAATTCGGGTTTGTTTTGCTCATACATGTGTCAAAAGCAGCATGTTGAAATTTGCGCATAGAGTTTGTGTAGACCATAGTTTCCTAACAGTCGTGCGAGATCGAGAATCAAAAACGCGCTAGCGCATCCATATCCATGCTAGTTATTCCACATCGGCCCAATGGAGAGCGGCGCATTGCCAAATGAGACGTATGTATACACGCTTGCCCCACTGTCATGCAGTGGAATTGGTATCAACGTATTAGTTCGTTCCACCGTGTGATCGAGTAGCAAATTCTGAGGTACGCAGTTTTTAATAATCTATCGCCATATGGTAGTATTGTACATGTAATATCGTGATATCGTAGTATGTACTCGATAGCGATATTACGATGGCCTAAATGGAACACCGTAGTGGAGGGTAAAACATTGGGTGTGTCAATGCCTACGATGTGATACAGTTAAAAATTATATCTAAAATCAATTGTTGGTTCGCCCCTCCCAACTTGAACTCCAGACAATGTCGCCGCCCTTGGCATGCAATGGGCTTCACTATCGTCGGAACAAGCTGTGGCCGAGAGTCGTCCACCGCACATACAGCGTGGATACATAAATAATACTCCCGTTTTAAACGGGCGTATAAAACATATGCCGCCGTACACCCACCCCCATCCCCACAACTAGCACACTTGCAACATATCATTTTCGGTCTAGGTGCACACCTGATGGTGTTTACAATCATCTGGTGGTAATCCAGTTTCACGTGCAAAGTGTGACTAGAATTCGGCAGGAACAAACGTATCTCAACCACGCTATGTAGTCGCTCACGTCTTCGCATCGCCAATAAATTGATATTTACCATTAATAGCTTGACATAGTGCATTTTCATATGTGTTTGATTTCTTGATAAAGCAAGATTTGGCAGCACATGATAATCATCTCCAAAGACGATTCTCCTATTTTGTCAAAATATGGTTTTGAAAAGAAATACCAATGTATTCAAATTTTCTTTTCACATTTGTTCATTTCTTAATACAATAGGTTTGGAAACACCCGAGAATCGTCTCCTTCGACGATTCTAATGTTTTGTAAAAAAAAAACCATACATGTATTGATAATTTTTGTCACATTTGTTTGCTTTCTTAATAATAACACATGTTTTGACAGCACATGATATTTATATTTTGTACGAATAATAGCATTATTGTCGAGCCCGCTTGCGGAATGCGATACATATATAGTGATCACAATGACGTCCGGGTGTCCGTGCGTATTTTTAATTGTTGACAGTATTATCAGCGAAAACCGGCGATGTGACATGGAATGAAATGTCGAACCTAGCCCATAGTCATTCAATGGGGAAACTGCTGGACCGGGCAAACGTTTGAAATATTCAGAAATAAACGATTTAATTTGTGTTTCTCGAGTCGGGTGGAGAGGAAATACGATCGATTACACACCGTTAAAATCTTGTTGGAACGTAAATGTCAAATGTCACGTACACCATTTCAGTTTACTGCCGTTACATCAGCTGTTATTCTAAGTATGTATGGTCGCTCGTTAGGGGCATTTCTTTCCTTCATTTATAAGGGATGGGTTGTGGCCTAGGGGTAGAACATCTGACTTCCAATCTGGAGGTTGTGGGTTCAAACATCGCCCTATGCATCAAAAATATACTTTCATAGTATATTCATCCCACTGGTCTGTCAGATGAGACCGTGTTCCCGTCTCTATATGACATTAGCTGGGACGTTAAACCCATTCACTTTCACTTTTTTTCCTTCGTTTATACGCGTAGAAACGATAATTAAAAACTTTAAAGTTCTTTTCCACCCCGTGAAGGAACGTGAATTTATTCCTCTAAATATTCGTTTCTTGACATGTCCACGCGATAAGACGAAATCAATTACCATCGATTGCAAAACGTGATTATAATACCGTATTATACACATTTTTTACACAGCGACTTCAAGTGTTTTTTGTCTTGAAGCCGTAGACAAGCCGTAGTCATTTTTGTGACCGTTGCCCCTAGAGGTTTGTAGTGGTGGACCGATAGTATCTATGCATCGTTTGGCTTGTGCGCAGTTGATGGCATTTTTTTTTAGTAACCTCATATCAAACCGGAAGTTCGGAACACGAGCCGTGTCATGGGTTTTCGCGACCATTACTTTTTCACTTCCACATCGAAAAAGGCAGCGTTACAGTAGAGCTGGCCGTTTTTGGTGTAAAACTAAAGTGCAATATTGTTGTTTAATGATGCCTCTGTGTGTTTGTGGGTCCTTGTTGATTCATTTTGAATATATGTTCAACAATTCAATATAAATAATAATTCAACTCCAAATCACAATGTTATTATCAATCAAATTGAACTGCATCATCACCCGTACAACGAGAAAACTGGCATCTACTGTTGTTGCCGAATGTTCAGTAGTTTCTTCAATATGCCATAGCTTGTCGTATGATCTTAATAGTATTTGGTGTTGCAACCAACGTAGGCCCTGATTAGACATCATTGCAGCCTCACAATGTGTAGTCCTGATCAGCCTGCACATTCATACATTCCGATCGTTGCTAATTAGCCCTAGACAAAAAGTGGTAACCAGCGTATGCTCAGATCACATTGTGGCACACCAGATTCACTTAGCTGACCCCAAAAGTAATATGATTAGTTCTAATCTTATTACTTTTTTAATGGGGCATAACAGGATTTAGCTCTCAAGTAGCAGGGAGCCGAAAAATGTACAGGAGGGCCAAGCCATGTAATGTCGGCATTCCGGTAAGGATGAAAGCCGATCATTAAATTACCCATCGCTTGCTCCCAACCAACCACCCACCATGGACGTGAGACGAACGCCGTACTTAACCAGAATATGAATAAAGATACCAGAAGTAGACATTATCACATTGTTTAATTGATATTTATGTCACAATGTTAGCATGCATTCCTACATTTTGAGTACATTTTGTTATACCGTATGTCCTAAATTTCCTATGTTGTGCAGAACGTGAATTTTATTTTTTGCTAATCTCCTACCCTAATTTTTCCTCGATTTTTATTTTTATTTTTTTTCGCCCGCCCGCACCAAATTAAAAAAAAAAAATCAGTAAACCAAGTCATTAAAAAAAAAATGACCTTAAGGCAAATTAATCCAGTCAGTCAGTCAGTCAGTCAGTCAGCCAGCCAGTCAGTCAGTCAGCCAGTCAGTCAGTCAATCCAGATATCCAGCTCTCCGAGCACACGGTCCGTTCCCACGATCGACATCAGCAAGTTCGACCGTCCAAAGCTGAGCTATGCTCGGCTTCGTCCGCTCGAAATTGCCAACCCCGAGCATGCACCCGGAGCATGCACTCAGAAGGCTTTGTAGAACCATACTAAGTAATTGCATGTAGTTATTCTCACTATCAGTTTGCCGTTTAGGACATACGCACAATCAATAAAAATAAAAAGCATAGATAATAATAAAGACTAGGTTTAAGTATACCGTGTAGGAGAGTAGACACAAAGTTATTTCGAGAATATGGTTATGTGACCATACATGGTACGGTACATAAACGTATTCGCTTATAGCAATATGGCATTATAATGGAGTTATATGTCAATTTCGTAGCCACATACAGTATTATAAAGAACAAATATTACTCTATGCGCTTGTGGTTGGAGATATCAAACCCTTGACATAGTGCTATGATTACATATACATGTATGAAGTAATTTTATTCTTTATCTTCATGTATTTCACAGCTGCAACAAGAATTCAGACCGTTTTTCAAACGAACTTCGTAATAATATTCCGAGATTGCTAATATTGCTCCTATTAGCAGAGAAAAACAACTCAACGACTTTATACATACTTGGTCTTCTTAGATAATAATTACGAATATATGTGCGACGTAACTCAGTATATAAAGGGCATTCAATAAGGAAGTGAAATTCGTCCTCTAAAACGTTACATATTGAACATGTTCTCCTATCAACTGGAGTCCTTACAGGTTTATGCCATCTACCAGCCTCGATTTCTAACCTGTGTGAGGATACTCTCGACTTTGTAAGACCTACACAAAATTTCCTAATAGTAATGCTATCAAGATAAGGTTGATAGTCAAATCTAGCAATAACTCTATAAAACACAGCTCGTGTAGACTCGTTTAATCTAGACATCCAGTTTTGGACAAAATTATCATGTAATCTCTGTTTGAAAATGTGCATAAAGTTGTTTATATTCCCCACCCCTTGTGCTATCCACACATTACCAAAGCCTAACTGTGTAAGTAGATTTCTGACTAGTGATGCCCAGTTACTTTTAGTTGGCCTATCAGTCATGTCATTTAACATCATCTTATATATACCTCTAACATATTTTCTTTCTGGCATGTACATCATTCTCAGCCAATACTTAACTATATTAAATAATCTGAGTATGTAATGTTCTTCCAAGTTCTCCATATATAAAATCATTTTGAGTTGATATTTTAACTCCAAGTAATATTTTACAGAATTGTAAATGGGTACGCTCGATCTGATTCGCTTGTGCAAATCCCCAAACCTCGCTTCCATAATTTAAAATCGGTAATATAAGTTTATCGAATAGCTGTAGCACATGTTTTGGCGTCAATTCATTAAAACTGTATAGGCATTTATTTAACTTGAATACAGCCTTCCGTGCTTGTCCTGATAGTGTGCTCTGTGCCTGTGAAAAAGAACCCCCAGATGAGAAAACTATTCCAAGGTATGAAAATTGTGAAATAATTTCAATTTCTTTGTTTTGATATGAAAAATGTAATTGTCTCGGCAACACCCCACCCCACCCTTCCGGAAAACCATTATTTTTGTTTTCTCTGTATTTACTGTTAACTTCCATTTTTGACAGTACTCGGCCAATACATTTAAACCGTGCTGTAAACCTTCAGCGGACTCGGCAAATATAATGATATCATCGGCATATAGGAGTAATAAAAGTTTAATCATACCAGTATCAATACCTTCTACTCCCTTTAGGTAAAATTCATCCTCCAAGTCGTTTACATACATGGCAAATAAAAATGGAGAGAGACATTCCCCTTGACGGACCCCCAATTCACACGTAAATTCTTCACTGAGACAATTATTGAACTTAACCCTTGATTTAATATTTGCGTACATTGATTTAATAACATTAAATATTTTCCCTCTTATTCCTATCTGTATCAGCTTATACCACAGATTTTCCCGTACTACAATAATCAAAGGCTTTCGAAAAATCAACGAAAGCGCAAAATAGTTTTGATCCCTTGTTTACGACATGCGAAATTAAGCCATGTAGTACAAATATATGATCTATAGTGCTCATATTTCTTCTAAATCCTGCCTGGGATTCGACGTATACATAATATTTTTCTGCCCAATCTGTAAGCCTGTTATTTAATACTCTCGAAAACAATTTCCCTATTGTGCTTAGCAAAGTTATGCCGCGATAATTGTTTTTACCGTATTTATATCACCCTTTTTGTGTATTGGTACTATATGTCCTTCGCTCCAAGAATCAGGAAAATATCAAATATTTAGAGCAGCATTAAACAAGTTTAGTGAAAAAAGGAGTCAGAATTGACCTTCCATGTATTAAACATTCATTTAATATCATATCTGGCCCACCACTTTTAGATTTCTTTAATTGTAGTATTGACTTATCTATTTCATCATCTGATATTTCAACATTCAGTTCTTCAAACATAATTTGAGTTTCTGAATCTAAGTATCGTTCATTAAAGTGTAAAATATCCTCATCAGCTTGAAAAAATGGATTATCTGGATTATTTATTGCTTTAAAATAGTCGACGAACGAGTCGGCCGGTATTTTACTTGTATTGTGTATGCCAGATGCCTCCCTTAATAGTTTCCAGTACTCCTTGGCATTATCAACTCTTGCGCATAACAATATATTTGTTTTTTGTTTACTCTGATCAAATTTGAAAGCACGAACTGCTTTTTTAAACTGTGATCGAGCTGATACCATGTTTTGTCTATTTTCATCGGTTTTGTCTAGTCTATATATATTTAGTTTTTCACGAAATAAATCTTTATATCGTTCACATGCTTCGTCTAAAACAGATGCCTTATTAATATGCATTTGTATATTAGGTATACTAGTTTTTACTTTAAATATTGGTGAGCATACTGTATCTAAAATGTTGTTAAGACCAGCCACGGACTCGTCGATATCATTCGTAGAGGGATCATTGCTTAATACTTCGCATAAATCTATAAATTTCGACTTTATTTCCGGCGTATCAAGGTTGGAAGTATAAGTTTCTGTATGCACGTTTTTCCATTTATAGCATCTATCTATGCGTTCTGGCGAATTAATAGGTGTATCCTGATGCAGTACCCTAGATACAGATATGCATGTATCAGCAAATAGAGAAAACTCGACTATACAATGATCAGATAAAATATTTGGTTCCTTCACCACAAAAGAAGAAAAATAGTTAAGTAAATATTCATTGACTACCACCAAATCTACTAAGCTGCTGCCGCTGCTGCCGCTGCTGCCGCTGCTCTGCCGCTGCTGCCGCTGCTGCCGCTGCTGCCGCTGCTGCCGCTGCTGCCTACATACATACAATTACCAGTGTCACCACATACTCGACCGTTAGCGATACGTGTGCCCGTTTCTTTACAAAAGTCTATTAGCCTGCGGCCATTATTATTAATAACAGTATCCTTTGTCGCACGCAATATACCAATATCCGGCACATAGTCATCTGGTAGAGTAGGTATATGGGCATCAGCGTCATCAGTCACGTGATCGGCTAATCTACCACACCTGGAATTCAGATCACCTATGATCATGAAATTACAGTTAGCATCTATGGTCTCTTGTATGTCGACCATATAACTGGAAATATCACTGAATACATCAGATTCTATAAAAGATTGTCTGCTAGTATTATCTGGTATGATATATGCCATGCAAACATAAATGTCATGTTCAAATGCAAAATTGTCTCCATTTAATTTTATCCATAAATGACTATCATTAACACATGTTACAAATGTATCGTCGGCAACATATCTATTTCAAACATAAACAACTATACCACCTGAATTGCGTTTAGCATTTGGATGTCTATTTAGACGATGTAACGCACAATGTTCAAAACCATCGACCTTCAAGTCACTAAATTCATCCGTCCAAGATTCTGTAAATAATATTATATCGTTAGTTTTAAACATTTGGATAAAATCTGGGGATTGTAATTTAATTAATACGTTTTGTCACTAATCCCTGAACCAATTTAGCATGGCAAAAGTAACGTTCTCATTTCTACTCTCCCTTGTGTCCTATTGGGAGCCCCCGTGCTGTGACCCGCCAGGGATATCACGTGGGCTGTGTTGGCGACGACGCTCTCTGCTGCGATTGGCTGCGTCTTTCCCGCGCCCTGATCGCCCTCGATGTTGACCTGGATTTACGCGAATGGACGGTCACTGTATTGTTTACATTGTCTGGCGTAATCGCTGCGCTTGAGTGGCCAGATACACTAATATTTACGCTCGATTGTGTATTGGAAATACTACGGCCACTCATGTGCTGTGTATCGCGATTATTGATATCTGGCCGCGTGTGCCTAGGCTGCAGGATAGACTGAGAAATGGAGGAATCAGCGGATGAACCGATGTTGTGGGATACTGCCTGTGAATATGAAATGTTGTTATTCGCCGTAGGGTAAATGTAGTTTGTAGGGCCAATGGTTCTTCCGCTGGACCCGTGATCTGGTGACACTGTTATCTGGGATACGGATCGGGACACATCTACCCCCGGTGGCATGGTGGCTGGCATCACGCTGGCTGCTCCAGTGGCGTATACTGTCTGTGGTGGGTGCGTAATGATGTGCTGTTGGGGTGGGGCATATACACGCTCCATTGAACCAGAGGTGTGATTGATGTGAACTTCATCAGTGTGTGTACTGGGCTGGGATATGTGTTGCACGTGCGGAGGCGGCTGATTACTGCTTCGGCGGTTTCCAGTGTCGTCTATTGTCGATGCGGAATATAAGTGGCTGTCGTGCGATACGTGTTTCATATTGCTCAGCATTGACATTCTGTCCCAGCGCATAACCTCCACCCAGTCCGGAAATGCATCGTCCACAGTATGACCATTGACAACGAGTCTGGCGGGATATTTAATGAAAGGCCTTTGTTTCGCGTCACGTGCCTTCTTAAACTGCGGGTATAGGCGCTTCCGTGCTTCAACAATTTCATGTGGATAATCTCTATTTATACCAAATGTGCTGCCTTTCAGTCTATATGATTGATTTAGCACCATTTTCACATCATCATAGTCCCGGAATGCGACAACTATCGGCCGAGTGTATATGCCTCTGACCCAATTACCCCGTTGACCAAGGCGATGTGCACGGACTATATATACACGCTCGGGGTCACAGCCTAGTTCCTCAGAAATAGTCTTGTATCAAGCCCAAGCAGCAAATGTCTGTCTCGCCGCGATCCTCCCCAATGCCCCGGAATATCAAGTTGTTTCTGCGACTTCTGGCTTCATTGTCTATACTCTTATATGCTAATAACTTAAGCATTCGTGAATGCATATCTATACAGGAATCGATTGTGTCCACCCGATGGTGAATAGAATTCATGGACGCACTGATATTTTCAACTTCCCTGACCAATGTTTCATGTGACGCCTCTATGTTTGAAACTTTTACTAAAATATGAGACAGTTTCTCGTCATTTGACATATTTGTGATCACATTGGCCTCTCCATGTAGTTGCAGACGTGCCATTTGGGGTGGAACAACAAATCGGTGGGCCGGGCCTTGTTGAATGACGGGATTTGGGGTTCCCGCTGCTAGTGGTGAAAACCGGTTTTGAACACTCACTGCCGGATAATGGCCCATTGTTGTATCCATTGTTCACAATTAAATCCAAAATAATTCAAAATATATCAACTATATATCCTAATTTGTCACCCAACTGTAGCAAACACAATGTACATCAACTATGATCGATACCAACACATTCGAATCACTAAATTATCCATAAATATCCATTTTATACAGAGCTCGTTTAGCACTCAACACCACTGTCCGCCATCTTGTATATACATACGTTCAGACCCCAGTTATAGGCGCTGATTTCATTCTTCACTAGAGAAAGACCAGTAGCTAGAATAGTTAACCTAAAGGGAATCTAACAGTGGTTATATGGGCTTTAACGAAAGATCAGTATGAGCCCATGTGACAGCTTCCCTCTTGATTGATCAGTCAAGAATGGGTTACTCCTCGTTTTCGCTTCGGCGAAAAGGCGGCGGAAATTACGCGGCCTGTACATGGGCAACCAGAATCTGGCTTGGATAATGATTCCGTTACTATGGTTGCGAAGCTGGGTTCCTTGCTAAGGCTCGGGTCCCAGGTAGGCATACCCGACCGTTCGTGATCCCAGGCCTGTCCAAATCGAGTCGGTTATCTGTGACATTATATACTTTATGTATTCTATAATGTACAATTGTTGTATCTTAACTTGGTAAAAGCACATGCTTCCGGTTAATAACAACAACAATGTCAATAGATTCAATTCATTCGCACTGATCCAGAATATGAGTTTATCTCTCGCCCAGCACGAACCTACCAAATTTAACCGAAAAGGAAAACACGCTATGCCCTGGCAGGTGAATTAACCAATAAGAGGTAGGCACTGGAGTTTTTATTCCATGCGTGGGTAATCAGGTTCTATCCAAAGCGTCAGTTTACAGATAGATATCTCGCAACACGCAGAGCATATCGATCCAATTCGGTTAAGGGCTCATAAGGTTATAATCGATCCCCATGAGGTCGGAGCAGTATTTACCTCCTTTGAGTTCCTCTATGGAGTGATCCTGGGGATAAGATAATGGAAGCGGCATCCGGGAAGTCTCATTCCACTTTTATCAGTTTTACATACATGTACGTACACTGACGCGCAGAGCGCAGATATTTATACATTGGATCCTCTAGTCGCGGGTGCAAAGCATGTGTAAAAGGCTCACTTTTTGAGCCTGTTGTTATTCTGGGCCAGTGGATCTAGTCCAGGATAACAAATTGGTGGTATATTCACATTGGCAGTACAAAACGTTCTAGTTATCAGCTAGTTCAAGTTTTGTGCCCGGAAAGTTTTCGTAGATTGTTTTCTTGATTACACATGACTGGTTATGCCAGTCTGGATACATATTTTACTATGATGTGTGCAGTTGTGTGTGGTTACCAATGATTGTGAGATCCGAAGAGGGTAACAGTGAGTTCCCTGTGCTCCGGGGTGCTAACGGTACTAGTTATCATGACACTCGAAAACACATAATCATCCATCCAGGGTCATGAATACCATGTTTTGTAATTATTGATAGTACAGTGCGACCCCGTTAGTACAGGCTTCACTATAACTCGATTTTGGTTAGTACACGGTTGTGCCTTGGCTCCCAAATTGTTTGCCTATTTGTATATCAAAATCGTGTTAAATTTGTAGCACGACTATTGTCAGAAATCGTGTTAAATTTGCGATTCTTTCCCAAATTAGACCCAAAATTGAAGTTTTGTTTTATGGATGCATAGCCTCCTTTTATCTCACCGATGTGAATGTGCAGCTGATCAAGTTTGCACATTTCGTAAATTAATCCGAGCAAACTGGGAATAAGATAAATTATTGATCCCAGTAACAAAGCAGTGCTAATTGTTATGTGCTCGATTTAATTTTTCCGGCATGCGTTCGCGCTCACCATTGGTGGAATATTAATTAGGTGTACCGTATTTAGCCGTGTATTGCGCGCATTGGTGTATTGCGCGCATCCCTATTTTGGGCCAAAAAAATGGGTAAAAAAACAGTTCTAGTAAATAGCGCGCAGACAATTTTCACGAAAAAAATCGGCAGAAATTTTGTCATTAGTATAAGAAAATTGCTTTCCGAGTTCACATCCACAATGCTGAACGTGTGCGGGTAGGCTTTCTCAAAGCAGTTAGTGTTGCATTTATTGGTATTTACCGAATTTAATATGCTAATTAAAAATTAAAAATTAAAAAAAATTTACGACGCATGTAATGAATTTATTGGAACTACTTACGAAGAATTTTTGTTTTTATTTAATCCACTACATTTGACATTCGACAAAGCAAGTCACGTGTCGCCCCGTAATCAGGTTTGATAATCAACAACACGTGGCAGCCATGTGTCAGACAGACAGTTCTTCAAGGCGATACTGAAACACCTGTACCCCAGCCAAATATTGACACAGTACACACGTAGTGTGTATTCACCGTTTATTGATCGGGTTTAAAAATAGACATAGAAGTCGCTGTAGAATACAGCGTTATAGCCTCAGCTTAGCATGTTTATTGATTGATGTTATCCACTTATACTGTACTGATCTGACTGCATGTATGCTACGCTGCTCGCACACGTCCTAAGGTTGATTTGCTTTACAACTACTGTCCTCATTAATTATTCACAATAATGGCTGGACGGCACGTCATAAGGTTGATTTGCTTTACAAACTACTTTCTCATTAATAATTCACATAATGGCTAGACGCGTGACGTCACATTGAAAATTTCACAACCACCGATAACAAGCTGACAACAATTGACCGATATGAGACACCAGCGTAGATAAATTTAATTTCGAGACAGAAAATGCCAAAATGTGGCTATGTATGGAGAAATGGGGCTTATGGTATTGCAACCCGTGTAGATTCACGCATATGCTGGTTTATACTGGTTTTAACTCTCTTTAAAATATGCATTGTCCTACTTCCTAATGCCACCGATCTACACTTACATCACCCGTACTTACCTATACTTTTTGTGGTGTATAACACTATGCGTATTTTAGGGCCACAAATCGATGTTCAACACCAATCTACACTTACCTCACCCGTACTTGCCCATACTTTTTGTGGTGTATAACACTATGCGTAATTTAGGACCACAAATCGATGTTTCCGTTTCCGGTAAACATTACTTTTTTCTCTTCGATCAAAAAAATGGGTAAAACTGGCGCAGAAATCGGCTGGAAAAATGTTTGAAATTTATGTTCCTACTTATAACGCGCAGGGTGACTTCTGGATTAAAAATGGGGCTGAAAAAATGCGCGCAATACACGACTAAATACGGTAAAGGCTGACCAATCGGAGATCGCGTATCAGTCGCTCAGATTAACTCGACCCAGATTAACTAAATTGTTACAGCACTGCCCACGCCCCCGGCGCATGTACACAAATGTGTACGTGACAACTAAAACTGGCCTTGTTTCGCTACGTCATAATTGAGCCATTACATGAGATAATCAACTTTATTATATAACTGAGATTTTCGCCGAGAATTATTTGACTTTTTTCTGCAAATATATCTGAAAGTTGATAACATTTTCAGAGCAAATGTGTAATAATATCTAATGTAATATTCGTCAACATTCGATATCATTTACAGAAAATGTACACTATTATCAGATTCATCTTCGTCGAAAATCTCACGTGATAAGCCTGATTACCTCATGAACTGGCGCAATAATATAACACGTCGGGTTAAACATGTCTATACAGGTCTGTACTCAAACCCACAGGTGGAATAGTCGAACGTGTGACACAAAGAAAATGACCATTACAAAAATATCCATTACCCCACCCACTTGATCTCGTTCTATTATTAACGTCATTACAGTGCGATACCAGGTGGGTGGGATAATGGGATTTTTTTAATAGGCATTTATTTTGGTGTCATAAGTCCGAGTCTTCCACCTGTGCTCACCATATGAGTAAACACAGATTGCAACGCACGAGCTTGTCACGTGACGTTGCAGCTGATGGAACAGGATATCGGTCATTGGGTCATTGCGTCATCATTACTACACGTTTTTCTACACGCGTTTACAGTAATGGATTGCACGCACCTGCGTAGATCTGCATTCTACATGAACATGATGAATAAATAAAACCCGACGTTAACAATTCTTGGATTCAATATATGTATTACATGCGAAGATAACAGTGAAAACTTATGGCATATTATAGGCATTGACGACGTCGTTCATTCGCAGTCACAGTGTACAGTGTACATGTATTTTTTGTTGACATTATGATGCGTCTTGGGCGAGAACGGATATAGCACGGTTCGGATAAGCAACACGGAAGGTTGTATGTCGCCGGACTTCCGTGTACTAACGGGGTCGCACTGTATGTGGTTGTCAATATGCATAGGGTATTTTATGTTAGCATTACTATTTGTAAGTAATGTGGGTTAGAACTTTAAGAGACTTGTGGACATGGCCAAGGGTCAGTGTAGATGCTGTGAGTCTTAGATGTGAGGCACAAGTGTGTATGACATGGCGCTAACATGATATGAGTTAGTCACATTCAGTGCGTGTGAAACTGCGACTGGGGACAGTACTCAAGCAGACCAGAAGACTTAGCTGGCGGCTCAGTTATCTTCTGGGAGCAGGAAAAGGGGGGGGGGGGGGGTGTGCTGCTCAGACGGTGCCCGGGTCTAGTCTACAAGTTGTTTGGTGAGTCAATTTATTGATCCTAGGTGAAGTATTCACAGAGCGAATTAATTTATTTTTCTGGTTTCGGTATCCCCTTACCTTCCCCGCCTTGGAGACAAATTCTAGCAACATATAACAGGGAAGTATGATACAGAAATCAGAATTTTTCAATGTAAAATTAGTACTTACCTGTTATATGTATTTAACACCCGCCTCCCACCCTTCAAGGTGAGAGATTTGTTCTATCGCAAAGAGGAAGTCTCCCGTGCGCGCATGCGCGGTCGATATGGGATGGGACAGGTGTAAGTGCGGACTAGGTGCGGGTCAATAAATTGTATTCGGAATGGGTAGCCCCAATAGAAGCTATATAGCAACATATAACAGGTAAGTACTCACAGAAACTAATTTTACATTGAAAAATTCTGATTTTCGCGATACGCTTATGTATTCATCATTTATATATCGAATACAACAAATTTCACAGTAATCCGACCAGAATATGCTGTTCTTTTACGGATTTCATATTCCGGACAGCCAGTTTTTGCAGCCGTCACTGCATGACAAACTTCCCCTTGTTTTGCTTACCACTAGGACAGATAAACAAAATGGATTCAACCAATCCGCATAGAATAGGTGTGGCTTCGTTGAATTCAGAATACACCTGTCCCAAAGTCCACTTCCCTATTTGCCTCCAGTCAAATCATCGGATAAGTTGTTTGTTATGCCGAACTATTAATGACCTCAAAAAGTAAAACGGCAAACGATCCGTCTCGTTGTGTAGATGATTTTACATATAGGGATCTCGATTCAATTTGGAATAATAAAAACGTTATTCGCAAAAACCTATTTTCACTCTACATGTTTGGCCGAAATTTTCGATTTTTTATCAAATTATCCCACTGCTCGGAAACGTGTTTTAAAATACTAATAATACATGGGTCATATTTTCTGACCCTAGGTGAGTGTAAATGGCATATTCGAAGAGGAGTTTGAACGTAAATGTGTCTACATACTATTTTATTAAAATCGGATAAAAAAAAATAGTTTGGACCCTAATATTTAGCGGATTTTTTCAATTTCATCATTAAATAGGACCGATTCTCAAAATGTAAACGGCAGCTCATAGTTCTTGATAAATATAACCATAAGTTTAGTAAGTTTAATTTAGACGCTAATATTCCCACTGGTATGATTATGAACTAAGGTGAACACGTTTACACGAAAAGAACACAACAGCTGGGACCGTGACGAGTGGCGCCACCTATACAGGAACGATAACTGACTACTATCCACCATTGAAATCAGCAGAAGTAAGGAGTATCAAAAAGCAATACAAATTTTATTGTAACTTCATCATACTGCAGAAAACAATAAACAGACCACAAATATAGCATATTTTTCTTATTTTCTAAGAAAACACATCTTGGTATTTCATTAGAATTGCGTGGGTGGCAGGTGGGAGTATGCGATGGGTAATTTAACGATCGGGGTTCATCCTTACCGGAATCCCGACTGGAGACCTCGTTTGGCCCTCACATACGTCTTTGGCATTTTGTATGCGACAGTTGAATCTTGTTATACCCCTTATGTGAGTATTACGATATTCATAATCCTATTTTAGGGGAAGGGGCCAAGTGACTTGGTGTGGTATGGACCTGGCATCAGGTCGGGTTATTCTAATTTCAGGGCCGAATATATTGGTTCTCGATGTAAATATTCCGTTCTGATTTTGGGATTTTCCCCCCAATGCAGCAGGTTAAAATGGGATCGAACCCATTTGCCCGGCCTTATACAGGTTGGGGAAAATAAAAAAATCGCCACTTCAAATAAAAATAATAATAGAAAATTAAAAAAAAAAAAAATCAAAAATTGTAATTTTTTATCGCCAACTGTTTATTTTTTTGCCAATTGCGAAAGTGGCAATTGCCAGCGGAATCCCTGCTTATATGACCTTAGCTGTTGATAGGCCGTTAAACACTAATAAACAAACAGTCTCCTTGGAGACAATTCTAATGAAATACCAAGACATGTTTTCATTTCAAAGCAAAGTATTCAATAATTGCTGTCTGTTGATGTGTAAACAGTAGTGTGATTTTAAATTTTTTAAATACCCAATTGCTAAAGAAATGATGGAGTGACAGTACTCAATTACTAATTCCTTATCTGGAGCTCTGCACTTTAATATTTTCAGCCGGAGCTTCTGAAGCAGTTCTCCGATGTGCTCAAGAATGGATCAAACAGTGCCGTGGCTCGTATGCAGTCCGGTTTGCAGCTCAAGAACTCGCTGTACTCGAAAGACCAAAACATAAAGGTCGAATACCAACAACGCTGGCTGCAGTTTCCCGAGGACGTGAGAGTCTACATCAAGCAGAATGTAAGTTGCAACAGAGCTCCAGATAAGTGTTTTATCAAAATAGTATTGTACCCCCATATTTCATATTCAATGCGTATTTTACTTTTACAAATGTATTATAGATTTTCTTACTTATTAAATACCCGGCCTTAAATGACCATAGGGCCAGTTTTTTTTTTATTTGTTGGTTTACGTATTTTTTTTCCGCGAGATCTGGTCGGTCGGTCGGAAAAAAAAAAAATTCAATTTTTTTATTCTTTTTGGCACAGGGTTGGGTCGGTCGGGGAAATAAAAAAAAAAGAAAAAAAAAGTCGAACGCGGATGCCACCGGCGGCATATTGAAGAAACTGTGACAAACGGGTGAACCAAAAATGTTGAGTCAAAGGGTGAAGGTTATATGTAGTATGACAAGGCAGGTGTAGCAAACATGCAAATGAATTAAGTATGGAAATATTGAAGCAGTTAAGCAACTTATGTAGATGCTATGGCCAGTTTGAGAAACTGATAAACTGGTTAACCGAAATTGCTAAGTCCTTTCAGCAGCCCTGTGAAGGTCAAAAGGTCAAGGTTTGACAAGTATGGAGTATGACAAGGCAGGTGTAGACACATACCAATGAATGATGTGTTGAAATATTGAAGAACTTGAGCAACTTATGTAGAAGATTCTGTGTAATTAAAAGAAGAATCGCCAGCCAACCATTCGATCAGAAACGGAGATATATCGAATCGTCCATTCGCAGGTTGTTGTTGTTGTCGCTGCTGCTAAGATCCGGTTTCCGCCACTTACTTTTCTCGGCACAGCAAAAAAAAAAAAAAAAAAAAAAAAAAAAAAAATATTATTTTTTTTGGATCGGAGGTAAAAAAATCTAAAAAAAAATCGGAAATCAAATTTTTTATTTTTTTCCACATTGTCAAAAAATCGGGGTCGGCGGATCTGTAAACCAACAAATAAAAAAAAAACTGGCCTAGCTGTTGACAGGCCGTTAAACCCCAACAAACAAAACTTATTAAATGGGGAACAAATGATAAACAAATAAACTGTTTGCTTTTTGCAGCTCAACTAAGTAAATGTTCACCATTATTACAGTATTTTCACTACTCAATTGGAAAATCAATGAATATTTTCACATTGCTTTGAGTATTTTGCACTCTTGTCAGACGGAACTTGCAGCTGAGACTTGTAAACAGGTTATTTCAATAGCCTCTTCCTTCCTCGCACAGCCACGTATAAAGTTGACAGTGAATTTAGGTCACCTGTTGTCGTTGTATATTCTGATTGATATGTCACTGCTAAATCAGGATACTCTCCCTATACATTCTTGTCTGTACGTGCGGCTGTGACTGGAGAAATGTGGCTTTGCGACAAGTATAGATCCAGACCAGACATGATCGGCACTGTTCACCTTTCCATCAGTGAAACACCTGTCATGCTTTTTCTACCAGTCAATATAGATCGTTATCAGGGCCCGGTTGTTCAAAACATCAGTTAGTTTAACGGACTGTTAGAGATTTTAACCATTCAGTTAAGGATTTAACAGTCCGTTAAGGATTTAACAGTCCGTTAAGCTAACGGATGTTTTGAGCAACCGGGCCCAGGCTATTAGAGTGTGGTATTTGATCAGGAGTACACTGGTCACAAATCTCTTACGCCCCATTTTTCCAGTTGCAGCCACTGTTGATGACATTGCAGTTGAACGGACGTCGACACAATTTACTACTGTCTGTTTCATGAAACCTGCCCAAATTACGGCCATATACCGTATTTAGCCGTGTATTGCGCGCATTGGTGTATTGCGCGCATCCCTATTTTGGGCCAAAAAAAATGGGTAAAAAAACAGTTCTAGTAAATAGCGCGCAGACAATTTTCACGAAAAAAATCGGCCGAAATTTTGTCATTAGTATAAGAAAATTGCTTTCAGAGTTCACATCCACAATGCTGAACGTGTGCGGGTAGGCTTTCTCAAAGCAGTTAGTGTTGCATTTATTGGTATTTACCGATTACAGTTGTTTCTGTCAAAATGTTCCGTGTTTATACGTGTAAAAAGTGTTGTGCGTTGCGTATCCGTGGAGTTTCCGTTAGTTGCGTTTCAAACCGTGTGTCGTCTACGTGTAATACGTTTCGGCCATGCGTTGCGTTTCCCCACTCTTGCGCATGCGCGAAAGTCGAGCAAACCGTGTTCAACGCATTGAGTTTCAAAAGCGTGTAATCCGTGTACAACGGTTGTAAACGTATACAACGGTTGTAAACAACGCATTGAGTTTCAAAAGCGTGTAATCCGTGCACAACGGTTGTAAACGTATACAACGGTTTTAAACGTATACAACGCTAAGGTAAACCGTTAAACGATTTAACGCTTTCTTTGACGAACGGTTACACGCTTCGACATGTACACAGCACCGTACAGATGAAACCGTGTTATACGTATAACACGTTTCCACGGGTTTTAACGCATTACACGTTTTGGTATGCCAACCGTGTATCGCGTAGAATGCGCATGCTCAGATCGTTCTTCGTGTGTGTATATATACTTCTAGACTGCAGGGCTTCTAAAATTTTCAGTTTTCCGGTTCTGGACCGATTTTTGAACTCTCAGACCGATTGAGATTTGAAAACTAGTCTTAAAAATCGGTCCGAGAAAAATTGCCAGTCGGCTGCTGTTTCGCTATAAACCCCTTGTAAATTTACCGGTTTTGACCACCAAGTAATTTATGACACATATCGCGGGCCATATCCGTGTTAAACCAGTGTGCAGCTCGCTGTGTATTCAGTTTCTCCATATATCGATTTTTATTAAACACACGCTGTGGGAGAGGTGTATAGCGGATTAGTGACTGAAATAGACTGGCTTCACAGCGGTAAAAAAGATACGAGAGTTCCTAGATTCGCCATTTCTGAGGTCTATAAATACATTAAATATGCCTAAAATCATCAATGAATGAAGAAAAAAAATGAATTTTTATATGGAGGGTTTAAAATTAAAAAAATATTATTTTTTTCTTCATTAATTGAAGATTTTAGGCATATTTAATGTATTTATAGACCTCGGTCCGTTACTTCAACCTGTGATATTACACAGACGAGATTTGTGTGTTGCTTTGTGCAAAAAAATCGATAACACTAAGCCCTGTCAACTAACAGGTGCTTATTGTATGACATCATTCAGCACGAGAAATGCGTCGTGACCACTCATTTAGGCTATGTTTTGAAATGTTACTGATTGGTCAACACGCCCTTTGATGTTCCGCAGACGTCGCGAACGTTGTGACTCATGGGGCAATCATGCAGTAATCCCATTTCATGCTGAGGATACGATTAGTTTGCGGGAAAATATTTTCCTTCTATGCAGTCAGAAGTATATTCCGCTGAGCACCATTTGAAACCGTCCTCGTCGAGACGGTTCAAATGAGTGGTCACAACGTATACTTTCATTGAGAAATAACAAAAATAAAAATAATTTCATATACCCGTAAATGTGTATTCCGAAAGGAATGGATTACAAAAAAAACACTGGATTATACGCAGATCAGTCGCCATGTTTCACCGATATTGATTTCGAAAAAAAATATTTTCCGTAAATGGTGTTGAAAAGTTGACACAAAATTCAGAGTTCATGCGGAATTTCGGTGGGATTATGCACGTATCAACAGCTAATCATCCGCATGAATAGGCAGGACACGTGACCATTATTTATTAACAATTAATCCTTTTAAGCGCCTGTTGATCGCGAGCATTATACATTGTAATAAGCGGTCTGTCTATCGCGAGCACTATACAACGTACCCCGACCATCGCGTTATAATGGAGCTGCAATGTATTGTTGTTTACACCCGTATAATTCATTTTCCATATCAGGGGCGAAATGAGTCTGCCTTACAATAATTCGCATGTGCGGAATGGTGGTTCATGTAGGCGCGAAACGATCCGCCTGTAAACGATCCAGGCCGAACAGGTACATGTATTCGCGATATTTTAAAAGGGACGAAACAAGGCCGCCTCGAAGCGATCGGGGCCGAACAGGTATTCGCGTTTAAAACGTGTAACCGTTGTACGCTTTCATATAGCTACACGCTTCCAGGTAAAGCGTTGTACACGTTTCAACGCTTTCACCTCGCTACATATGTATACGCCAAAGCGTGTTATACGCCTTGAAGCTAAACGTATTACACGCTTTAAAACGGTTTGACAATGTGTATTACAAGTGTACGAACCGTATTATACGTTTAAACAACGTATACAACGCTTTTAAACTAAACGGTTTGACAATGTGTATTACACGTGTACGAACCGTATTATACGTTTAAACAACGTATACAACGCTTTTAAACTAAACGGTTTGACAATGTGTATTTACAACGTGTACGAAACGTATTATACGTTTAAACAACGTATACAACGCTACAGCAAACCGTTGCGTTCGCGTTGCGTTCGCGTTGCGTTCGCGTTGAGTTTGCAAGTGTTGTCTACGGTGGAACAAAAACGCAGACTGCACTGTATTATGCTAATTAAAAATTAAAAAAATTTACGACGCATGTAATGAATTTATTGGAACTACTTACGAAGAATTTTTGTTTTTATTTAATCCACTACATTTGGCATTCGACAAAGCAAGTCACGTGTCGCCCCGTAATCAGGTTTGATAATCAACAACACGTGGCAGCCATGTGTCAGACAGACAGCTTCCCCAAGGCGATACTGAAACACCTGTACCCCAGCCAAATATTGACACAGTACACACGCGTAGTGTGTATTCACCGTTTATTGATCAGGTTTAAAAATAGACATAGAAGTCGCTGTAGAATACAGCGTATAGCCTCAGCTTAGCATGTTTATTGATGAATGTTATCCACTTATACTGTACTGATCTGACTGCGTGTATGCTACGCTGCTCGCACACGTCATAAGGTTGATTTGCTTTACAACTACTGTCCTCATTAATTATTCACATAATGGCTGACGGCACGTCATAAGGTTGATTTGCTTTACAACTACTGTCCTCATTAATTATTCACATAATGGCTGACGCGTGACGTCACATTGAAAATTTCACAACCACCGATAACAAGCTGACAACAATTGACCGATACGAGGCACCAGCGTAGATAAATTTAATTTCGAGACAGAAAATGCCGGATCCGACTTTGAGGGTTTTGACGAGGGAGATATACAGTAGAGCCCATCCAAACAGCCCTTCTCAGGGCTACCAACAGCCCTTTTCAGGGCTACACCAACAAATCACGAACTAAACCTTTCAATTTGCCACCGATCTACACTTACCTCACCCGTACTTACCCATACTTTTTGTGGTGTATAACACTATGCGTATTTTAGGGCCACAAATCGATGTTCAACACCAATCTACACTTACCTCACCCGTACTTACCCATACTTTTTGTGGTGTATAACACTATGCGTAATTTTCGGACCACAAATCGATGTTTCCGTTTCCGGTAAACATTACTTTTTTCTCTTCGATCAAAAAAATGGGTAAAACTGGTGCAGAAATCGGTTGGAAAAATGTTTGAAATTTATGTTCCTACTTATAACGCGCAGGGCGACTTCTGGATTAAAAATGGGGCTGAAAAAATGCGCGCAATACACGACTAAATACGGTAATAATAATAATAAAAAAAAAATCTGTATATTATTTTTTCTTCAAAATATAAGAATTTTGTGAAATTTCGTAAAATATTGATTTTATTACAATTTTTTTTATTTGTATTGGAATTTAACATGGGTGAAATAGAGGTAGAGGAGCTATGGGAGGAGTGTAAAATGGAAATTGACTCTGAAACCTGGCTAGATAGCTTGGAAATAATCCAACTAAGAAAACGTTGAATTTGGAAAATCGGCCCTATTTCTGAAATTAGAAAAAGTTAACATTATCTCACAAAAATAATATTGTTTTTGCATTGTTTATATGGCCATACAATTTGAGCAGCTTTCGTGAAACAGACAGTTGTTAGATAGCAAAATTGACACTTGACTTGTACAGCAAATTTCAAGAGTGTAAAGTTTATTTCAAGTGTCAAAATTTGCCACATCATGACATGATGGTTACGAATGAAAATTCTGATTTTCTTTTGATTTCATCCACTGATGAAAATATCTTTATTAAAGGTACATGCCCACTCAGTAGGCACAAAATGTAATATCTGAGACATCGTCTCTGAGACATTTGCTGGCTAAATAAACATTCATTCACCCTTACCCACATATTGATTGGCATTATTATACCTTTTATATCGGACATAAATTTCCACACTGATATCAGGGGTGACAACCGTGTTTCCTTAAAAATGGACATTACTAATTAGTCTGTTATTTATTTTTAGCTCACCTGAGCGAAGCTCATGTGAGCTATTGTTACCGCAATGTGTCCGTCGTCGTCCGTGAACATTTTGAAACGTCTTCTCCTCGGCAACCATTGGGCCTATGGTCACCAAACTTCATGGTCATGGTCCTTAGGTAGGGGGATTACAAAATTGTTAAAATGACGTCATTACGTAATCCAAGATGGCCGCCGTCTAAAAATAGCACAAATTCTTAAAAAATCTTCTTCTCAAGAACCGCCAACCGGATTTCGACAAAACTTGGTAGGAATGATCGATGTACATTGCTCTTTCAAAGTTGTTCAAATGGTGACCCTGGGGTTAAAAATGGGCGTAGCCCGTGGGGTCAAATTTTATTTTTGACTGAATATGGTCATTTCATATATCAAATTGAAGGTATCAATGAGGCGATCACTCTGGTGCATTTTCTGTCGAAATCGGATTGTTATGTCATCCAAGATGACCGCTGAAAGGTCAAAAGGTCGTTCTTTTATTAGAGATTTCAAAATTCTTCTTCACATGAACCGCTTGGCCCATGGTAGCTAAACTTAAAAGTTATGGTCCATGTGTGAAGCCTTTTCAGATTTGTTAAAATGGAGGTCATTGCTAATCCAAGATGGCCACCGTCTAAAAATAGCATAAATTCTTAAAAAATCTTCTCGTGAACCGCTAGCCGGATTTCGACGAAACTTGGTAGGAATGATCGATGTACAATGCTCTTTCAAAGTTGTTAAAATGGTGACCCCGGGGTCAAAAATGGGCGTGGCCCATGGGGTCAAATTTTATTTTTGACCGAATATGGTCATGTTATATATCAAATCGAAGGTATCAATGAGGCGATCACTCTGGTACATTTTTTGTCCTAATCGGATTGTTATGTCATCCAAGATGGCCGCCAAAATGTCAAAAGGTCGTTGTTTTATTAGAGATTTCAAAATTCTTCTTCACATGAACATTGGCCCATGGTAGCCAAACTTAAAAGTTATGGTCCATGGGTGAAGCCTTTTCAGATTTGTTAAAATGGAGGTCATCGCTAATCCAAGATGGCCGCCATCTAAAAATAGCATAAATTCTTAAAAAATCTTCTCATGAACCTAGCCGGTTTTCGACGAAACTTGGTAGGAATGATCGATGTACATTGCTCTTTGAAAGTTGTTAAAATGGTGACCCCGGGGTCAAAAATGGGCGTGGCCCGTGGGGTAAAATTTTATTTTTGACTGAATATGGTCATGTCATATATCAAATTGAAGGTATCAATGAGGCGATCACTCTGGTGCAATATTTGTCGGAATCGGATGATTATGTCATCCATGATGGCCACCAAAAGGTCCATTTATTCAAGATTTTTAACGTCTTTTTCTCAGGAACCACATGGCCGATGCTGGGTGAAGCATTTTCAGATTTTGTAAAATGAGAGTCATCGCTTAATCCAAGATGACCGCCATCTAAAAATAGCACAATTTTTTTAAAACACATGAACTCAATGTCACATTCTCCTCTGGTGTTCATGGAGTCAGGTGAGCGAATTAGGGCCATCATGGCCCTCTTGTTTGATGTGCAATGATCATAATTTATAATCTGTCGAAAGTATTATTTTTTCAGCAGAAACATTTAATTAGTATAAATAATTAAAAAATATCATGCCTCATGTGCATATGAAAATAGCCTGATACCACCGCGCGTCACTATCAGTAAAATAAATATTACTAAATGATCAGAACTCCAGATAAGCTGCGTATTTGTGTAAATACCCAATTCAAATTGCCAAAAACCCAATTGAAATTAGAAGTAGCGAGTATTAAAAAGCAATAACAAATTTGTTGTACCTTTATCATGCAGCATGCTGCAGAAAAAAATAAACAGACCACAAATATAGCATATTTTTCTTATTTTCCATGAAAACACATTGATATTCCATTAGAATGAAATGCCAAGACATGTTTTCATTTTGATGCAAACTATTAAAAAATTGCTGTCTGTTGATGTGTAAACAGTAGTGTGATTTTATTTTACCCAATTCAAATATTGAAATACCCAATTGCTTCAGATATGATGGAGTGAAAATACTCGATTACTAATTCCTTATCTGGAGTCCTGAATGATTATACCTGTATAGCTCGTAATCTTTAGAACTGGTGGAATAGTGACACACTTATACACTTATTTAATTCCTATGAAGAACATTTTGTGCCTACCTTTAAATTCAAAATAAAAACTATTCAATTAATCAGAAAATGTATTTTATTTTATTTTTTAAATTAGAAGAAAAATACAAACAGCAGGGTTCAAGATAGCCCTTCAAAATATGGAGAGGTTTTCACTAAAAATGTTAGAAATTACCTTTTTTTTCATAATAATTTGTTTTATATTGTAAACAAATTCTCCCCTCTCGAAATAGGGAGATGTCAGACAATTTAGGGAGAGAATGTCGCCCACTTCACCCTGTAAAATGATCCCTGAAACAGTGCAGGTCCTGATGTTACGGCTCATTATGAGCCGGATCATCTGGATCTACACCGGTTGTAAACATTGGCAAAGACTCTGTTGTGTTGAAGGTGATACTTTTGATTACCATTCACTGTTGAAAACGTCCATTTATGTTTGTCATTAACCCATTTCAGTCGAAGGATTTAAACAAAATCTCATTAGTTTGTTTATTTCTCCATGTCGTCGAGATGGTTCAAATCAGTCGTAACAGCTTATCAGTGGTAACAGCTTATACTTTCGAGATGAAATAAATTAATGGGTTAACCCTTTCAACACCACAGACCTCTATAGAGACAATGTTTGCAAACGGTGCAGATCCAGATGAGCCGGCTCGTAACGAGCCGTCTCATCAGGATCTCCACTGTTTGTTAATAATTTTAAATGTCGTACAGATTACCCTTTTAGAAGAATGGGATAATTTGAATGAACAAAATTAATGAAATAGCGTGAAACATTGGCATGGAACATCCTATTAAGTTACTTGGTGTTGAAAGGGTTAAAACAACAACCTAATCCATTCCTAACTGCTGTAAACAAATAAAGTCAATCAAAAACTGCATGATCCATTTACAGGTCCTCGCTGCCTTGGGCACGGAATCCGTTCGTCCAAGCTCGGCGGCGCAGTGTGTCGCATACATTGCGTGTACCGAGCTTCCCCAGGGTCTGTGGCCGGACGTGATTGCGTTACTAACACAAAACGTGACCAACCCGGCTAGTACCGAGATGATGAAGGAGTCGAGCCTCGAGGCGATCGGCTATATCTGTCAGGATATTGACCCTGAGATTCTGCAGACTCAGTCGAACGAGATTCTCACCGCTATCGTACACGGCATGAAGAAGGAGGAGCCAAGGTAGTGTTTACAGCGATCTTTCCGCTATTAACCTTTTCACCCCTAAGAACTGGAATGGATTTTGATATGTTAATTTGCAACCAATCCAACCGTCAAAAACTGATTTTCAGACTAGTCCATATATGAAAATGGGTGTTTTTTTCCTGAAATATATGAAAATTAGTTACAAAAAATGCAGATCCTGATGAGACGGCTCGTCACGAGCCGGCTCATTTGGGGGCCGTTTCACTAAACTTTGTACGACAAATGTTTGTAAGTGCAAAATTATGATAGTCTGTAAATTTCACATTAACAATGTTTTCTTGTAAACAATTATTAGATTTACATTTATTGAGTATAGGCTGCATATGCCTATGCTCAATAAATGTAAATCCATCAATTGAAATTTCCAGACGATTCTAGATTTGCACTTATGAACATTTTAATCGTACAAAGTTTAGTGAAATGGCCCCCTGGATCTACACTGTTTGCCAATACCACTATACAGGCCTGTGGTTTTGAAAGGGTCAACGAGGCCTGGCCTGCATTTTTGCTTTGAAATTGGAACCTGTGATCTGGCAACAGAAACAGACAAACTGAAAACAAAAAATGGCCACTTCGGGTAAATGACCATTATCAACCATGTGCAATACACTTCGTTTATACTCGGGCCACAATTAAATGCGTTTTTTGTTGTTTTTTTCGCATCGTGCTAGCCATAGGCTAAATGCTGACCGTGTATGTAGACACAGGGATGAATAGAAAATAATATTGTTTTTTTTTTTGGAAATAATCATATTTAATGACTAAAACCTATTTTATTATGGCCTCACCTCACCTGACTTTATTTACACTCCACTTTGGCGGGTGTTAATTTCGCACTCTGCTGTACAATGTATTGTATGTTAATTATATAATTGTCTCGCCTGCGAATGCGGAAAGCGAGACTAAGGTTTTGCTTTTCCGGAGTCGGCGGCGGCGGCGTCATCATTCAATGTTAAGTTTTCGTCATTACGGTCATTACTTTAACACCTTATCAGCTACAGTCATCAAACTTTATACATACCTTTACTATGATATATACATGAATATAGGACTATTCACGGCGGTCAAGGTCAAGGCAGAACAAGGCGAGACATTTGATTCCGCGGAATTCTTGTTTATATATATTTTATTCTTTATTCCAGTAACCACGTGAGAAATGCAGCCACAAATGCCCTCCTCAACTCACTTGAATTCACAAAGGCGAATTTCGACAAAGATGTAAGTGGTTCCCGCATATCGTTACAATCTCTGTTCATCAATGGAATAGTCTGTTCTATGTTTAGGGATGGGTTGTGGCCTAGGGGCTAGAACACCTGACTTCCAATCCGGAGATTGTGTGTTCAAACCTCGCCTTGGCATCAAAAAATACGTTCATAGTATTTCCATCCCACTGGTCTGTCGGATGAGACTTTAAACTGTGGTCCCGTCTCTATATGACCTTAGCTGTTGCTGGGATGTTAAATTCATTCACTTTCACTGTTCTATGTTTGAACAATTCCATGAACCAATAAGGGCTATTGTTTTGAAATCTTAAAACTAATGACTAACATTCCATCCACACAGTCTGATCAGGATCTGCACTGTTCGACATTCTATCAATGCAACTCTCGTCATGCTTCTAACGGCAATATAGTAAGCTATTTGATCAGGCGCTAATCTGGTCACAAATCCCATGCGGTGGGTGGGAGCATGCGATGGGTAATTGTATCCCCCGGACTCCGTCGGGGGATACTATGGATTTGACAGCGCGCCGCGTCCGCGTCCGCCGCAGACACTTCTTGTCCGGAGCATAACTCGAACACCCTTTGGAATATTTTCATGAAACTTCACACATGCATAGACCACGACCCGAAGGTGTGTCGCGCACAAGAATGACAACTCTTGCATAGCTAATTTTTTGAGTTATCTCCCTTTTTTGTTTCTCGCACTGATTTCGTGTCCGGGGCATAACTCCACCACCCTTTGGAATATTTTCATGAAACTTCACACATGCATAGACCACGACCCGAAGGTGTGTCGCGCACAAGAATGACAACTCTTGCATAGCTAATATTTTAGTTATCTCCCTTTTTTGTTTCGCGCACTGATTGACCATAACTCGACCACCCTTTGGAATATTTTTATGAAACTTAACACATTCAATTAGACCACGAACCAAAGGTGTGTCGTGCACAAGAATGACAACTCTTGCATAGCTAATTTTTGAGTTATCTCCCTTTTTTGTTTTCGCTCACTGATTTCCTGTCCGGAGCATAACTCGACCACCCTTTGGAATATTTTCATGAAACTTCACACATGCATAGACCACGACCCGGAGGTGTGTCGCGCACAAGAATGACAACTCTTGCATAGCTAATTTTTCAGTTATCTCCCTTTTTTGTTTTGCGCACTCTACAAACTGGACAATAATGCATGAAGACCTGTTTTCTCGTCTGCTCTGTATACCTTTTCTCGTGTGCTCTGTACACCTTACCTGTAGAGAGAACAATAGAAACTGGGAGAACCATGTGCTAAGCATGGGATGTCCAGTGCTTGACCACTGCTGACCAGGTAATTTATACAGGTAAATCACTACATTGGGTACTGTGTTGAAAATATTGTGGCATTATGTGGACCTCTGCAGATATATGTAGATAAATATAGGACTATTAAAAAAAAATCTGGTCTCCAATAGCAAGCATTATTATTTTTAACCTTTTTTTGTCATTTTTTTTTTTTTTTTTTTTTTCATTATTTTTTTTCATTTTTTTTTTCAAATTATTTTTCTATTTGACTGGAAAAAAAATCTGGGCTCCAGTAGCAAGCATTATTATTTTTAAACTTTTTTTTTCCATTTTTTTTTTTTTTTTTTTTTCATTTTTTTTTTCAAATTATTTTTCAATTTTTGTCCAGTAGCATAATGTCGTAAGTGCTATATACAGACTATTCACCTGTGCATGTGCTAGCATGTGCAACTGACCACTGACCACTTAGGCCAGTTTTTTTTTATTAGTTGGTTTACAGATCCGCCGACCCGATTTTTTGACAATGTGGAAAAAAATAAAAATTTTAATTTCCGATTTTTTTTTAGATTTTTTTACCTCCGATCCAAAAAAAAAAAAAAAAAATTTTTTTTTTTTTGCTGTGCCGAGAAAAGTAAGTGGCGGAAACCGGATCTTCACAGCAGCGACAACAACAACAACCTGCGAATGGACGATTCGATATGATTTGATATATCTCCAATATGATTTGATATATCTGTTTCAGATTGAATGCAAAAATTCAAAACCTTAACGCTGCTCGGGTAAATGGCCTATATTTTCTGTTTTCTTGCTCCGATGTGCTTCATATTTCATGTATGCGTTCTTCCTAGGGTCCTCTACCGCCCTACCAAAAATCCACACTCAGTGCCACCCCCACTGATATTCGTTTCAACTATATCGCTGCTTCGTTATCTTGTATTTAATTATACCAGATACGGTATTAATATGTACGCATTACGCAACCCATTCACAGTGATCAACGTTCAACAGTATGTGAATATGAAACTGAGTTGCTATGTAGAATATAAAGAAACTTGCTGAACCGACTCCCTACGTTAACCGACAAACTCTTGGTCCGAGACGATGCCGGTTAACACAAGTTTCACTCTATCACAATCACTGGCCTTTTTGTTTTTTGTTTTACCGACCACAAACTGACCCAACCATGAGCCTTAAAAAGGTGAACCGATCCAACCATGTGCCTTAAAAATGTGATTTTTATGGTGTTCGGACCGTCCGTCTGTCCGTCACACGTTCGGTTAACCACTGCATAACATTTCTCAAACCGGCCATATCTTCTACATAAGTTGCTCAAGTTCTTCAATATTTCAACACATCATTCATTGGTATGTGTGCTATACCTGCCTTGTCATACTTTATATTACCTTGACCTTTTGACCTTCACAGGGCTGCTGAAAGGACTTAGCAATTTCGGTTAACCAGTTTGTCACAGTTTCTCAAACTGGCCATAGCATCTACATAAGTTGCTTAATTGCTTCAATATTTCCATATTTCATTCATTTGCATGTATGCTACACCTGCCTTGCCATACTACATATGACCTTCACCCTTTGACTTAACACTTTTGGTTCACCCGTTTGTCAGTTTCTTCAATATGCCGCCGGTGGCATCCGCGTTCGACAGACTTTCTTTTTTTTTTTTTTTTTTTTATTTCCCCGACCGACCCAACCCTGTGCCAAAAAGAATAAAAAAATTGAAAAAACTTTTTTTTATTTTTATTTTTTTCCGACCGACCGACCCGATCTCGCGGAAAAAAAATCTGTAAACCAACAAATAAAAAAAAACTGGCCTTACAGGTAATTTATACAGGTAAATGATTATATTACATTTCCGTAAACTGTGTTGAAAATATTGTGGCATTATGTGGACCTGTGCAGATATATGTAGATAAATATAGGACTATTAAAAAAAAATCTGGGCTCCAGTAGCAAGCATTATTATTTTTAATTTTTAAACTTTTTTTTCATTTTTTTTCTTCAAATTCTTTTTCAATTTTTGTCTAGTAGCATAAGGTCGTAAGTGCTATATACAGACTATTATCATATAATAAAACAATTATTGACTAGTGAGCCATAGAATATAATCTGATATTCTATGGTTCACTAGTCAATAATTGTATAATATGTTCGGGCCAGTGAAAATTGCTTTCGGTCCCAGGCTCGATCGAGGTCAAGGCGGGACAAGGCGAGGCATCTGATTCCGCGGAATTCTTGTTTACTTATCTCCCTTTGTTGTTTCGTGCTCTGATTTTGTATCCAGAGCATAACTCGAACACGCATTGCTCTTTAATGGTCCTCTACCGCCCTGTGCCAAATCCACGTTCGTTCTGCCCCCGTCAAGCCCAGGGTCAAGGTCACATACTTAGTGCTTCGAAAACATTAACGCTTGGGTAAATATCTTATACTTTCTGTTTTCTTTCATGGATCATGGATCATCTTCATATTTCATATACGCATTGCTCTAATGGTCCTCTACCGCCCTGTGCCAAATCCACGTTCGTCCTGCCCCACCAATCCCAGGGTCGAGGTCACATACTTGGTGCTTCAAAAACTTTAACGCTCGGGTAAATATCTTATAATTTTTATTTCCATTCACGGATCAACTTCATATTTCATATACGCGTTGCTCTAATGGTCGTCTACCGCCCTGTGCCAAATCCACGTTCGTCCTGCCCCCGCCAAGCCCAGGGTCAAGGTCACATACTTAGTGCTTCAAAAACTTTAACGCTCAGGTAAATATCTTATAATTTTTATTTCCATTCACGGATCAACTTCATATTTCATATACGCGTTGCTCTAATGGTCGTCTACCGCCCTGTGCCAAATCCACGTTCGTCCTGCCCCCGCCAAGCTCAGGGTCAAGGTCACATACTTAGTGCTTCAAAAACTTTAACGCTCAGGTAAATATCTTATAATTTCTGTTTTCTTTCATGGATCATCTTCATATTTCATATATGCGTTGCTCTAATGGTCCTCTACCGCCCTGTGCCAAATCCACGTTCGTCCCGCCCCCGCCAAGCCCAGGGTCAAGGTCACATACTTGGTGCTTCAAAAACTTTAACGCTCAGGTAAAAGAAAATTTTGACTTGCAATTTGGCCTCATTTATTATCAAAGCGATATGTGGGACATCCGTGTTCTATGAACACATTTTCTAGTTTATTAAACTTCACACATGCATAGAAGACGACCCAAAGGTGTGTCGCACGTAAGAATGACAACTCTTGCGTCGTTAATTTCTTAGTTATCTCCCTTTGTTGTTTCGTGCACTGATTTCGTGTCTGGAGCATAACTCGAACACCCTTTGGAATATTTTCATGAAACTTCACACATGCATAGACCACGACCCTAAAGGTGTGTCCCGCAAGAATGACAACTCTTGCATCACTAATTCTTTAGTTATCTCCCTTTGTTTTTCCATCACTCATTTTGTCTCCGGAGCATAACTCGAACACCCTTTTTTCAAACTACTTGTGTATCTGGGGAGGGGGATACACATGCGCTTGTCGACAAGCGTCCAAAAATGCCCGTGGACAGAAAGGTGGGGCTGTGGTGAGGGGGTGGAGGGCGTTTGGGTAGGGAGGATTGAAAGTCTAGTGTCTCAAAAAAAGATTGCTAAATACACAATACTCGATAATAATGATGCAGCTCAATTTGATTGATAATAACATTGTGATTTGGAGTTGAATTTTTTTTATTATTATTTTTATTGAATTGTTGAACATATATTCAAAATTAATCTACAAGGACCCACAAACACACAGAGGCATCATTAAACAACAATTGTGCACTTTAATTTTACACCAAAAACGGCCAGTTCTACTGTAACGCTGCCTTTTTCGATGTGGAAGTGAAAAAAAATGGTCGCGAAAACCCAAGACACTTCTCGTGTTCCGAACTTCCGGTTTGATATGAGGTTAATAAAAAAAATGCCATCAACTGCGCACAAGCCAAACGGTTCAATAAAGTGTTTGTTGTGCACATTAATGATTGTTAAAGAAACTCGATGTCCTAGGATGTCGAATCTAGAGGTTCCTATAAAAATCACTTCAAATATTTAACTCTTTCTAGCACCAAAAACACGATCATTGAAAATGTGTTAATAATTACAATGTAGCTATCGTCAACTATCAATAGTCGGCAGTGTATCGCGATACATGTATCGTGAAGATATGTACCTCGATGCATCGATGCATCGATACTATCGGTCCACCTCTACGGACGGAGCACCACTTCATGCAGGTGGTGTGTGAGGCCACTATAATATATGGTATTTCTATTTTCAGACGGAGCGCCACTTCATCATGCAGGTGGTGTGTGAGGCCACCCAGTCTCTGGACACGCGGGTGCGGGTGGCAGCCATGCAGTGTCTCGTCAAGATCATGTCCCTCTACTACATCTACATGGAGCACTATATGGGCCCCGCTCTATTTGCTGTAAGTTGTTATCATCAGGAAGGCATGAATACACACTACTCTGTATAGTGTGTAAGTTGTCGGATGAAGCTATTTTTTCTTCCCAAACAGAAAGTACTGTAATAACCTTTAAATATTCGGACACCATTTGTTTTTGGAAACCCCGTTAAAATAAATGTTTCCCAAAATAAATTGTATACAAATACTTTATTTTGATAAGGAAGTACAACCATGTTAACCGTAAATATTTGGACTTTCTTTGCTGTGCGAAAGCATATATAAATGTGTGTTTCCCGGAATAGATTCTCAGAACTCCAGATAAGCTGCGTATTTGCGTAAATACCCAATTAAAATTGCCTAAAAACCCAATTGAAATCCAAAGTAGCGAGTAGCAAAGAGCAATAACAATTTTGTGGTACCTTTATCATGCTGCAGAAAACAATAAACAGACCACAAATATAGCATTATTTTCCATGAAAACACATCTTGGTATTTCATTAGAATTGTCTCCAAGGAGACAATTCTAATGAAATGCCAAGATATGTTTTCATTTCAAAGCAAATTAATTAAATAATTGCTTTGTTGTCTGTTGATGTGTAAACAGTAGTGAGATTTTATTTTACCCAATTAAAATTTTGAAATAACCCAATTGCTTCAGAATTGATTGGAGTCAAAATACTTGATTACTAATTCCTTATCTGGAGCCCTGGATTCTGTCTGAATATTTATTACGGGAGTCCTTTGGATGAGACGCGAGACCGAGGTCTCGTCCCTACATGACCTTAGCATGGCATAAAAACACATTCACTTTTCCAAACTGAAAACAAAATTGAAAAGAAAAGAGAAAAATATTATTCGCTTTACTTGCATGTGTAAATTGGACTTCAATACCGCAGATTGTGGTTCACACTTCAATCTCCTCATTTGGCATACAAACATGAAACATACAGTAGACGTGAATGTGGTATTCACATTCCACTGATCTATTGGATGAGAGTTGAAACTGACCGATGAATTTATTTTCAAATAATTTTCCACAAATGTTTGCCATGATAAGATGTCGCGCCCAATACCCACATGTTAATGTCCACGGTCCAAAAAAATGGGCATGGAATTTCACTATTAAATCTGTTCATGTGTGAAGGTGATGTTTATGCGGGTATTATGAGCACTGCTGTAATACAGTCGAACCTCTCTAAGGCCGTCCTTAAAAAATTGTTTGTTTCCTGTAACCCGACCCAGAATTTTAGAAGTGGGTCGGTCGGTAGGCAATTTCTTTTTTTTTTCTGTCACATGACATATTGAATTTAAAAATTATTAATATTAAAAAGGTACAATATTTTAACACTTGCATTGCAAGTGTTAAAATATTGTACCTTTTTAATATTAATAATTTTTAAATTCAATATTGCAAGTCTTGCAATAAAAGTATGTCAATTGCTGTATGTGTTGTAGGAACATGTAGGCCATTTAGGGCCAGAGATTATATTATATTAACCCTTTTAACCCACTGTAGCACTAAATTAAAAAAAAAAAAATAATAATAATAATAATAAACCGGACACAGAGAAATGTTAGTTCTGCTCAATTATGATCGGGTTTATTGCCATTTATCACCGATGATAATGTTTGTTCGTTATCACAAAGCACCCACGATTGTCATGGGGTAGTCATATGCATGTTTTTCAGTGGAACCTCTCTAAACCGGACACCCTGGGTACCTCCTAGTGTGTAGAGACATTCCACTGTAGCTCTTGTTTCTCACAGATCACGATGGAGGCGATGAAGAGCGAGATAGACGAGATCGCGCTGCAGGGGATCGAGTTCTGGTCCACGGTGTGTGACGAGGAAGTGGACCTCGCTATAGAACTCTCAGAGGTACGTACATCGGAGCTCCAGATAAGGTGCATATTGTTGCAGCTCAAATAATTGAATTTTTAAATGTTTTATTTTTTGTATCATTTGCTCCCTATTTAATAAGGAAGACGATCAAGAATACATTTGTAAAAGTAAAATACGCATTGTATTTGAAATCTGGGGTATAATACTCTTTAGATACAGAACTTATCTGGAGCCCTGTACATGTAGCTCGCATCTTTTTTCGCAATAAAATCAATATTGGACCACATTTTACGAAACACGAAGGCTTATTCTTAAAGTTTTCTATAGTTTAATATTATCGAAAAATATTCATTTTGTATTTTTATATAGCCGTAAAAATTGGGCAGGTTACGTGAAACAGACAGTAAGTTATATATTTATGACATTGCTGCTGAATGGAGGTAAAGCGTCAATAATCGATCTATATACATTTGTAGGCTGCAGAAGCGGGCCGACCTCCCGAGAGAACGAGCCGGTTCTACGCGAAGGGAGCCCTGCAGTATCTGGTGCCTCTACTGCTACAATCTCTCACAAAACAGGTAAGCACTGGCTACACCTGCCAAACTTAACTATTGTGGCTTTCTGCAATAGTACAATATGTTGAACAATTATGCAAAAACCAGGAACCCACTTTTCCGAAATCGGAAAAGTAGGTTCCTGTTGTGTTTTTTTGCAGAATGGTTCAACATATTTTATACATTTCTCCCAGTACTGCTTAGTAATGTACTGGGGGCCGTTTCACTAAACTTTGTACAACTAAACTTTGTACAACTAAAATGTTTGTAAGTGCAAAATTATGATAGTCTGTAAATTTCACATTAACAATGTTTTCTTGTAAACAATTTTTATGCCACCGGGTTTCGAGGAAACGGGTGGCATATAGTGTTTGGACCGTCTGTCTGTCCGTCCGTCACACTTTTCGGTTAACCACTTTGTCACAGTTTCTCAAATATGCTGCAGGTGGCATCCGCGTTCGACAGACGCATTTCTTGTTGGTTTTTTATTTGACACTGCATTAAGCGATTTCTTGTTGGATTTACATTTATTGAGCATAGGCTGCATATGCAGCCTATGCTCAATAAATGTAAATCCATCAATTGAAATTTGTAGACGATCCTAAATTAGCATTTACAAACATTTTAGTTGTACGAAGTTTAGTGAAACGGGCCCCAGTTCTTTTCTAAATAAATTTGATAGCATGCAGTTCATTTTGTCAAAATGCACATTCTATGTTCTATTTTGCGTCTTCACCTATTAAAAGTAAATTGCTTGGTCCGAAATGATACTCTTTTGTGTTGATGGGCTGTTAAGCACCATTCCATTCTATTTTGCATGGTAAGTGTTTGTGTAATTCAGAAAGAAAACAGCTTCAACTACCTGCACGCTTAGTGGATATTTCCTTATCTGTCAACAAATTACCATTTTCTATAAACCCATTGACCCGGCCTTAAATGACCTTAACTGTTGATAGGCCGTTAAACCCCAACAAACTGATTACCAGGGTTCAAGCTAGCCTTTCAAAATAGGGAGAAGTTTTCACTAAAAAGTTTAGAAAATAGACCATTTTTATTCCACACCACGATAGTGGAGGGGGGCATTTAGTGTTACCCTTGTCCGTCCGTCCGTCCGTCCGTCCGTCCGTCCGTCACGAAAGTTTTAACGCTCGGGTAAATTTGGCCTCCTTTATTATCAAAGCGATATGTGGGGCATCCGTGTTCTATGAACACATTTTCTAGTTTTCATAAGTTTCTGTTTTATATAGTGAAAAACTTCTCCCTCGGCTCAAGATGGGGAGTAGGGAGAGTAGGGAGAGAATTTGGCTCACTTCGCCCTGTAAAATGATCCCTGGATTACAGAAATACAGTCAAACCTGTGCATAAAGGCCAGCCATGTTAAGTGAACAACAATCTGGCCTTTGTTCATAGGTGGTCTTTATTCGCAGGATCATTAATGATGTAATTGGGTATTTGGGAAAACAAAGATGGCTGCTATAGGGAATTGCTATTCCAAGGTGATCTTTAGGACATGCTCGACTGTTGTCGGAATATTGAACCATGGAAGAGTATTCAAATTACTTGCACACACAGGGTTCGCACAGATCTTGGAAAAACCCTTGAATTTGACATCTGACTTGAAAAAACCTTGAAAATCATCAATTGCCTTGAAAAACAATAATAACCCTTTAAAACCCTTGAATATTAACTGCCCACTTTGGTCAAAACGCCACCACCAAATTCAATTAATTGGTATAAACGACACCAGCCTTAAATATAAAGGCCAAAATGGCTCCTCTTTAAAGTCGAGCTTTCCATCGATTCTGGCTACAAATTTGGGTCATTGTAAACAAAAAAGTCCTTAAATTTGAAATTAAATGTCTTGGAAAAACCCTTAAATTTTGCTCGTGAAAGTTTGTATGAACCTGTTACATGTGATGTTATGGTCCCACTACGCTTTGCAGCTAGAGGAAGATCCAATGTCACCTAATGACACTAATGATGATAACGAAGATGCTATAGAGGATGGTGTACTAGATGACAATGTTATGCACAATGAGGTTTCTCGTTTAATTAAAACATTAATTGGATCTCTTTACGGTTGGTTCTAAATTGCTTGTTGGTCGTTCAATTGCATGCTTAAAGAGTTTCTGTTAAGTTTTTCACTGAATTTTACATTTTTTTTCGTTGGCAACATTTTATTTTCTATTTATATTTTATGAGTGATGACTTCAATGTTTGATTTGTGATTTAAATATTGTATTTATTTTTGCTGATTTGACCCCATTAATCTTGCATAAAATGACCTTGGCTGTTGACAGGCCGTTAACTACTTTTAACTAAAATATATTTGCTGTTGTTGCTCAATGCTGAATTATATGACATGCCCGGATTAACATGCAACGACTAAAATTTGATCTGTATTGGCTCTCGGAGTCGATTGATATCCCTGGAGATGGCAGGTCAAAATGTAGACTGGCCGCACGCCCCATTTCTCCTGGGACAGCCACATGTCTTATTGTAAACTATCTAGTGTTTCTCCCAGACAAGGGGCATGGTTAGGCTAGACAAAACACATTTAGCGCATAAAACATTGAAAAAGTTCAGCACACGAAACAGTCTTGTTGAACCCGTTTGCGGACACCGTGATAGTCGACACATTAATGTACGTGCATCGGGTTAAAAGTTTTTCGGTATTCTATGAAAGCCTCGGTGAGTGTGACATGCGGGCTGTGGCCAATTAGTTAATATTATGTAAAATTATAAAAAAAAATGTGAATGGCAGTAAAAAAAAAAATTTGATTGAATAACGATGCGGCACCATGCTTAAATAGGCTGTATGGAACACTAGAATCAGTCCATCAATCAAGTATTCCCCCGTTCTCGTCCTTAAACAATTCCCCAGTCACGTGTCCAGGACGAGTTTCATGACGAGGGGGTATTTTTTGCTCTCAGAAATATGGAAATGACTTTCAAAAAGTGCATATCCTAGCGGGCTTTCGGGTTCAAAGGGTTAAGCATCAAAAATACTTAGTTGCGGTCTTGTTTTCTCATTTCTTTGGATGGATTGTGGCCTAGGGGTTGCTTCCAACCCGGAGGTTGTGGGTTCAAACCTCGCCTTAGGCATCAACAATACTTTCATAGTATTTTCATCCCACTGGTCTGTCGGACGAGACTTAGTGTGGTCCCGTCTCTATTATGACCCTAGCTGTTGGTGGTACGTTAAGCCCATTCACTTTTTCTCATCCAAACTATATGTTGTGACCATTCATTTGAACCGTCTCTATGAGGAAATATAGAACAATATTTAGAAACTTGTTGAGGAAATATCACCAGCATGTCTATAGAGTTAATGATAAAAATCATACTTTCACGTTTCCCCATCTCCAGGAGGAGTTTGACGATGACGACGAGTGGAACCCGTGCAAGGCGGCGGGCGTCTGTCTCATGTTGATGGCGACGTGCTGCGAGGACGACATCATCAACTTCGTGCTGCCCTTCGTCAAGGATCACATCAAACACCAGGACTGGCGATTCCGCGACGCCTCCGTCATGGCATTCGGTAATGTCTACACACTGTATATTCATCTATCATGTAATATATGGAGAATACCAGGCTAGTGTCTTTTGATGTCAAGTTTTATCAGGCAAGCCTCGGAATTCCCACCGTGGCTTGCCTGATAAAACTTTACATCAAAAGACACCAGGTCAGATTATTCTAATTTCATGCATGCTCAGGAATTATGTTAACCACAGGCTTTTTGCTATTCTCCATATTTTCAAGCTCCATCCTCGAAGGTCCCGACCTGGCCAAGTTCAACAGGCCCTGCCCATGCTGATAGTGTCTCATATTCTACGTTTCTGGTCTCTCCATATACAAAATCATGTCGTTTGATTAGCCGAGACTGAGCACAGCTCAGCCTCGGCCAATCAAACTTCATGATATCGAGCCTGAGAATGGACTACATGCTCGGGAACTATTTTAACCACAGGCTTTGCTATTCTCCGTATTTCCAGGCTCCATACTCGAAGGTCCCGACCCAGCCAAGTTGAAGCCGATAGTAGAACAGGCCCTGCCCATGCTGATCGAGTGTCTGAAGGACCCAAGTGTGGTGGTGCGGGACACAGGCGCCTGGACGATCGGCCGTATCTGTGAGATCCTCCCCGAGGCCGTGATCAATGAACAGTTCCTCAATCCCCTCCTCACAGCCCTGGTAGAGGGACTCACCACGGAACCTCGCGTCGCCAGTAACGTTTGCTGGGTGAGTGTTGTACATGTGGATTGTTCTCCAATGTCGGGAACATTTGTACGGATCGGGCGGTTGGTTGGGAGCATGTGATGTGTAAATTTCTCCCGGTTGTCTTTCTGATGAGACTTGAAACCAAGGTCGTCTCTATATGACTTAGCTTGTGCTTCGATGTTAAACAAGGTGCATGATCACGTGGTTATAACAACAACAGTGGCTGAAAGTGTTGAAATCTTGAAAGTATTATTTGATATTTTCCTTAATATGCAACAGATTTTGATGAAATATGCCGCAGCAAACGCGTCTTCATGAGCTGCGTTTGGTGGTCCAGCGAGTTTGGCACAAACTTATGTCGTTTTTGCGAAGAATCGATTTCCGTGTCGGTGACACGGAAATAGATTCTTCGCAAAAACGACAGAACTTTGAATCAGATGGATTATGGAAATTTCAGTACTTGTTGTTAGTACCACGTGATCATACACCTTGTTAAATACTTCCACCTTTTCGCCAAGCCCGCCTTGCTGTCCAGGGCGAAATGACCCATATGTAGAGATGCTTCTAATTCTAAAAAATAGATCATTCTAAAAATAAACCTGTATCCCCTGCCCTTAGTAAAACACACCGATAAGGGGATTAGGCTAAGTTGTGTGTGTGTGCCGATAAGAGTCCTCACTGTCGGGCATGTTGACTGCTTTTACCAATGATGAGCTATATACCGCCCCAGTCTGATGTCTATGACTGATTGGTCAAATGGCTGAGGGAGGCATTGTGTATCAACTATGTGTATGAAATACGAGCTCGGAAGCATTGTTAGCCATGACAACAAATGCTTTGTTAATGTACAGAAATCCAATGCCCATCATTTCTTAAGCAGTTGGGTATTTCAACATTTTAATTGGGTAAATTAATATCACACAACTGTTTACACATCAGCAGACCGCACTCATTGAATATTTTGCTTCTAAATGAAAACACATCTTGGTATTTCATTAGAATTGTCTCCAAGATGTGTTTTCATGGAAAATTAAGAAAATATGCTATATTTCTGGTCTGTTTATTGTTTTCTGCAGCATGATAAAGGTACCATGAAATTGGTATTGCTTTTTGATACTCGCTACTTCTGATGTCAATTGGGTTTTTGGCAATTTTAATTGGGTATTTACGCAAATACGCAGATTATCTAGAGCACTGATCGTCCAATCTGGAATTAAGCATTTCGACAAATTACACACAACAGCTTAAACCAATGATGAGCTATATACCGCCCCAGTCTGATGTCCATGACTGATGGGTCTAATGGCTGAGGAAGGCATTGTGTATTAACTACAAGCCCGGAAGCATTATTGGTTTAATATGACCAAAAATGTTTTTATCAATGTACAGCACGTCATCAACCACAAACCCGCTGTCATCAACCACAAACCCGCTCGTCCAATGATTCGGCACAAGTCCTTTATCAAGGAATTTGTGTGTAATATCGGCAAAGTAGCTGATAGTGGACACTAATTCCTTGATGAAGGTGGCTGATAGTGGACACTATTTCCCTGAAAAGAGCCTTGAGCTGAAACGTTGGAAGAGTGGGTTCGTGTTTCAAATATATTATATTGACCCTTACACCGCTATCTTATTTTGTTTTGTCGTCTGCTGTTTATGTTCTATTTTCCATTTTTATCATCAAAAACATGGTTTGACAGCACTTTAGAATAATTTACAACATGCTTTGACAGCACTTTGTAATCATTTCCATTGGTTGGAAATGATTCTGAAGTGCTGTCAAACCATGTTTTTATTGAGAAATAAGGAAAGATATAAAAGCAACAGCAAACGACAATTGTTGTGAGTAGCGGTCTAAAGGTTAATGCAGAAAGCTTGCATTTAATGTACAGAACTTGTATGTTGAACACAATCGATGCTCATTCCAACACCCAATCAATATCTAGTGCTATGGAGCTTTTTGTCATAAAGTGTACACACTACACAATATATTGTACACACTACACAATATATTGTACACACTACACTATATATTTTACACACTGCACAATATATTTGACCAATGATGAGCTATATACCGCCCCAGTCTGATGTCTGACTGATTGGTCAATAGCTGAGGGAGGTAATGTGAACTATAAAATACAAGCTTGGATGTGTTACTACCCGCGACAATGTGTGCTTCAATAATATACCGAAATTGTATGTTGAAACACAATCCATCACTCGGTCGTTTTCAACAGAAATTACACCGAACAGCTTAAACCAATGATGAGCTATATACCGCCCCAGTCTGATATCTATGACTGATTGGTCTAATGGCTGAGGAAGGTAATGTGAACTATAAAATACGAGCTTGGATGTGTTACTAGCCATGACAATGTGTGCTTTAACCCTTAGACCGCTACTCACAACAATTGTTGTCTGCTGTTGCTTTTATATGTTGCCATATTTCTCAATAAAAACATGGTTTGACAGCACTTCCGAATCATTTCCAATGGAAATGATTCCGAAGTGCTATCCAAGCATGTTGTAAATTATTGTAAAGTGCTGTCAAAGCACGTTTTTGATGATAAAAATTTAAAATAGTAAAGTAAATAAACAGCAGACGAAATGTTCTTTATAGGAATTAAATAAGTGTATAATTATGTCACTATTCCACCAGTTCTAAAAATTACAAGTGCCCGCTATACAAATATAATCATTTATTAATTATCAATTTACTGTTAGCGACGCGCGGCGGTAACAGTCTATTTTGATAATGTGCAGGGACGACGACTTTCAGATCACGGCTTGCGGTGCGCATGCGCAGTATACTACGCGCGCCAGTAGGCTTCCCAATACGTAAACAAGAATATCGTTTTGTTGAAACCACAGGTTGAAGTAACGGACCGAGGTCTATAAATACATTAATATGGCTAAAAAAAAATTTACGCTCCATGGAGGGGGTAAACAAATATTTAGCTCTTTTTTTTCTACATTGATGCTTTTAGGCATATTTAATGTATTTATAGACCTCGGTCCGTTACTTCAACCTGTGGTCGAAACGTCCAGGACGGAAATTGTATGAAACGGCGTCGGCCAAAAAAAAAGGCGAAATGTCTGAGGGACAGGCAGTACAGAGAGAGAGTGGTTAATATTGGCGACCAGATCATAAATTGGAAAGAGTTACGTGGAGATTTAGATTTGGACTCGAATGGAGATTTTTCTTCTCAACTTACGATACTTCACTGCGCATGTCAAAGATGTGATATGTTTGACCGTGTCACGTGACGCGTATTGGTAAAAATAGCACGATGTCCGAAAATACCCTTTCTGGTCGCGACTTATAAAATGAGATTTAACACCAATTAACACGCGCCGTAATTAAAAATAACTCGTTAGTGGGTAGACAAATGGCTCATATAAGGCATGACATAAAATGAAAAGTAGTAGTACAGTGTAACCTGCTGCGTGTGCATGTACCTTTAAGGATTATGATTATTATAATCAAAATTGTACATCGATGTTTATGAAGGGACAAAAATCCTCAGAAAGCATATTAACCCTTAGACCGCTACTCACAACAATTGTCGTCGGCTGTTGCTTTTATATCCTGCCTTATTTCTCGATAAAAACATGGTTTGACAGCACTTCAGAATCATTTCCAATGGAAATGATTCTGAATTGCTGTCAAAGCATGTTGTAAATTATTCTAAAGTGCTGTCAAAGCACGTTTTTGATGATAAAAATGGAAAATAGTAAATAAACAGCAGACGACAACAAAATTAAGATAGCAGTCTAAGGGTTAATAATATACCGAAATTGTATATTAAACACAATCCATCAGAAATTAAACCCAACAGCTTAAACCAATGATGAGCTATATACCGCCCCAGTCTGATGTCTATGACTGATTGGTCTAATGGCTGAGGAAGGTAATGTGAACTATAAAATACGAGCTTGGATGTGTTACTAGCCACGACAACGTGTGCTTCAATAATATACCGAAATTGTATGTTCCTCGGTCGTTTTCAACAGAAATTACACCGAACAGCTTAAACCAATGATGAGCTATATACCGCCCCAGTCTGATGTCTATGACTGATTGGTCTAATGGCTGAGGAAGGTAATGTGAACTATAAAATACGAGCTTGGATGTATTACTAGCCACGACAACGTGTGCTTTAACCCTTAGACCGCTACTCACAACAATTGTTGTCTGCTGTTGCTTTTATATATTGCCATATTTCTCAATAAAAACATGGTTTGACAGCACTTCCGAATCATTTCCAATTTCCAATGGAAATGATTCTGAAGTGCTGTTAAAGCATGTTGTAAATTATTCTAAAGTGCTATCACAGCATGTTTTTGATGATAAAACATAAACAGCAGACGACAGAAAAATTAAGATAGCAGTCTAAGGGTTAATAATATACCGAAATTGTATGTTTTTAAACACAATCCATCACTCGGTCGTTTTCGACAGAAATTACACCTAACAGTTTAAACCAATGATGAGCTATATACCGCCCCAGTCTGATGTCTATGACTGATTGGTCAATAGCTGAGGGAGGTAATGTCAGGGGTTGAAATTTCACTCGCCCAGCTAGCCATGGCGAGTGCTTTTTGTGGCGGTCGAGTACTTTCTACTGGCACTCGCCCAGCTTGGCGAGTGAAAGATTTGGTCAGGATTTTTTTTTCTGAAGAAATTGCCAATTAATTCCATCGATAACGGCCAACAAATGGTATTAATTCAGCGACCATTTGTTGTTTACAGTTTACGTCAATTTGCGGGAAGTAAGATTCAAGCAGTGTCTATGTACACGGTTACGGGTAGAATCGCTAGCGATTTTGAACACGGTCCATATCGACAATGTGTGCTTTAATAATATACCGAAATTGTATGTTGAAACACAATCCATCACTCTGTTGTTTTCAACAGAAATTACACCGAACAGCTTAAACCAATGATGAGCTATATACCGCCCCAGTCTGATGTCTATGACTGATTGGTCAATAGCTGAGGGAGGTAATGTGAACTATAAAATACGAGCTTGGATGTATTACTAGCCACGACAACGTGTGCTTTAATAATATACCGAAATTGTATGTTGAAACACAATCCATCACTCGTTCGTTTTCAACAGAAATTACACCGAACAGCTTAAACCAATGATGAGCTATATACCGCCCCAGTCTGATGTCTATGACTGATTGGTCTAATGGCTGAGGAAGGTAATGTGAACTATAAAATACGAGCTTGGATGTATTACTAGCGACGACAATGTGTGATTTAACCCTTAGACCGCTACTCACAACAATTGTCGTCTGCTGTTGCTTTTATATATTGCCATATTTCTCAATAAAAACATGGTTTGACAGCACTTCCGAATCATTTCCAATGGAAATGATTCTGAAGTGCTGTCGAAGCATGTTGTAAATTATTCTAAAGTGCTGTCAAAGCACGTTTTTTATGATAAAAATGGAAAATAGTAAATAAACAGCAGACGACAACAAAATTAAGATAGCGGTCTAAGGGTTAATAATATACCGAAATTGTATGTTAAACACAATCCATCAGAAATTAAACCCAACAGCTTAAACCAATGATGAGCTATATACCGCCCCAGTCTGATGTCTATGACTGATTGGTCTACTAGCTGAGGAAGGCATTGTGAATTATGAAATAACCAGCTATGCAGCATTGGTCAGTTTCGTCCTGATTAGATCACTAATTGAAACTACGTTGACTTAAAGGTACATGCCCACGCAGTAGGCACAAAATGTTCTTTATAGGAATTAAATAAGTGTATAATTATGTCACTATTCCACCAGTTCTAAAAATTACGAGTGCCCGCTATACAAATATAATCATTTATTAATTATCAATTTACTGTTAGCGACGCGCGGCGGTAACAGTCTATTTTGATAATGTGCGGTGACGACGACTTTCAGATCACGGCTTGCGGTGCGCATGCGCAGTATACTACGCGCACCAGTAGTCTTCCCAATACATAAACAAGAATATCGTTTTGTCGAAACCACAGGTTGAAGTAACGGACCGAGGTCTATAAATACATTAAATATGCCTAAAAGCATTAATAAATGAAGAAGAAAAAAAGCTAATTTTTTTTTACCCCCTCCATAGAGGGGGTAAACAAATATTTTGCTATTTTTTTTCTACATTTATTGATGCTTTTAGGCATATTTAATGTATTTATAGACCTCGGTCCGTTACTTCAACCTGTGGTCGAAACGTCCAGGACGGAAATTGTATGAAACGGCGTCGGCCAAAAAAAAAAGGCGAAATGTCTGAGGGACAGACAGTACAGAGAGAGAGTGGTTAATATTGGCGACCAGATCATCAAATGGAAAGAGTTACGTGGAGATTTAGATTTGGACTCGAATGGAGATTTTTCTTCTCAACTTACGATACTTCACTGCGCATGTCAAAGATGTGATATGATTGACCGTGTCACGTGACGCGTATTGGTAAAAATAGCACGATGTCCGAAAATACCCTTTCTGGTCGCGACTTATAAAATGAGATTTAACACCAATTAACACGCGCCGTAATTAAAAATAACTCGTTAGTGGGTAGACAAATGGCTCATATAAGGCATGACATAAAATGAAAAGTAGTAGTACAGTGTAACCTGCTGCGTGTGCATGTACCTTTAAGGATTATGATTATTATAATCAAAATTGTACATCGATGTTTATGAAGGGACAAAAATCCTCAGAAAGCATATTAACCCTTAGACCGCTACTCACAACAATTGTCGTCGGCTGTTGCTTTTATATCTTGCCTTATTTCTTGATAAAAACATGGTTTGACAGCACTTAAGAATCATTTCCAATGGAAATGATTCTGAATTGCTGTCAAAGCATGTTGTAAATTATTCTAAAGTGCTGTCAAAGCACGTTTTTGATGATAAAAATGGAAAATAGTAAATAAACAGCAGACGACAACAAAATTAAGATAGCAGTCTAAGGGTTAATAATATACCGAAATTGTATATTAAACACAATCCATCAGAAATTAAACCCAACAGCTTAAACCAATGATGAGCTATATACCGCCCCAGTCTGATGTCTATGACTGATTGGTCTAATGGCTGAGGAAGGTAATGTGAACTATAAAATACGAGCTTGGATGTGTTACTAGCCACGACAACGTGTGCTTCAATAATATACCGAAATTGTATGTTGAAACGCAATCCATCACTCGGTCGTTTTCAACAGAAATTACACCGAACAGCTTAAACCAATGATGAGCTATATACCGCCCCAGTCTGATGTCTATGACTGATTGGTCTAATGGCTGAGGAAGGTAATGTGAACTATAAAATACGAGCTTGGATGTATTACTAGCCACGACAACGTGTGCTTGAACCCTTAGACCGCTACTCACAACAATTGTTGTCTGCTGTTGCTTTTATATATTGCCATATTTCTCAATAAAAACATGGTTTGACAGCACTTCCGAATCATTTCCAATTTCCAATGGAAATGATTCTGAAGTGCTGTTAAAGCATGTTGTAAATTATTCTAAAGTGCTATCACAGCATGTTTTTGATGATAAAACATAAACAGCAGACGACAGAAAAATTAAGATAGCAGTCTAAGGGTTAATAATATACCGAAATTGTATGTTTTTAAACACAATCCATCACTCGGTCGTTTTCGACAGAAATTACACCCAACAGTTTAAACCAATGATGAGCTATATACCGCCCCAGTCTGATGTCTATGACTGATTGGTCAATAGCTGAGGGAGGTAATGTCAGGGGTTGAAATTTCACTCGCCCAGCTAGCCATGGCGAGTGCTTTTTGTGGCGGTCGAGTACTTTCTACAGGCACTCGCCCAGCTTGGCGAGTGAAAGATTTGGTCAGGATATTTTTTTTCTGAAGAAATTGCCAATTAATTACATCGATAACGGCCAACAAATGGTATTAATTCAGCGACCATTTGTTGTTTACAGTTTACGTCAATTTGCGGGAAGTAAGATTCAAGCAGTGTCTATGTACACGGTTACGGGTAGAATCGCTAGCGATTTTGAACACGGTCCATATTGACAATGTGCGCTTTAATAATATACCGAAATTGTATGTTGAAACACAATCCATCACTCGGTCGTTTTCAACAGAAATTACACCGAACAGCTTAAACCAATGATGAGCTATATACCGCACCAGTCTGATGTCTATGACTGATTGGTCAATAGCTGAGGGAGGTAATGTGAACTATAAAATACGAGCTTGGATGTATTACTAGCCACGACAACGTGTGCTTTAATAATATACCGAAATTGTATGTTGAAACACAATCCATCACTCGGTCGTTTTCAACAGAAATTACACCGAACAGCTTAAACCAATCATGAGCTATATACCGCCCCAGTCTGATGTCTATGACTGATTGGTCTAATGGCTGAGGAAGGTAATGTGAACTATAAAATACGAGCTTGGATGTATTACTAGCCACGACAACGTGTGCTTGAACCTTAGACCGCTACTCACAACAAAAAAAAAGTTGTCTGCTGTTGCTTTTATATATTGCCATATTTCTCAATAAAAAACATGGTTTGACAGCACTTCCGAATCATTTCCAATTTCCAATGGAAATGATTCTGAAGTGCTGTTAAAGCATGTTGTAAATTATTCTAAAGTGCTATCACAGCATGTTTTGATGATAAAACATAAACAGCAGACGACAGAAAAATTAAGATAGCAGTCTAAGGTTAATATCCGGATAGAAATTGTATGTTTTTAAAACACAATCCATCACTCGGTCGTTTTCGACAGAAATTACACCCAACAGTTTAAACCAATGATGAGCTATATACCGCCCCAGTCTGATGTCTATGACTGATTGGTCAATAGCTGAGGGAGGTAATGTCAGGGGGGGGTTGAAATTTCACTCGCCCAGCTAGCCATGGCGAGTGCTTTTTGTGGCGGTCGAGTACTTTCTACAGGCACTCGCCCAGCTTGGCGAGTGAAAGATTTGGTCAGGATATTTTTTTTTCTGAAGAAATTGCCAATTAATTACATCGATAACGGCCAACAAATGGTATTAATTCAGCGACCATTTGTTGTTTACAGTTTACGTCAATTTGCGGGAAGTAAGATTCAAGCAGTGTCTATGTACACGGTTACGGGTAGAATCGCTAGATTTTCGATTTTGAACACGTCCATATTGACAAATGTGCGCTTTAATAATTATACCGAAATTGTATGTTGAAACACAATCCATCACTCGGTCGTTTTCAACAGAAATTACACCGAACAGCTTAAAACCAAACCAATGATGAGCTATATACCGCACCAGTCTGATGTATGACTGATTGGTCAATAGCTGAGGGAGGTAATGTGAACTATAAAATACGAGCTTGGATGTATTACTAGCCACGACAACGTGTGCTTTAATAATATACCGAAATTGATGTTGAAACACAATCCATCACTCGGTCGTTTTCAACAGAAATTTACACGAACAGCTTAAACCAATCATGAGCTATATACCGCCCCAGTCTGATGTCTATGACTGATTGGTCTAATGGCTGAGGAAGGTAATGTGAACTATAAATACGAGCTTGGATGTATTACTAGCGACGACAATGTGTGCTTTAACCCTTAGACCGCTACTCACAACAATTGTCGTCTGCTGTTGCTTTTATATATTGCCATATTTCTCAATAAAAACATGGTTTGACAGCACTTCCGAATCATTTCCAATGGAAATGATTCTGAAGTGCTGTCGAAGCATGTTGTAAATTATTCTAAAGTGCTGTCAAAGCACGTTTTTGATGATAAAAATGGAAAATAGTAAATAAACAGCAGACGACAACAAAATTAAGATAGCGGTCCAAGGGTTAATAATATACCGAAATTGTATGTTAAACACAATCCATCAGAAATTAAACCCAACAGCTTAAACCAATGATGAGCTATATACCGCCCCAGTCTGATGTCTATGACTGATTGGTCTACTAGCTGAGGAAGGCATTGTGAATTATGAAATAACCAGCTATGCATTGGTCAGTTTCGTCCTGATTAGACCACTAATTGAAACTACGTTGACTTAAAGGTACATGCCCACGCAGTAGGCACAAAATGTTCTTTATAGGAATTAAATAAGTGTATAATTATGTCACTATTCCACCAGTTCTAAAAATTACGAGTGCCCGCTATACAAATATAATCATTTATTAATTATCAATTTACTGTTAGCGACGCGCGGCGGTAACAGTCTATTTTGATAATGTGCGGTGACGACGACTTTCAGATCACGGCTTGCGGTGCGCATGCGCAGTATACTACGCGCGCCAGTAGTCTTCCCAATACATAAACAAGAATATCGTTTTGTCGAAACCACAGGTTGAAGTAACGGACCGAGGTCTATAAATACATTAAATATGCCTAAAAGCATTAATAAATGAAGAAGAAAAAAAGCTAATTTTTTTAAACATGTTAAAGCATGTTTTTGGTGATAAAAATGGAAAATAGAAAATAAACGGTAGACGACAAAAAAAATTAAGATATCCGTCTAAGTGTTAAAAGATTGTGTTGATTCATGTGAAATTGTACATAAACTCATATTTGAGTGTGTGTGTGAAGATGTAACCCATTAAATAAAGCACATTTAATCACTCGTCTCCTGTAACCCATTAAATAAAGCACATTTAATCACTCCTCTCCTGTAACCCATTAAATAAAGCACATTTAATCACTCTCCTCCCTTCGACCTTTGGCCCTCCGGTACGTTTTTATCTTTGGCTCTTTAGTTACCTGGGAGTTGAATTGGATTATTGCCCATGATAAAAGTAGTAAGATTATTACTGATCCTACTGCTTTTGGTAGGGGCCAAGTGATTCTGGTGTGGCGAGGACCTGGCATCAGATCAGGATTATTCTGATTTCAGGGCTGAATAGTTTTGTTATTGTAAATATTCAGTTCTGATTTTAGGATTTTCCCCCCATTTGTACATGTACTTGTACAGGTAATATATGGGATTTAGTACTAAACCCATTGACCCGGCCTTAAATGACCTTGGCTGTTGATAGGCCGTTAAACCACAACAAACAAAAAAACAAACACTTCTCGGACTTTAAACTGCGGTCCCGGCTCTGTATGACCATAGCTGTTGCTGGGATGTGAAACCCATTCAAGATAGCACAGAGGTTGGTGTTAAACCCTGCCCTGGGTGACTGTTGTAGAGAGGTTCTGTAGGCCTATATGTGCCTGATCTTGAGTTCTGTAGCCGATTTCACCAAAATTGCTAAGCATACTTATCTAGCTAAGTATACTTTGATAGTCATCATTTATTTTTCACGAAAATATAGATCTGATAGAACTAACGACTGCATATATTTGATGATTGAAAGTATGCAAAATTAATATACTGAATTAATACATTATCACAGCCATGCCATTTTGTATAAATTAAGTATAATAAAAATTACTAAATTTATCCTTAAATTGAAAATCTCTCCCTCGAAGTGCACTTAGCAAGATAAGTATACTTTGTGCAATTTTGGTGAAATCGGCTACTGGCCCAAAGGTTAGTCATAGTGTCAAACCCTGTCCATCGGTGGCTGTTGTAGAGAGGTTGCACTGTACACCAATATCAACGACTTACCGTGAGCTCCGATCACTCTATTTCAGGCGTTTTCTAGTCTGGCCGAGGCCGCGTATGAGGCAGCGGAACAGCCAGAAGAGGCGAGTGAACCAAAAACATATATCCTATCCAGTTACTTTGAACAAATTGTAGAAAAATTGATGCAAACAGCAGACCGGTACGTACTCTCCCGACATTTATGATCGTTTCAACAATAATTTTATACATTGGAAATACATGTGTACCAAGTCAAACTTGTTTATAAACCATCACAATTCTCCTTATCTTTCTGATAATCTCTCCATATTTGTATTAAAAATCCCAAATTTGAATGGCTGAGAATGGGCTCAGCTCAGCCTCGACCAATCAAGCTGATGTTGAGCATGAGAGTGCATTCTCAGAAAGTTGTATATATAGTGATGATATTGGCATCAAAAGTAAGTTATATTCTACATCCACTGCAATGCTTTCATTTACAGGAATTTGGGACTTAAAATTCCACTCGCTAAAAATGACCAAAAAGATACTGAAATTGGTTGATTTCCTGTTTGGTCTTTCTAAAAAATCCTGAAATTTTCATAAAAATAAAAATCAATTCCTGAAAAAATCCTGAAATTTTCATAAAAATAAGAAAACAATTCCTGACAATCAATGTTAATGATAGCTTGTATGAGAATCTTCAACTGATCAGCTGATTTCAGATGATTTGATCATTATTTGCGTTTTCAAAATGATTCTAAATCCATCTGGTATGCTCAAATTTGATACTTTTACAAGTGGGGTGAGGGGGTTTCAGTGGATTTTCAGATGTGTTCAGTGACAGCCATTCTCATGCCTGCCTGTATTACCCGAAATTTCACCTAAAATACATTCAGTATAGAATTATTTATGCATTAACCCTTTCAACCCCAAGTACCTGGAATGGATTTTGATATGTTAATTTTGCAACCAATCCAATTGTCACAAAATGATTTTCAGACTAGTCCATTTATGAAAAGGGGGTGTTTTTATTCTCAAAAATAAGAAAATTGCTTGCAAAAATTACAGATCCTGATGAGACGGCTCGAGCCGGCTCATCTGGATCTACACGTTTTGCCAATACCACTATACAGGCCTGTGGTGTTGAAAGGGTTTAAACAGTGTTGCCTTTTCTGAACATGACTCCATGCTGTGTGCCCAAGCTATGTCTGAGCTGCTCTCTAAGTTATCACAATCCAATGATGAGCTATATACCGCCCCAGTCTGATGTCTATGACTGATTGGTCAATAGCTGAGGAAGGCATTGTGTATGAAGATATGGCCACAGGAGCAATACTGGTTATGACAACAGTTCTGTTAATGCACAGAAATTGCATGTGGAACACAATCCGATTTGATCATTTTCAACTTGCTCAGCTGGGCATGTGGTGTGGATACTTAATCTGCCGTGGATTTGGTCTAATAGCTGAGGAAAACTTCCTTAACAATGAAATGTGCTGTGGAATTTAGAGCATATTGACAGTTGCAGTTGACCTATTTTACCAATTATGAGCTATATACCGCCCCAATCTGATGTCCATGACTGATTGGTCAATAACTGATGTACAGTGGAGCCTCTCTAAACCCTGGGAAGAACCTGGGGTGTCTGGCTTTGAGAGATTCCACTGTAAGTCAAATATTTGAGCTCTTCAAGATACAGTAGCTTATTTTGCAATCATGAACAGACATTTTATATGAGATAACTGACGAGAGAATATGTTCCAAATTCAAGGTTTTACAAACATTATGTTTTGAAAGGTTCCACAGTGTTGTGGCCTGTTTGTTTAATGCCACATTGCGGTGAAAGATGTGCAGACTCAAATACCATCATTGATTTGTTTCATGGCTGATTGGAGTTTTGTTTATACTTATTGAAAGTGTGTTCGTTGGTTGGGAGCATGTGATTGGTAATTTAACTTTCAGGATTTATACTGACTGTAGACCAGGGGCCTGTTTCACTAAATTTTGTACGACTAAAATGTTTATATGTGCAATTTGGGATCGTCTGGAAATTTCAATTGATGGATTAACATTTATTCAGCATACCTATGCCCAATAAATGCAAATCCAATAATTGTTTCCAAGAAAACATTGTTAAATGTAAAATTTACAGACTAGCATAATTTTGCGCTTTAAAACAAACATTTTAGTCGTACAAAGTTTAGTGAAACGGCCCCCTGTTTTGGCCCTCAAGTACGTCTTTGGCTTTCTTGTATTTGAGAGTTGAATCTGTAGCCTATTTCATCAACATTGCAAAGTATACTTTGAGGGAGAAATTTTCAATTTTATGATAAATTTATTAATTTTTATTATACTGAATTTATTACATTATCACAGCCATTTTGGCTGTGATAATGTAATACATTCAGTATAATAATTCTGCATACTTTTAATCATGAAATATATGCATTTGTTAGTTCTATATGAAATAATGCATTTCAGGAAAAATAAATGATTACTCCCTCAAAGTATACTTTGCTTGTAAAGTATACTTTGCAATGTTGATGAAAGATGCTACTGGTTATACTCCTTGTATGAGTAATCCTACCGGTAATACTTTTAGAGGAAGGGGCCAAGTGACTGGTTATTCTAATTTCAGGGCTGAATATATATTTATCTCGATGTAAATATTCCGTTCTGATTTTGGGATTTTCCCGCCAATGCAACAGTTTAAATGCGGGATCGAATCCGTTGTCCCGGCCTTAAATGACCGTAGCTGTTTATTTACCGTTAAACACCAGTAAACAAACAAACATTAGATCTCAATGATGAGCTATATACCGCCCCAGTCTGATGTCTATGACTGATTGGTCTAATAGCTGAGGGAACCTGGCAGAGAAAACATTACTTTGGGGTTATGCATATGAACAAGCCGCGTTATTTTATATGTTAGATTTTCAAGAAACATATTTACAGAAACTGATATTTTCCGTAAAGGACGTCGAAAGTTGACAAAAGTTTCAGACCAAATTTTGCATTTGCTCTCAACATTTCGTCGGTTCCGATGTCATTTACGGAAAAATGTAAATTTTGTAAATATTTTCATCTTTGGTACAAACTCGCATGGTTTATCTCCTGAAACTGTAGATGTCTATGGTGATCTGGGGCTATGTTGATATAAACAGTTTGCCGTTTATTTCACCATGTAAATATTATCATTGCAGGGTAGATGGCAATCAAAATAATTTGCGGAATGCCGCATATGAAGCTATTATGGAGATGATAAAAAATAGTCCCAAGGTATGTAAATTACACAGAGTAAAGTTCCTGGGGAAATCAGTTGTTAGTAATACAAGTGGTACTATTTAATAAACAAAATTTCCCCGTCTTAATTAACCTTACTACATGTGGCTGTGACTGGATAAATGGGACTTATGGGTTATGTATATGTAACCTGTGTATCCCCAGATCAGCCTGCAGAGCCGCCCACTCGTATCACGATATGCACTGTTTGCGATTCCATCAATGAAAAACGCCTGTCCTGCTTCTCGCAAACACTAGATTGTTATCAGACTACATGAGTATGCTGGCGTATCAGTACTCAGTAGTCTAGCTGGACGTAAACTCATAAGCCTCATTTCTCCTATCACAACCACATATGAGCTTATTAAGCGACTTTATATTGTTCTTACAATGGTTACCAATGATGAGCTATATACCGCCCCAGTCTGATGTCTATGACTGATTGGTCAATAGCTGAGGTGCCTAGCTTTGTGGCAGAGAAAGCACCTGTAAATGTTTTTGTCAAAGACCTTGTACCAATAGATGATAAAGTTCACTGCCCATCTGCAACTAGACAGTTTCATATCCAACATATTACCAATTTCTTGTTTTCTCATTTCTCGTCCAAAGTATATATTATGACCATTCATTTGAACCGTCTCAACGAGACGGTTCAAATGAATGGTCATAATATATACATCCAGGAAGAAATAAGAACAATATTTAGATTTATTGTTAAGGAAAATGTTATATCCCCAGCATGTAAAGAGTGGATGTTGAATTTAAAAAATAAATAATCATACTTTCTCTTTGTTTCAGGACTGCTATCCAGTTGTAATAAAAACCTTATTATTAGTCTTAGAGAAGTTGGAAAGAGTTTTGCAAATGGAAGTACATGTAAGTACATGTACAATACGACTGACCGTTGTCGGTTATAGATATTCTAACGGGACTATCGGGCTGTTGTAACCGAGTATTGAAAATACACTTGAATCCCGTTACAGCACTATGTTCGGAGTTCATGCAAAGCCATCGTGTTTTATAAGCTAATTGCGTTGTATCCATACTAAATGACACGCAGTATAACAATATTTGGGCGCTATGATTACAGTGGATATACCTAGGTTCTGGATAATAAGCCTTCGTTGGCCAGTTACTAGAGCTATTCGCATATAAAAACAATTATTCAAAACTTTTTAAAACGATAAAGTTATCGTAAAAGTGATGTGAAACCAGATTTATCTAAAAATCGCTCTTGTTTCCATGTCGTCCATTTTGTTAACGTATCATCCAGGCGCTTGTAGAAAATAGACTGTGACCTTAGAGTCTGGATTTGTGTTGTCTGATTATACTCATCCTGTATTGCGGCGCACCATCGGATCAGTGTAAAAAATGGTTATGTAAATTATCAGAGAGGAGTGTACAGTAAGCAATTTTCCACCATTTCCTTTGCCAGTCATAAATGACAATGATATTATCACAAGACTAATAATCATAATGCAAGATGCTTTCAGATCACGTTTAATTTTCATTTGTGGTACATCAGAGCTCCAGTTAAGGTGCGTAATTTGACCAACTTGGGGTGAAATTTTGTTAATTCTTCATCAAAAATGGCAAGTTGGGAGTCCTTTAGAATCGTCTTATTGAGACGATTCTAAAGCACTCCCAACTTGCCATTTTTGATGGAGAAATAAAAAAATTACCTCCAAATTACGCACCTTAACTGGAGCCCTATGCTATTTTACCATATTCATTCTGGTGCACACTACAGGCAGGATTTATACCAACAACAAGATAATAACAATCTACAAACTGTAGCATATTATTCCGAGCATTTTTATAATCAACAGAACAATAAATTCTATTTAAACACACAGAGTTTATATCTACATCTGTGTAATCAAATATAATTCTGTGTTAGTTTGTTTTACTGTTTTTCATATAAGACCCCCCAGTATAATGAGAAGCTCTATTCTGGTAATTTGACAGCTACCAGTCTGTGTTTACATGACATTGACTTCTCAAAATGGCTAAAGAATCCAGTGACGCAGACTGACAGAAGCATGCTTTGTAAATCTTTTTGAATAATGATGTTTATGAGTGGACAAAAGTGGGAATAGTTGATCAAGGGTGATGTGGAACATTTTACTCCATTTGACAGATAAGTGTCTTCTGCAAAAAATGTAGGAAAAATATCGTGTAATTTTCTGTGAATAGTGACAAATGCGGTTTACGAAAATTCCCGACACGGGGGTAATCCCGACAAATGGTTACGCTACTGTATTATATTGTTTTAATGAAATTGTGTTCTAGCAGGGCTGAATTGTGGCGAATCTTCACCCGACATTAGTACATTACAATTTCAAAAACAATTTGTTTCAAGTGCCAGTTAGAAAGTGCAATTCCGTGTCATAGTTCATCTGGCGCTGTTGAAAAACATAGAAAGTGTGAATTATGGAAACAATATTAAATATAATGTGTGTACTGAATTGTACCACGGCAATGGGTAAAGTATGAAAAGTTCGCTATTCAGTATTGTCTGCCTGCAACATTTCCGAATTTTGTTCTGGAGGAAACGACAATTGTTACGTAGAGATTCAGAGCTCCAGATAAGTTTTGTATCTAAAGAGTATTTATTATACCACCAGACTTCAAATTCAATGCATATTTCACTTTTACAAATGTATTGGTGATTTTCTTCCTTATTAAATAGGGAACAAATGATACAAAATAAAACAAAGAAAAAAATTCACTTATTTGAGCTGCAAAAACGCTCAAGTTATTAAATTTTCAACTTTATTACAGTATTTTCACTACTCGGTAGTATAAATAGCATATTTTTCTTATTTTCCATGAAAACACATCTTGGTATTTCATTAGAATTGTCTCCAAGAAGGCGACAATTCTAATGAAATGCCAAGACATGTTTTCATTTCGAAGCAAACTATTCAATAATTGCTGTCTGTTGATGTGTAAACAGTAGTGTGATTTTATTTTACCCAATTAAAATATTGAAATACCCAATTGCTTCAGATATGATGGGAGTGAAAATACGCAATTACTAATTCCTTATCTGGAGCCCTGGTAAAATACGCCAATACGCACCTTATCTGGATCTCTGTAATTACTGTATGTTGTTTGTCTGTGAAGCAGTATGGATAAATGTGTGCTAAATTATCCTCAATTTCCATTTCAGAATGTGATACAGATGTCCCAAGACCGGTCGCAATACAACGATTTAACGTCCTTATTATGCGCAACTTTACAGGTAACTTAAAATGAATTATAGTGTGATACGGTGGAACCCCTCTAATACCAGACACCCTCGGGACCCCATTGTGTCTTAATTTAGATGGGTTTTAATGTGGTTTATGGCCACCGAGTGATTAATTACAGTGGAACCTCTCTAAGCTGGGGACCTCCCAGGGTGTCTGGTTTAAGAGAGGTTCCACTGTTTGTATGTTGTTCTTTCAGGTGAAGTTCTCACTGTATATGAGAATAGCCTTGTGATTTTGTACTTAAGAAGATGTGCGACGTCTCGTAATGAAATATATATTTACGGAATTTACAATATTTTCCGTAAATGACATCGAAAGTTAGGAAATGTTCGAAGCAAATGCGGAATTGCGGAATGAAAATTTTGTTGACTTTCGGCGTTATTTACGGAAAATATCAGTTTCTGTAATTATTTTTCATGAAAAATCACACATCTTGGGTATAAAAATCACATGGCTCGTCTCATATGACCTTACTGTTGAACAGGCGTAAAGCCTAAATCAAAATTCACTGAACCATATATGACCTCGTTGAATGTATGTTGAACCCATTTCACTCGGTCAATCACTCATTGATAGCAAGGGGTATATATTGCATTGCTCTTGAGGTTCCGTCCGTCCGTCTGTCCGTCTGTGTACATTTACATGTAAGTTTCTCGAACATGCAATATCTTCAGTATTCACAATGGATTGCTTGGATACTTGGACACTTTAATCACCTGAACATTTTGTCACACACTCGCGCCACCATTAACAAGACCTTGACCTTGGTCACCTTCGAAATGTCGCTGAAACACTAAATAGCCATTTTGTTGCGTCAAAAAGTTTGTTCTCCCACGTGTAATATCTTCAATATTACGTTACGGATTGCTTCGGTACTTGGACACTTGAATCACCTGAACATTTGTCGCACATTTGTGCCACCATTAATATGACCTTGACCTAAAGCACCTTCGAGATGTTGCAGACATTTTGTTAAGTTGAAAAGTTTGTAAAAGTTTCTCCAGTTACAGTGCAGTATGCCATGGGGGCATATCCATGTTTTATAAACACAATGTCAAGTTCACTAAATGGATGAATGAATCAATTGATCAATCGCTCGATGGATCGATCGATAACTGAATGTTTTCAGAGTGTATTGCGGAAAGTGACGTCGGAGGATGCCCCAAAGATTTCCGACCAGATTATGAGTGCCTTGCTGCGGATGTTCCAGTCGTCTACGGGCAAGTCGGGCGGCGTTCAGGAGGACGCACTGCTCGCCGTGTGTATACTCACAGAGGGTACGTCTCGCTGGCAGTTAGAATAGACACGACTAGACTAGTCCTGTCAGTATATTGTGCTGCAGTCAATTTCCGGAGAAAAAACAAAAATTCAGAATATTTTGTCAAATTTTGACTTTATTTATGAAAAATATTGTAAATTTTGTAATGTATCACATGGCGTGTCTCATGTGTTAGCTGTTAATCTTAATGTGATTCACACCTGCAGCCAAGTGATTTGATGTATATAATGGCTTTTTCACTGCTGAAAGTTGTTGGGGATACATATATAGTCGCCACCATATGCGTATGTATTTCTTCAGTCTGTACAAGATTTAAAGTTTTTGGCTGCTTACTATCGCTGCTACTGTCACTGGAATTTGGGATGCTTCTTACAATGGTTACCAATGATGAGCTATATACCGCCCCAGTCTGATGTCTCTGACTGATTGGTCAATAGCTGAGGGAGCCTTGCTCTATGGCAGAAAAAGCACTCAATATTTTGTCAAGATCTTGTGCCAATACCGGTAGCTTGTGACTGTAGTCATATAATATCATTGTGTATTTAATGGTATCTAGACTTCAAATGTTCTATTGAAAAACATGTTAAAAACTAAAAAAAAAAAATCCAATATAGAACGCCATATAATATGTGATGGCAGTTTTGTATGCTGTTTCAGTATTGGGAGATAACTTCCTGAAATACATGGAGGCCTTCAAACCATTCCTATTTCTGGCCCTGAAGAATCACGCTGAATACCAGGTAACTGTGCCACAAAAATCCTCGCCCTCGACAAAATGGGGCTTAACCCTTTCAACACTACATACCTCTATAGCGGTGTTTGCAAACAGTGCAGATCCAGATGAACCCTGCAAGAATTTTTTATCTTGGCCCTAAATGATACTGTTGTGTTGGTTGGCCGTTCGGCACCATTCCATTCATATTTTTCAGAGAAAAAACATCCTCTTGTCATAAATGGACAGTCTGAAAATCATTTTGTGACAATTGAATTGGTTGGAAAATTAACATATCGCAGTCCATTCCAGTTTAAATTTAGGGTTGAAAGAGTTAACAATGTAGGAAATGATGTGAGAACTAAGTTACGAAAGTCTTCATACAAACTTTTTATGTCATGATGTTCAGTGAAATGGGCGCCTGAGATATCTAAACTGCTCCAGTAAATGCAGAGACATGGGGTCGAAAAACAGATGCACATGACTTGCCGCTTAGTTTTACCTTCACAGGATCTATGGTGGTCGCAGTGCAGCATTTGATATTTGTGTTTCTTGAGGCCGTTTCACTAAACGTTGTACAACTAAAATCTTCATAAGTGCAAATTTAGGATTGTCTGGAAATTTCAATTGATGGATTTACATTTATTGAACCTATGCTCAATTAATGTAAATCCAATAATTGTTTACAAGAAAACATTGTTAATGCAACATTTACAGACTATCAGACTTTTGCACTTGTGCACGTTTTAGTTGTACGAAGTTTAGTGAAACGGCCCCCTGAATAGCTAGTTCCAATACTGACTATTACATACAATCTCCTACACTGGTAACACATGTGGCTGCAATGTTTGCCATTAAGTCAATGAAATACCTGTCATATCAATGTCTTATCAATTTGCTGAAGTGTGCTTGAGGATCAGCTGCTAAAATTTCACAACTGCCATAACTAAGGGTATAACGATTCACCAAACATTTGATACAGTTCGATATTTTGTCGACGATGCGATTCATGATATGCGACACTAATATACGATTCGAGTGGTATTGGCAAATTGTGTAGATCCAGATGAGCCCGTCTTTTTGCAAGTAGTTTTCATATTTTTGAGAACAAAAAACACCCCATAAAATGGACTAGTCTGAAAATCATTTTGTGACGATTTGATTGGTTACAAAATTAATGTATCAACATTCATTCCAGTTACCTAGGGGTGGATGGGTTATAAACTAACATGTTGAATATATTGCAGGTGTGTATTGCTGCTGTCGGTCTTGTTGGAGACCTGAGTCGAGCCCTCGGACAGAAATTCTTACCCTACTGTGATGAAATTATGATGCTGCTCCTGGAGAATCTAGGTGTAAGTAGTCGTGTGTCATTTATATGTGGCTGTGACTCGGTTTTACGACCAGTGTAGATCCAGATCCGACTGTGCATCGCATCCGCACAGTCTGATCAGGATCTGCACTGTTTGCCATTGCATTAATGAAATGCCAGTGGATGGGTTGTTGTCGAGAGGTTAGAACACTGGACTTACGTGCCCGAGGTTGTGGGTTCAAACCTCACCTGTTGCTGGGACGTAAGTAGTCTTTATTTATATACTCGGCAAATATTTAGAGGTTAATACGTGGCTTGTTTGATATCGGCGTAGGTATCGGCCCGAGGTAACTTGGTATTAGCCAGAGACCGAAGGTCGAGGGACGATACCTAGGCCGATATCAAACAAGACGCGTATTAACGTCTTTATTACTTCGATTACTTCGGCAGTTGTGATAATCCTATATTAAAATCTATACCGTTATCCATGATTGAATGATGAAATACAGAGCCTACAAATTTAAATTCCCGGCAACTGTCAAAATTTACGCGGCCGATAAAGTAAACATACGCAACGCGCATGCCCAAAGGAACTGGTTTAATACGCGCGCGAGACATGGTATCGGACTGGAAACGGCGGTATCAGACTAGTAACGATGATATCAGACTAGAAGTTTCAGTATCAGACTGGAAAACACGCCGTATCAGCCTGGACTGTGTATGTTATTGCTGTAGGCAAATACAGGCAATTTCTAGGCAAAAGTTGATAATCTAAGTAATAAACTTTGGTAATGGTGTTTTATACAAGAAAGATGCTAAAATAGATTTTAGAATGTGCAGTGTAGACCCTGATTGGAGTTGATCTTAAATTTAGTGTTTTGCCTTGGATTAAAAATGGGGGCATTGTAAGACCAGTAAAAAAGGCAAATTTGGTGCTTAACGGCTTTGAAATCAGGGAAAATCTTTGAAATCATCCTTCCATCCGAAATATATCCATATTTTCGTTTGCGGTCCAAAGTCGAGATCAAATGACAAACCCTTATTCCAATTTATTTCACAATAGAAAATAAGTACTCTCTGACTATGTAATCAAATGGCGGCTTCGACATGCCGGCTACAGCCATTTGGTTTCAATTAGTTATACATGTATCTGCAACCGTAAGTCCGATCGACTTGAAATTTTGTATACTTGTTTATCATCATCCATGCACTATTTATTAATTGACACGTGTGCAATAGTTACAGAACGCGAACGTGCACAGATCCGTGAAGCCTCAGATAAACACTATAAAATTTAGCCATGTTTCCATGTTACAGAACGCGAACGTGCACAGATCCGTGAAGCCCCAGATCCTGGCTGCGTTCGGAGACGTGGCACTCGCCATTGGACCGTTCTTCAAGAATTACCTTGAGGTGGTGCTCACCACGCTACAACAGGCTTCCCAGGCTCAAGTTGACAAGGTACCGTATTTATTATAGGAATGAATGGCCTTTTTGTGGAATTTATCGGGGATATAAACTTGGAAAAGTCGCTGGAATACTGGACGAAGCGATAAAAAATGACAATTTTCGGAAAAAATATTATTATTTAGCTCACCTGAGCGAAGCTCATGTGAGCTATTGTTACCGCAATGTGTCCGTCGTCCGTCGTCCGTGAACATTTTCAAACGTCTTCTCCTCGGTAACCATTGGGTCTATAGTCACCAAACTTCATGGTCATGGTCCTTAGGTAGGGGGATTACAAAATTGTTAAAATGACGTCATTACTTAATCCAAGATGGCCGCCGTCTAAAAATAGCACAAATTCTTAAAAAATCTTCTTCTCAAGAACCGCCAACCGGATTTCGACAACACTTGGTAGGAATGATCGATGTACATTGCTCTTTCAAAGTTGTTAAAATGGTGACCCTGGGGTCAAAAATGGGCGTGGCCCGTGGGGTCAAATTGGGGTCAAATTTTATTTTCGACTGAATATGGTCATTTCATATATCAAATTGAAGGTATCAATGAGGCGATCACTCTGGTGCATATTTTGTCGAAATCGGATTGTTATGTCATCCAATATGGCCGCCGAAAGGTCAAAAGGTCGTTCTTTTATTAAGAGATTTCAAAATTCTTCTTCACATGAACCGCTTGGCCCATGGTAGCCAAACTTAAAAGTTATGGTCCATGGGTGAAGCCTTTTCAGATTTGTTAAAATGGAGGTCATCGCTAATCCAAGATGGCCGCCGTCTAAAAATAGCATAAATTCTTAAAAAAATCTTCTCGTGAACGCTTGCCGGATTTCGACGAAACTTGGTAGGAATGATCGATGTACATTGCTCTTTCAAAGTTGTTAAAATGGTGACCCCGGGGTCAAAAATGGGCGTGGCCCGTGGGGGTCAAATTGGGGTCAAATTTTATTTTTGACCAAATATGGTCATGTCATATATCAAATTGAAGGTATCAATGAGGCGATCACTCTGGTGCATTTTCTGTCAAAATCGGATTTTTATGTCATCCAAGATGGCCGCCGAAAGGTCAAAAGGTCGTTCTTTTATTAGAGATTTCAAAATTCTTCTTCACATGAACCGCTTGGCCCATGGTAGCCAAATTTAAAAGTTATGGTCCATGGGTGAAGCCTTTTCAGATTTGTTAAAATGGAGGTCATCGCTAATCCAAGATGACCGCCGTCTAAAAATAGCATAAATTCTTAAAAAATCTTCTTCTCATGAACCGCTTGCCGGATTTCGACGAAACTTGGTAGGAATTATCGATGTAACATTGCTCTTTCATTCAAAGTTGTAAAATGGTGACCCCGGGGTCAAAATGGGCGTAGCCCGTGGGGTCAAATTTTATTTTGACCGAATATGGTCATGTCAATATATCAAAAATTGAAGGGTATCAATAGCCGCGATCACTCTGGTGCAATTTTCTGTCAAAAAATCGGATAGTTTTTTATGTCATCCAATATGGCCGCCGAAAGGTCAAAAGGAAAAATGTTCTTTTTTTATTAGATTTCAAATTCTTTCTTTCACATGAAACTTCCTTGGCATGGTATGCCAAACTTTAAAATTTATGGTCCATGGGTGAAAGCCTTTTCAGATTTGTTAAAAATGGAGGTCATCGCAAATTTTCTTCCAAAAGATTGCCGCCGTCTTAAAAATAGGCATAAATTCTTTTAAAAAAATATTTTCAAAATTCTTCTCATGAACCGCTTGCCGGATTTCGACGACACCTCTTGTAGGGGGAATGATCGATGTTACATTGCTCTTTCATCCCTTTCAAATGTTTGTTAAAAATGGTGACCCCCGGGACAAAAAAATGGGTTCGTAGAACCCCTGGGTCAAATTTCAAATTGACTAAATATTTTTGACCGAATATGGTCATTCATATATCAAATTGAAGGTATCAATGAGGCGATCACTCTGGTGCATTTTCTGTCAAAATCGGATTGTTATGTCATCCAAGATGGCCGCCGAAAGGTCAAAAGGTCGTTCTTTTATTAGAGATTTCAAAATTCTTCTTCACATGAACCGCTTGGCCCATGGTAGCCAAACTTAAAAGTTAGCCGCTAGCCGGATTTCAACGAAACTTGCTAGGAATGATCGATGTACATTGCTCTTTGAAAGTTGTTAAAATGGTGACCCCGGGGTTAAAAATGGGCGTGGCCCGTGGGGTCAAATTGGGGTAAAATTTTATTTTTGACAATATGGTCATGTCCTATATCAAATTGAAGGTATCAATGAGGCGATCACTCTGGTGCAATATTTGTCGGATTCGGATGATTATGTCATCCATGATGGCCACCAAAAGGTCCATTTATTCAAGATTTTTAACGTCTTTTTCTCAGGAACCACATGGCCGATGCTGGGTGAAGCATTTTCAGATTTTGTAAAATGAGTCGTCGCTTAATCCAAGATGACCGCCATCTAAAAATAGCACAATTTTTTTAAAACACATGAACTCAATGTCACATTCTCCTCTGGTGTTCATGGAGTCAGGTGAGCGAATTAGGGCCATCATGGCCCTCTTGTTTTTTTGTTTTATTTTTTTTCGAAAATTGTAATTTTTTAAGGCCTCGTCCAGTATTTCCGCGACTTTTCCAAGTTTATATCCCCGATAAATTCAACAAAAAGGCCATTCATTCTTTATAATTCCAGCATTTGAAATAAATTCATCAAGAATTTGTTTATTTTCCGTTTTCTTAAGAATTATTTTAACTGCGCCTCACAGTTACGGAAAGTAGTTTGGCGTGGAAATTTACTGGTATATACATTTTGGACAGAGACTTGCTACGTGCAAATCAAATATTAGGGAATTGTGTAAATATTTTTGTGCTGGAATTCTATAGTAGCCCCCTCTACTAGAAGCCCCCTCCCTTATTTGCTTTCTAAATATGTTGTCAGTGCTCCTGATAAGGTAATTGAGTATTGTCACTCACTTATTTTTAATTACGGCGCGTGTTAATTGGTGTTAAATCGCATTTTATATGCCGCGACCAGAAAGGGTATTTTCCGACCTCGTGCTATTTTTACCAATACACGTCACGTGACACGGTCAATCATATCACATCTTTGACATGCGCAGTGAAGTATCGGAAGTTGAGAAGAACAATCTCTATTCGAGTCCAAATCTAAATCTCCACGTAACTCTTTCCATTTGGTGATCTGGTCGCCAATATTAACCACTCTGTACTGCCTGTCCCTCAGACATTTCGCATTTTTTTTGGCCGACGCTGTTTCATACAATTTCTGTCCTGGACGTTTCGACATGTTGATATTCTTGTTTACATATTGGGAAGCCTACTGGCGCGCGTAGTATACTGCTCATGCGCACCACAAGCCGTGATGTGAAAGTCGTCGTCCCTGCACATTATCAAAATAGACTGTTACCGCTGCGCGTCGCTAACAGTAAATTGATCATTAATAAATGATTATATTTGTATAGCGGGCACTCGTAATTTTTAGAACTGGTGGAATAGCGACATAATTATACACTTATTTAATTCCTATAAAGAACATTTTGTGCCTACTGCGTGGGCATGTACCTTTAAACCCTTTCACTTTCACTTTTTTTCTCTCCCCCGACAGACGGATTACGACATGATCGACTACCTGAACGAGTTGAGGGAAGGCTGTCTCGAGGCCTACACAGGCATGGTGCAGGGACTGAAGGGCGATGCCGAACAGTCAAATGGTGTGTAGCTATTATCTCCGGCATACACATTTGTGGTTGGGTCTTATGGGATTTCTGACCAGTGTAGCTCCGCATCTAATATCACACTCCTGTAGCCTGATAACGATCTGGGCCCGGTTGCTCAAAGCTTCTGTTAGCTTAACAGACTGTTAAATCCTTAGCATTGCTAAGGATTTATCAGTCTGTTAAGCTAAGAGGTTTTGAGCAACCGGGCCCTGTATTGCTCGTTTGAAGCATGTAATGTTTCAGTGATGGAATGGCGAACGGTGCAGATCCTGATCAGACTGCAGATGCAGTTTCACCTGTGTTAAATTTCATATAATGTTTAACAGTAGGCTCAATCATAGTGCTGAAACTAATAGTATAATGTGTATTGAATACAAATTTGTTTATGTTTATGTAAGCTTAACCCTTTGAACCGGAAAGCCCGCTATGCAAACTGCAGATCCAGTTGAGCCGGCTCGTAATGAGCCATTTCATCAGGATCTGCACTTTTTGCAAGTCATTTTTAAGAACAAAAACACCCCCTTTTCATAAATGGACTAGTCTGAAAATCATTTTATATTGGATTGGTTGCAAAATTAACATCAAACTCCATTCCAGTTCATTCGGTGTGAAAGGGTTAAAAAGTTACTAAGTTTACATGAAGCAGTAGTTAGACTTCTGCTATTAGTCATAGTGCTTGTTCTAAGCAGTCTTCCTGTCACTATTTTACAGAGGAGGTCGGGTTACTACAGCCCCACGTCGGCCACATGGTCTCGTTTATCGAGCATATATCCCTGGATGAGGACCATAGCGACACAAATATCTCCGCCTGTTGTGGACTTATAGGGTTAGTAGCGGGGAACCTGAGAGGTGGTTCAATCACTGGTCTCGGTGTCCATGTTGTACTTTCATGCCCTTGTTCCTACTGCAGAGGTCCAGATAAGCTGTGTATTTGCTTAAATTATAGGAATGAATGGCCTTTTTGTGGAATTTATCGGGGTATAAACTTGGAAAAGTCGCGGGAATACTGGACGAAGGCCGGAAGGCCTCGTCCAGTATTCCCGGCGACTTTTCCAAGTTTATATCCCCGATAAATTCCACAAAAACGCCATTCATTCCTTATAATTCCAGCATTTGAAATAAATTCATCAAGAAAATGTGTTTATTTTCTGTTTTCTTAAGACTTATTTTAACTGCGCATGACGGTTACGGAAAGTAGTTCGGCATGGAGTTTACTGGGATATAAATTCTGGACAGAGACTTGCTACGGACCAATCAAATGTTAGGGAATTGTGTAAATATTTTTGTGCTGGAATTATACCCAATTGAAATCGGAAGTAGCGAGTATCAAAAAGCAATAACAATTTTGTGGTACCTTCATCATGCTGCAGAAAACAATATCTACAAAGATATCATTCCCCATTTGCTACGAAAATTTCGTCATTTACAGAGAAGATCTAAGTTTCTTTAAATATTTTTCATGAAAATCGTACGTACATCTTGGGTACAAAATCACACGACTAATCTCATATTCACGTGGCATTTCAGTGACTTACTGACGACGTACGGAACCCACATACTCCCCCTGGCCGACAAGGAAGCCATCCACAGCCTGCTGACAAAAGGCCGACGGTCGAAGAACACTAAATGTAAAACACTAGCCACTTGGGCGACGAAAGAAATCAGGAAGTTAAAAAACGCTCAGTCCTGGTAAGTATCCAGGAAATGGGTATAGCTGCGGAATTATGATGAGTAGATGCGCACCAGTTTTATTTCGAGTTTTGATTCAACCACCACCGGGTCATGGATTATATCCCCTTTTTCGATTTAGAATTTGATGATTTTGCCTTGTAACTCATAAAACTTTTAAACCGTAATCGCTACAGACCTGCAACTTGGTATGTAGCTTCCTTATGATGTAGATGCGCAAAGTTTATTTTGATTTGGTCCCCGATTCATGGATCTCCCCCTTTTGACTTAGAATTTGGCAATTTTTCCTTGAAGTCGTAAAACTTTTAAACCATACTAGCTACACACTTGAAACTCGGTTTAGCTTCGTTATGATGAGTAGATGCACAAAGCATTTCAATTTTTGATTCAACCCCAGGGTCGTGAATTATCTCCCCCTTTTCGACTTAGAATTTGGCAATTTTGTCTTGTAACACTTTAAACCTTTAAACCGTAATAGCTACATACTTGAAACTTGGTGTGTAGCTTCCTTATGCTGAGTAGATGAGCAATGTTTATTTTGATTTTGGATTCGACCCCCAGGTCGTGGATTATCTCCCCTTTTGGACTTTTGCCTCGTTTATTATCAAAGCGGTATGTGGGCATCCGTGTTCAATGAATAGATTTTCTAGTTTTAGTTGTACTTGCTCTTACATAATATTCACTGTGTGTCGTAAAAACTGGCTACCCGATTGGGCCTTTTGTCATGGGAAAGATTTGTGTCTCAAAATATGCAAATGGCCGTTATTCTGCATTCCATACACGTCGGGGGGGGGGGATGGATTGTGCCCTGAGGGTTGGAACACCTGACTTCCAATCCGACGGTTGTGGGCTCAAACCTCGTCTTGGGCATGAAAACTATTTTCTTAGTATTTACATCCCATTTGTCTTTCGAATGAGACGTGACATCGAGGTACCTTCCCTAAATGACCGTAGCTGTTGCTGGGATGTTAAAACTGTAACCTTTTCAACATCACAGGCCTGTATCGTGGTATTGGCAAACAGTGTAGATCCCGATGAGCCGGCTCATGACGAGCCGTCTCATCAGGATCTGCACTTTTTGCAAGTAATTTTCATATTTTTGATAACAAAAACACTCGCTTTTCATAAATTGTAAATGGACTACAGGGATCCTCCAGATTATCGGACAAAACTGGCAGTTTTTTTACGATATTTTTCTGAAATAGCAGCTACGGGCATACAATTTTCACAGCACAGTTGTCGGTTCTTGCTTTCTCAATGCATGTAAACTATTTAGCAAAATGTGCCATCTTTCTCACTTAAAATTGGGTCAGATCATCTGTCATAAGATGGCCCTAAAATTAACATCGACAATCAGTTATTCGTCTTATAACTTGTATTTTCACCTTGAAATCCTAATGTTATTGCCTGTAAACCAATGTATACAGCATTGTGTACTTCTGCAGAAATCACAATCGCCATTCATTTCTTGGAAAACACCGTATTTATATAATTTATTGTATTTATAGAACAACTCTGAAATGACGTAATGGGCGCACTCAATTGCAAGCCCCCGCGCGACTTTAGACGTTATAAACAACTTGTGGACAGAGTTGAGGAATGTTTTCAGCATATTTGAATAAATGTTTACCTTGGCGATATATTTTTCACACTGGCATGGAAACAGCAAGCACCTGAGTGACTTAGATGTGTTCGTTGCAAAATCGGATCAAATGAATGCACTTAAAGCTCAAGTTGCCGAATTTGGCCTCCTATTGGGTTTTCCCACACATAAATTCAACAGGTTTCTATTTACACACACTTTGAAACTGTTTGCATTCATTTTGGTACAAAAATGAGTTTGTAGTCGATGAAAATATCAATGTTTGTTGATAAACAGCAGGTGCATGTTTCAAAGCCCGATCGATTTTCCGATTGACGCTCGGGTCAACTCCTCAACTGCCAGATTCGCGGCCGATGAATTCCGATAGCCTGAGTTTATCGACTCGCTTCCGAGCCGAAGCCGTTGGGTTACGGAAATGAAATTGTCAATATTGACATTTTGCACTGAGTGGTACACAAAACAAGTTTTTGTTGTCTTCACATTGCGATTAAGATGTAAATCTCAAGACTTGAGATGTATATTAGGCAGTATATGTTAGTTTTGTGTACTAAATCAGTTGCCAAACATGTTTTTGTGTTTGAAAAAATCGAAAAATTGTAATACTGAGCCGTTCAGGGCCTTTAATTAACAGGTATTTTCATTCGATAAACTAATTGTCCGGATAACTGGTATGACCCCTGTAGTCTTAGGGGTGATAGGGTTAACTTGCACACACTAGCACATGTGACATTGTTTTTACTTACATTTTCAGAGCTGGGAAGTTTATCGCGGCAGACAGTTGCATGTGTATATCCATGTGACCTGCGAGACCCCACCCCCCATCGTGGGAGGGAGGGAGGGAGCCCGGCGCGAGAGATGGGAGATCTGTGGGAGCGAGGGCGAGAAAGTGAGAGAGAGAGGTATACCTACCACTTCACTACACGCGACTACACGTGCCCACTACACACGCCACTACACGTGACGACGATACCCATTGCCACACACATGCAGCAGCAGCTACAAGCGACGACGTACCACGGGAATTCTGACTATATCCACAGCCACATGACCACAAACGACCAATGACGTACCACAGAATCCTGACGAAGCCATATACTCCTATACCACTTTACTGTACAATACAATAGATGATTTCCAGACGCGAGCGGTGTCTGAACTCCCGATGACACACTAGGGAATTTTCCACGCTAACGAATACAACGTCGCCATAGACTTCACAAGCTACGTTTGTCAACAAAAATGTCACTGACATGGAAACGTTCAGCGATCTCGGTGAATTTGTTGTATGAATAGTGCTATCCATGCTACTCCAGTGCTATTAAATGTAAAATATTAAACCTTAAATGTAAAATATTAAACCATCTATGATCTTGATGATATTAATTATAATGCTATCAATGTGACTCCAGTGCTATTCAACATCAAGTATTTGGCTTCGTCCAGAGATGGCTGAAGATTTCACTATTTGTGTCCGAGGCTGGAAAAATGGGGCTTATGGGTTTTGTGACCAGTGTAGATCCAGATCAGCCTGCGCATTCGCACAGTCTGATCAGCATCTGCACTGTTCACCATTCCATCAATGAAACGCCCTCCATGCTTCTAACAAGCGATATAGATCGTTATCTGGTTCCATGGGTGTGCTATCAGAAGCTACACTAGTCGCACATCCCATACGCCCGATTTCTCCAGTTACGGCCACATTTCTGTAATCTTCATTGTCGGCTATCTAGATTTGTACTCGTCGGTCGATTATTGTCTACGCAATTCGGTGTGGAAGTAGCCAGTTCAAAACTGTTGTATTTTCCAATTGATGGCTTTGTATGTGATAGTAACTCTTCCATCAATGATAGTTTTGTTTTGTTTTGCATGATAACAGTGCTGAGATAATGAGCAGGGGCCCGTTTCACTAAACTTCGTACGAATAAAATGTTCGTAAGTGCAAATTTATGATCGTCTGTAAATTTCAATTGATGGATTTACATGTATTGAGCATAGGCTGCATATGCAGCCTATGCTCAATAAATGTAAATCCAATAATTGTTTACAAGAAAACATTGTTATTGTGAAATTTACAGACTATCATAAGTTTGCACTTGCGAACATTTTAGTCGCAAGAAGTTTAATGAAATGGCCCCCAGATCGGTATGATCTTCTTGATCAACTCTGTGTGTGTTAATTTAGGTTGTAGATGAGTATCTCAGTTTTGTACATATTTTCCTATTGTTCGACAATGGTGTGTTGACCTTTTTTTTTAATGGACGAAAAAAATATAGTTTTTCTGCACAGAAATATTTGGACAACAATTTTACTAATTTTTCCGTCGGTTATGAATTTGTTATAAAGTGGACGTTTAACTCTTGTGGAGGAATTCTGGGAAAATGTGATACAAAATGATTTGCTCATGTAGACCCTGATATTTGTGTGAATGTGATGCGATACTTTATAATTTGTGCTATACAAGGACTGATACTATATGGTGTTATGTTGTGAGCAGTTATATATATATATATATATGTGGCTGTGACTAGAGAAATGGGGCTTATGGGTTTTAGCGACCAGTGTAGATCCAGATCAGCCTGTGCATCTGCACAGTCTGATCAGGATCTGCACTGTTCGCCATTCCATCAAGGAAACACCCCCCAAGAAGCAGTATATATCATTATATATTGTTAGGCTACAGGAATGTGTTATTTGATCTGGATCTACACTGGTCACAAATCTCATCAGCCCCATTTCTCCAGTCACAGCCACATATACAAGGTGTATGATCATGTGGTACTAACAACAAGTACCGATTCAAAGTACGTATTATTTTATAGTGTCCTTATTAAGTAACGGATTTTGATGAAATATGGCGCATCAAACGCGTCTTGTTAAGCTGCATTTGGAGGTATCTGTATTTTTGCCTAAACTTCTGTCATTTTTTTAGAAGAATCAATTTCGATTCTTTGCAAAAACGACAAGTCTGTGCCAACCTCCCTGGACCACCAAATGCAGCTCATGAAGACGCGTTTGCTGCGCCATATTTCATCAAAATCCGTTGCATATTAAGGAACATATCAAATAATACTTTGGAGTGGGCGACGTTGTTGTAACCACGTGATCATGCACCTTGATATATGCCTCTTCATAGTTTGGGATGGAGATTGCTCCACAAACGTACAAATGAGATTTTCCAATGTTTACATACTATAGAATGTGAGGATTCTGTCAGTTAAAATGATTTGCGCTTTTGTCCACGAACAATGTCAAAACTATGTGCAGATTTTGCTTTATTTCATATCTGCTCTTTTTTGCCAACTTTTAGTACCAATTATAACTTGTGCACCCATTAAATGCAGAAAACAGATATTGTTTGCTGTTCTTTCCTAATTGTTTCATTCTTCAATAAAATACATATTTAGGCAGCACATTAGAATGAACTATAATGTGTACACTATGTTGATATTGAGAATATATACAGATATGAATACGTGGTGGGAGTACGCGATGGGTAATTTAACGATCGCGGTTCATCCTTACCGGAATCCCGACTGGAGACCTGGTTTGGCCCTCGCATACATCTTTGGCATTTTGTATGTGACAGTTGAATCTGGTTATACCCCTTATGTGTGTATTACGATATTCGTAATCCTATTTTAGGGGAAGGGGCCAAGTGACTGGTGTGGTATGGACCTGGCACCAGGTCTGGTTATTCTAATTTCAGGGCTGAATATATTTGTTCTCGATGTAAATATACCGTTCTGATTTTGGGATTTTCCCCCCAATGCAGCAGGTTAAAACGGGATCGAACCCGTTTACCAGGCCTTACATGACCTTAGCTGTTGATAGGCCGTTAAACACTAATAAACAAACAAACAAACAAACAGATATGAAAACACAGATGGACATATTAATTTCAGTGTTCAAAGGTTTATTTTTTGATTTTCATCAAAGCTGAAATGGGTGTTCTATGTGTTTATCGCACGCCAAATGTTGTTGGAAGTACGTATAAATTCCAGATAATGGTTACGTTTTTCTTTGTTATGTTTAACTTGCTTTAGTATTCTGTAGACTCGTGACCAAGTATTATTATTGACGGACGTGATGTTGATTTTACAAGGACTTCACGGTGCGTAAATCCACTGGTTAGCCGACCACAAATATTGTACAATACAAATATGTACAATGTGGATGCACAGGACCAGTGGTTGTTTATGGAATATAAACCACTTTGTTATGGCAGGGTCCCATTGCCAGTATGTGGACGGGACAAAATTGGCATTTGTTTTCATTGTCGACACAGATCAGCCTTGTCTGGTCAGGGTCTCTGTCTACACTGATCGCTGTTGTGTCGGTAATCACCTTTCCTGCTTCAAACAAACAGAATAGATCCTTATGAGAAATATGCTAGCAGATCTGATGGCCGTTTAACTAAACTTCATACAACTAAAATGTTTGTAAGTGCAAACTTAGATAGTCTGTAAATTTCATATTAACATCATTTTCTTGTAAACAATTATTGGATTTACATTTATTGAGCATAGGCTGCAGCTGCAGCCTATGCTCAATAAAAGTAAATCCATCAATTGAAATTTTCAGCCGATCCTAAATTTGCACTTACAAACATTTTAGTTGTACAAGGTTTAGTGAAACGGCCCTCATTTCTCCAGCCATATTCAAGTTGTAGTATCTTGTTGATTGTCCCCATGTTATGTCCGCAATGCCAGACTGGAGCGAGAAGTGTGTGTGTGCTAGTATAGCGGAGGTTGAACTTCTTGTAATGGCGTCAAAGCCAAACAACCAGTCTTCTGAATAGGTTTAATATCAAACTGGGAAAATCACGAGTAACTTCCCTTAGAAATCCTTCAGGATGGGTTGTGGCCTAGGGCTTAGAACACCTGACTTGAAATCCGGAAGTTGTGGGTTCAAACCTCGCATAGGGCTGGTCTGTCGGATGAGACTTTAAACTGTGGTCCCGTCTCCATATGAACTTAGCTGTTGCTGGGATGCTAAACCCTTTCACTTCTTGTTTTCCGGGGATCCTTCATGTTAGAACTTATTGGTTGAATTTGTTGGTTTGACGTCTTGTTGCTTGCTTTCTCGTTGTGTTTTCAATCGTGACAATGTAAAAACTAAGCAACGTCCGCAATAATTTGTGAAATTTTCCATAGCCTAAATGTCCATTTCTGAAATATTGGTAGCCAAATGGTCATTTGAGTTGACAAGTGGCTACCACAGCTTCCAGTAGCACCAACCGAGCTTTCTAGTTCCAGTTTAGTGTTGCTTGCTTGTATAATGTGCCGTTCTGTGTGATAGAATGTTGGAGAGAGATTGTATGTTAGAAATAAACCAATTTGTACAATAGATAAAAGTCTGGCTGTGATTATCTACCCTGTTGCAGTCCCTGAAATAATTGGAAACTTTGACAGAAATTTAATAGTTTTTTTCTCGTACAGATTTTGGAATCATATTTGACGGTTGGAATACTTTGTTGCAAAACATATCATTTAAATTAACTTCGGAACAAATGTATTGTCTAAAGCCTAGCGAAGATAAAACGGTAATTCTTAAATTAACAATTACCGTTTTATCTTTGCTAGGCTTTCGACAATACATTTGTTCCAATGTTTGGAGTGGCTTGATAGTCTCGTGGTAGAGCACCGATTGGACATCAAGTCCGCAGGTCATGTGATCACTTTGGTTCAGATGATGAACACATAAACTTAATGTTCTGTTTTTATGTCCAGACTGGGGTAACGGTGAGCCCCTCCATGAAAACTGATTTTCAATATTTTAACCCTTGAAATGTGGGAAACCTAAATTGTCATCTGCTGTTGTATTATATTTTGTCTTCTTTCTCAATAAAAAAAAAATGGTTTTGACAGCACTTTAGAATCATTTCATATGGAAATGATTCTAAAGTGTTTTCAAACCATGTTTTCCATGAGAGAAAAATGGAAAATGAGCATTAAACAGCAGACAAATTTTAATTCAGCAGTGTAAGGGTTAAATCATAAATAGCGCGCCTGTTTTTCACGGGCATGTATATTAGAATCAATATGGTATATACATGACCTACCACATAATATAAAAACAATTATGGCCATTCACCTTACAATATCACTGAAATGCAATGATAGATATTTCACCTTAAAATATCACTGAAATGCAATTTGGTAGATATATCACCTTAAAATATCACAATTTGGTAGATATCACCTTAAAATATCACTGAAATGCAATTTGGTAGATATATCACAGTCGGGCGAAGTTAACGTGAATAACTTATTTTTTGAGAGCTCATTATGTGTGCCCCAGGGCGTGTTTTGATGTAGAGAATGAAATCTATATTTTAATATGTAGTAGCGATGCATTTTCTGATGTGCTGAATATTATTGGCTTGTGACTATAAAATGTTCCGAGCATTCTCGAAATCTGGTGAGTGGGTTGGGGGTTGGTTGGGCGAACGTGAAGGCGTAAATTAACGGTAGGGGTTCCTCCTTATAGGAATCACGATTTGCCTGGTTTGGCCCTCAGGTTCATTTTTATCTTTGTCTCTTTTGTTACCTGGGAGTTGAATTGGGTTATTGCCCATTATAGAAGTAATAAGATTATTACTGATCCTACTGCTTTATTTTTTTTTTTTTTTTTTTTGGGAGGGGGCAAAGTGATTCTGGTGTGGCGAGGACCTGGCAGCATCAGATCGGGATTATTCTGATTTCAGGGCTGAATATATAGATTTTTTAATGTAAATATTCATGTTCTGATTTTGGCCCCCCCCCTCCCCCCCCCCCCCCCCCCCACATTATTTGTACAGGTAATATATGGGGGTTTTTGTACTAAACCCATTGACCCAGCCTTAAATGACCTTAGCTGTTGATAGGCCGTTAAACACCAACACAAATTCTCAAAATCTGGCAGATTGATTGCTGTTTCGAGCACGAGTACTGAATATATGCTCAAAACTTTTTATCATCACCGGCCATGGTATTGCTATTAATCCATTTCATGCTAATACACAATTTTTCTCATTGGAAAAAAAAAAAGTATTTCTCACCAAAAGTATATGTTGTTACTACACATTTGAACCCAGATGGTTCAAATGTCAAATGAGTGGTAACAACATTTATTTTCATATTGAATTAAAGTTAATAGAAAAAAAATCATTAGTAAATTTTGATACCTGTGAATTGGTATGACGCATGAAATGGGTTCAAAATTGTTATTAAAAAAGCTAAATTTTGAATTCCATGGTTTTGTTGGAACTAGCTAAATCATATCATTAATTTTGTTATGTGTGCTTGATTTCGTAATCGTAAACTTGATTACATATTTCAAACATATCTGCACTTCCAAAAAAGTTATATAAAACCTAGTTCTGCTCAGAAAGATGTTATTGTATGTGATGTTGATAAATCACTCTAAACTCATCGAGTATCTGCAGTTTAATATCTTGTCTAGTTTGATGCGATATATGATAAAGGCCGGAAACGGCAAATCTTTGAAGAGACATTTATTAAACATTATAAATATTTAATTAACATTTACAATGCTGAATTAAATTTGTCGTTGACTGTTCATTTTTCTCCTGAAAAGCATGGTTAGACAAAGTGCTATCAAACCATGTTTTCATTGCAGAGAAAAAAAATTCTTTCCTGCATTCTAAGTGTTAATATTTCAACCCATGACAAAGCCAAACCATCGCAGTGTGCATCTTGCTACAATCACCTTGCTTAAATTGGCCCGGCTCTAGAATTAATTCCCTTATATTGCCGTTTTCTCGTCCTTAATGATTTAGACAAAAAAAAAGCAATATTTTTTGTGAATGATGTTGAAAATTGACACAGAATTCAGATCACATTTTTTGTCAATTTTCTGTGCTTTTTATGGAAAATTAAAGTTTTCTTAATCAGTATCAGCGACGTACTTCGATATGACGAGGGTGATGATTCCTGAACCGGGTTTAAATGTCAAATTTGATTTGCATTTACATTAAATCATACATTTGTATTTGTCTTGCTGTTCGCACAATGAATCTTATATCCCTCTACATTTCGACCAATGGAAGTAAGTTCGGCGAAAGTAGTCTTAACCCTTTGAACTCGAAAGCCAGCTATAGCGGTTTATGCGTCCATTTGTCCAATTTGCGCTATTTTCGAATATCTATTAGCTTGATCTATACTATATTTTCCCACATACCCAAGGTCAAGGTCAAATTACTTAGAAGTTTAAAGACTTTACACTGGTCGTAAAAACCAGAAGTCTCATTTCTGCAGTCAGAGCCATATAGCACTGCAATTCAATACCAGAGGTCGTGGGTTAAATCCTCGCTCTGTGGTTAGTTTGGAGCTTGCGATGGGTAATTTAACGATCGGGATTCATCCTTACCTGAATCCCGACCGCAAACCTGGTTTGGCCATTGGTACGTCTATGGCATTCTTGTATGTGAGAGTTGAATCTGGTTATACCCCCTATAAGATTAATCTGATTATTCCTGCCCTGTGCAGGCACCGGGGCGGGATCAACTGATCCTGAGAATAGTGCTGCAGTAGCCATTGCTTGTCGTAAAAGGCGACTAAACTGGCTTAACGATTGGGTTCATACTTTCCGGAACCCACTATACCGGATTTGGCCCTCATGTACATTTTTGGCTTTCTTGTATGTGAGGGTTGAGTCGGGCTATGCCCCATATATAAAAGTAAGATTAGTGCTTATCCTATTACTTTTAGGGGATGGGATAAATGATGCTGGTGTGGCGAGGGCCTGGCACCAGATCAGGTTGTTCTAATTTCAGGACTGAATATATATTTTGATTGTAAATATTGAGTTCTGAAGTTGGGATTTACCCCCCTCGGACAGGTGGATACGGGACACGACCCCGTTGACCCGTCTGCGTGTAGACTCCCTGAGGCTTGTACCTCTGTGTCAGAAAAGCGGACGTTAAACCCTATTCACTCACTCACTGATTATTCCTGATCCTATTTCATTTAGGGGAAGGGGCCAAGTGACTGGTGTGGTATGGACCTGGCACCAGGGGGCCGTTTCACTAAAATTTGTACGACTAAAATGTTTGTAAGTGCAAACTTATGATACCGGTAGTCTGTAAATTGCACATCACCACTGTTTTCTTGTAAACAATTATTAGGTTTGAGGAATTCGATTCGATTCCTCAAACCTTTTGTTTTCGTTGGTTTTCTTTTTCTTTTTCTTTTTATTCAGCCGTCGAGACTACAGCCCAAACCGCTGGTCGGATCGACTTCAAATTTTGTATACCGATTCGCATCAACAGTGAGACGAGAATAACTCAATTTTCAGAATTCTCATGACGTCACTTTTTACGAAACCGGAAGTGACGTCATATATCATATAATTCCCTATAACTTCCTTATTTTCCAACCGATTTCAAAAATTCTTTTTGTATTCGAAAGCTGCGAGAAATCTCTATCTTCGCTTGCCTGGCCGTTATTGGCTATCTGCTCAAATGAGAGAGCTATTGACATGTGAAGTTGAGAAAAATGAAAAAAATCAACAATTTCGGATTTTCTTTTTTATTTTAACGGGTGGTCTTCGAAAACAGTTTCCAATTTGTACAGTAATCTCAGCAACATAATTTTTTGACAGCGTGACGCGGGACATTCATCCGCACAAAAGATGATACTTTTCAGAGCTATAGCTTGAAGAGTTCCGATTCTATTGCCTTTCAAACTTGGACGTTTTTTTTTTCAATTTTTCAAATTTGAAATGTTCATAACTTTGTTATTATCTAACCGATTTCAAATATTTTTTTTCCATTAAAAAGCCAACAAAATTCTCTATCCGTTTCGCTGGTAGTTTTTGGCTATCTGCCCAAATGAGAGAGTTGTAGGCATTTGAAGTTTGGTTCTTTCATTTTTTTAAATTTGAAATGGTCATAACTTTTTTATTATTCAACCGATTTCAAATATTTTTATCTCCGCATCGCTGGTAGTTTTAGCTATCTGCTCAAATGAGAGAGCTACATGCATTTGAAGTTTTTTTTTTCAATTTTTCAAATGTTAAATGTTCATAACTTTGTTATTATCTAACCGATTTCAAATTATTTTTTATTTTCCATTAAAAAAGCCAACAAAATTCTATCCTCTTCGCAGTAGTTTTTGGCTATCGGCCCAAATGAGAGTTTGTAGGCATTTGAATTTGGTTCTTTCATTTTTTTATTTTCGGTTGTTCAACATAATCATGATAATTATACCGATGAAAGCCGAAACAGGCCGAATGCCTGTGGCTGCGGCTAAATCCTTTGATCTTAGCAACGTGTTAAGTTCATGAGGTCACTGTCTAGAGTTGGATGGCACACTTCGCGTGTTAACTCTATGCGACCACTGACCAGCGTTTGTTAAAGGTACATGCCCACGCAGTAGGCACAAAATGTTCTTTTATAGAATTAAATAAGTGTATAATTATGTCACTATTCCACCAGTTCTAAAACATTACGATGTGCCCGCTATACAAATATAATCATTTATTAATTATCAATTTACTGTTAGCGACGCGCGGCGGTAACAGTCTATTTTGATAATGTGCGTGGACGACGACTTTCACATCACGGCTTGCGGTGCGCATGCGCAGTATACTACGCGCGCCAGTCGGCTTCCCAATATGTAAACAAGAATATCAACATGTCGAAACGTCCAGGACGGAAATTGTATGAAACGGTGTCGGCCAAAAAAAAGGCGAAATGTCTGAGGGACAGGCAGTACAGAGAGAGAGATATAGTGGTTAATATTGGCGACCAAATCACCAAATGGAACGAGGTACGTGGAGATTTAGATTTGGACTCGAACTTAAACAATTTTCATTTTATATACGAACTGACATGCTGTGAGTGCTTTAGAATCGTCTCAACTTCAATGTCAGACTAGGGGGTTAACGGTACACATTTCGTAGAACGTTATATAATGAAAAATGCTTAGGATAGTCAAGCGATTCTGAAAATACAAAACTTTATTTTTTCAATTTCATTGGAATTGCATCAATTTTTTTTGAGTTTCATATGTTTTCGTCATTGGCAATGTCTTCTAATCACTTTGCCAGTGTACGTTTGTCAGTACATCAAGCCTCAAACCGTTGATGCAGCTTCAGCTGCTCTAGTTGGATTTACATTTATTGAGCATAGATACATGAATTGAAATTTCCAGACGATCCTAAATTTGCACTTATTTTAGTTGTAGGAAGTTTAGTGAAACGGCCCCCTGGTCGGGTTATTCTAATTTCAGGGCTGAATATAAATTTTTATGCCTCACCACGATAGTTGAGGGGGCATTTAGTGTTGCACTTGTCCGTTTACTGTCAAAGCTATATGCGGGGCATCCATGTTCTATGAACACATTTTCTTGTTTTGTAAATATTGATCTTTAGTTTCCCCCCAATACAGCAGGTTAAATATGGGATTGAACTCGTTGGCCCAGCCTTAAATGACCTTAGCTGTTGATAGGCCGTGAAACACCAATAAATTGAATCAAATCGATCTTCGCTCTAGGCAAGAAAAATACATTCATAGCATTTCCAACCCACTTTTGGACGAGACTCTATTTGACATTAGCTGTTACAGGGATATTTAGTCCATTTACATTCACTTTTTCACCACAGGTTGAAGTAACTGAACGAGGTCTATAAATACATTAAATATGCCTAAAAGCATCATTGATGCTTTTAGGCATATTTAATGTATTTATAGACCTCGGTCCATTACTTCAACCTGTGTTTTTCACCTGTGACTGGAGAGTGAGAGTTCCGGCCTTCGCCAGCAGTGTAGATCCATATGCGCATTCTGATCAGGTGAAACGTCCTGAGAAATGGTGTAGATCCTATCATTTGGCATGGCTGCTAGAAAATTAGGAGCTGGACTTGCCACAAGTATAACAAGAACTGGCATCGTTAAACGAAGCTTATCCCCTAGATGGCAGCCTCGGTGACCTGGGTCGAAACGTGGGTCGAACTGGCAGCCTTGATAATATACAAGAATTTTTTTTAACATTTTTGCCTTCCAAACAAGGTGACCTTGTGTGGTTGGACATTGGTCGTATGCAAAACGGCACCATCACTAGGCACAGTGTGGCCAAATACTATCAAAATTGGTGAAGCGGTTCACAAGTTATTGGGGAAAAAAAACAACATTTTTGCCTTAAACCGGATGCATTTTTGTCGCGCCCACTTGCGGAAAGCGCGATATAGTCGGCACTTCGGCGTACGTACGTAAATACGTACGTACGTGTGTCCGGTTAAAGTTTTTGGTTAAGTTGTTTGGTTAAAGTTTTTGGTCGAGTTCTTTGGTTAAAGTTTTTGGTTAAGTTTTTTATGCCACCAGGTTTCGAAGAAACGGGTGGCATATAGTGTTTGGACCGTCCGTCCGTCTGTCCGTCCGTCACACTTTTCGGTTAACCAATTTGTCAGTTTCTCAAATATGCTGCAGGTGGCATCCGCGTTCGACAGACGCATTTCTTCTTGGTTAAGTTTTTAGCTCATGTGAGCTATTGTTACCGCAATGTGTCTGTCGTCGTCCGTCGTCGTCCGTGAACATTTTCAAACGTCTTCTCCTCGGTAACCATTGGGCCTATGGTCACCAAACTTCATGGTCATGGTCCTTAGGTAGGGGGATTACAAAATTGTTAAAATGACGTCATTACGTAATCCAAGATGGCCGCCGTCTAAAAATAGCACAAATTCTTAAAAAAAATCTTCTCAAGAACCGCCAACCGGATTTCGACAAAACTTGGTAGAAATGATCGATGTACATTGCTCTTTCAAAGTTGTTAAAATGGTGACCTTGGGGTCAAATTTTATTTTTGACTGAATATGGTCATTTCATATATCAAATTGAAGGTATCAATGAGGCGATCACTCTGGTGCATTTTTTGTCGAAATCTGATTGTTATGTCATCCAAGATGGCCGCCGAAAGGTCAAAAGGTCGTTCTTTTATTAGAGATTTCAAAATTCTTCTTCACATGAACCGCTTTGCCCATGGTAGCCAAACTTAAAAGTTATGGTCCATGGGTGAAGCCTTTTCAGATTTGTTAAAATGGAGGTCATCGCTAATCCAAGATGGCCGCCGTCTAAAAATAGCATAAATTCTTAAAAAATCTTCTCATGAACCGCTTGCCGGATTTCGACAAAACTTGGTAGGAATGATCGATGTGCATTGCTCTTTCAAAGTTGTTAAAATGGTGACCCCGGGGTCAAAAATGGGTGTGGCCCGTGGGGTCAAATTGGGGTCAAATTTTATTTTTGACCGAATATGGTCATGTCATATATCAAATTGAAGGTATCAATGAGGCGATCACTCTGGTGCATTTTCTGTCGAAATCGGATTGTTATGTCATCCAAGATGGCCGCCGAAAGGTCAAAAGGTCGTTCTTTTATTAATTAGAGATTTCAAAATTCTTCTTCACATGAACCGCTTGGCCCATGGTTGCCAAACTTAAAAGTTATGGTCCATGGGTGAAGCCTTTTCAGATTTGTTAAAATGGAGGTCATCGCTAATCCAAGATGGCCGCCGTCTAAAAATAGCATAAATTCTTAAAAAATCTTCTCATGAACTGCTGGCCGGATTTCGACGAAACTTGGTAGGAATGATCGATGTACATTGCTCTTTCAAAGTTGTTAAAATGGTGACCCCGGGGTCAAAAATGGGCGTGGCCCGTGGGGTCAAATTTTATTTTTGACCGAATATGGTCACGTCATATATTCATATATCAAATTGAAGGTATCAATGAGGCGATCACTCTGGTGCATTTTCTGTCGAAATCGGATTGTTATGTCATCCAAGATGGCCGCCGAAAGGTCAAAAGGTCGTTCTTTTATTAGAGATTTCAAAATTCTTCTTCACATGAACCGCTTGGCCCATGGTAGCCAAACTTAAAAGTTATTGTCCATATGTGAAGCCTTTTCAGATTTGTTAAAATGGAGGTCATCGCAAATCCAAGATGGCCGCCGTCTAAAAATAGCATAAATTCTTAAAAAATCTTCTTCTCATGAACCGCTAGCCGGATTTCGACGAAACTTGGTAGGAATGATCGATGTACATTGCTCTTTGAAAGTTGTTAAAATGGTGACCCCCCGGAGTCAAAAATGGGCGTGGCCCGTGGGGTCAAATTTTTATTTTTCACCGAATATGGTCATGTTATATATCAAATCGAAGGTATCAATGAGGCGATCACTCTGGTACATTTTTTGTCCAAATCGGATTGTTATATCCAAGATGGCCGCCGAAATGTCAAAAGGTCGTTCTTTTATTAGAGATTTCAAAATTCTTCTTCACATGAACCGCTTGGCCCATGGTAGCCAAACTTAAAAGTTATGGTCCATGGGTGAAGCCTTTTCAGATTTGTTAAAATGGAGGTCATCGCTAATCCAAGATGGCCGCCGTCTAAAAATAGCATAAATTCTTAAAAAATCTTCTTATGAACCGCTAGCCGGATTTCGACGAAACTTGGTAGGAATGATCGATGTACATTGCTCTTTGAAAGTTGTTAAATTGGTGACCCCGGGGTCAAAAATGGGCGTGGCCAGTGGGGTCAAATTGGGGTCAAATTTTATTTTTGACTGAATATGGTCATGTCATATATCAAATTGAAGGTATCAATGAGGCGATCACTCTGGTGCAATATTTGTCGGAATCGGATGATTATGTCATTCATGATGGCCACCAAAAGGTCCATTTATTCAAGATTTTGAACGTCTTTTTCTCAGGAACCACATGGCCGATGCTGGGTGAAGCATTTTCAGATTTTGTAAAATGAGTCGTCACTTAATCCAAGATGACAAATAGCACAATTTTTTTAAAACACATGAACTCAATGTCACATTCTCCTCTGGTGTTCATGGAGTCGGGTGAGCGAATTAGGGCCATCATGGCCCTCTTGTTTGGTTAAAGTTTTTCGTTATACTATATCTCTGCAACTGCTTTGCCCATTACCTTGAAACTTCACATGGGTGTTTATCATCATCTATATTTTCATTCTACCCCCATCCGGTGTGGCCCCTGTGCCCAATGTCAAGGTCAAATTACTTTTAAGTTTTTGGTTAAGTTTTTTGGTTAAAGTTTTTGGTTAAGTTTTTTGGTTAAAGTTTTTTGTTATACTATATCTCTGCAACTGCTTTGCCCATTACCTTGAAACTTCACATGGGTGTTTATCATCAACTGTATTTTCATTCTATCCCACTCCCGTTACTTTGAAGTTTTTTGTTAAACTATATATTTTTTAGCTCACCTGAGCAAAGCTCATGTGAGTTATTGTCATGGCAAAGTGTCCGTCGTCCGTCCGTCCGTCCATGAACATTTTCAATCATCTTCTTCTCCCGAACTGCTGAGCCGATATTGGTTAAACTTCACAGGGATGATATATGGGTGATGCCATTTCAGATTTGTTAAAATGGAGGTCATCGACAATCCAAGATGGCTGTCATGGAAAAGTAGGTCAAATTCTTAAAAAATCTTCTCACGAACCGCCAGGCCGATTTCGACGATACTTGGTATGAATGATCGATAGTTAGCGCTGTTTCAGATGTGTTCATATGGTGGTCCGTGGGTCAAAAATGGGCGTCGCCCGAGGGGTCAAATTTTATTTTTAACCGAATATAGTCATGTAATATATCAAATGGAAGGTATTGACGAGACAATCACTGTGGAACATTTTTTGTCTAAATCATATGATTACGTCATCCAAGATGGCCACCGATAGTTCAAATGGTCATTCTTTTACTAAAGATTTCAAACGTCTTTTTCTTGTAAACTGCTTGGCCGATATTGGCCAAACTTAACTGTAATGGTCTGTGGTTGAAGCCTGTTCATGTTTTTAAAATAAAAAAGGAGGTCATCACCAAATCCAAGATGGCCACCGTTGAGAAGTAGGTCAACTTCTTAAATCTTCTTCTCACGAACCGCCAGGCCGATTTCGACGATACTGGGTATGAATGATCGATAGTTAGCGCTGTTTCAGATTTGTTCATATGGAGGCCCCTGGGTCAAAAATGGGCGTCGCCCGAGGGGTCAAATAGGGGTAAATTTTATTTTTAACCAAATATAGTCATATAATATATCAAATCGAAGGTATTGACGAGACGATCACTCTGGAGAATGGTCTGTGGGTGAAGCCTGTTCAGTTTTGTTAAAATGGAGGTCCTCACCAAATCCAAGATGGCCGCCGTTGAGAAGTAGGTCAAATTGTCAAAAAATCTTCTTCTCACAAACCTGCAGGCCGATATCGACGAAACTTGGTAAGAATGATTGATAGTTACCGTTGTTTCAGATTTGTTCATATGGTGGCCCCTGGGTCAAAAATGGGTGTGGCCCGAGGGATCAAATGGGGGTCAAATTTTATTTTTGACAATATGGCCATATAGTATATCGGATCGAATATATATAGTATATCGGATCGAATGTATCAATGAGACGATCACTCTACAGCATGTTTTGTCTAAATCAGATGATTTTGTCATCCAAGATGGCCACCGAAAGGTAAAAAATTTGTTTTACGATTTCAAACGTATTATTCTTGTGAACTGCTGGGCCGATATTGGCCAAACTTAACTGAAATGGTTTGTTGGTGAAGCCTGTTCATTTTTTTGTCAAAATGGAGGTCATCACCAAATCCAAGATGTCCGCCGTTGAAAAGTAGGTCAAATTGTCAAAAAATCTTCTCGCAAACCTCCAGGTCGATTTCGACGAAACTTGGTGTGAATGATTGATAGTTAACGCTGTTTCAGATTTGTTCATATTGTGGCCCCTGGGTCAAAAATGGGCGTGGCCCGGGGGGTCAACTAGGGGTCAAATTATATTTTTGCCCGAATATGGTCATATAATATATAAAATCGAAGGTATCGACTAGTCGATCACTCTGGAGCATGTTTTGCCAAAATCAGATGATTACGTCATCCAAGATGGCCACCGACAGGTCAAAAGGTTGTTCTTTTACTAAAGATTTCAAAGGACTTCTTCTTGTGAACTGCTTGGCCGATATTGACCAAACTTAACATAAATGGTTTGTTGGTGAAGCCTGTTCATTTTTGTCAAAATGGAGGTCATCACCAAATCCAAGATGTCCGCCGTTGAAAAGTAGGTCAAATTGTCAAAAAATCTCACAAACCGCCAGGCCGATTTCGACGAAACTTTGTATGAATGATCGATAGTTAACGCTGATTCAGATTTGTTCATATGGTGGCCTCTGGGTCAAAAATGGTCATGGCCCGAGGGGTCAAATAGGGGTCAAATTTTATTTTTGACCGAATATGGTCATTTTATATATCAAATCGAAGGTATAGCAGTAAATCACATGCGCATTCGCAATATATGTTAGATCAGAAGGTACCAACAAATTCTGTGGAACATTTGAAGTTGTAAGTGAAGTCTTTGTGAAATCAAGATGACCACTATGGAGGCTTTTAGGTGAGCGATACAGGCCCATTTGGGCCTCTTGTTTTTAGTGTCCATGCCTCGCCACAAGGTGCGACATGCAGGCCGCGGCCATCTAGTTTATGCCACCGAATGGTGAGGGGGGGCATATAGTGTTGCCGGCGTCCGTACGTCCCAAAACCTTAACGCTCTGGTAAATGTCTTATAATTTCTGTTTCCTTATACAAGGTGGGTGATCATGTGGTTTCCGAACGCCATGACGTCATGTTTTTTAGATGTGTTTACAGTAGATTTTCTTTAACATCTTGCTAATGGAATGACATATTTTTATGAAATATACCGCAGCAAATGCAGTACACCTTGCCCTTTATTGCATAGGCAGCTTTAATCTCATATTTGTGTCGTTTAGACGAAGAATCGTTTACTGTAAATGTAAATAACAAGAGGGCCATGATGGCCCTAATTCGCTCACCTGACTCCCATGAACACCAGAGGAGAATGTGACATTGAGTTTGTTTTAAAAAGAATTGTGCTATTTTTAGATGGCGGTCATCTTGGATTAAGCGATGCCTCATTTTACCAAATCTGAAAATGCTTCACCCAAGGATCTTAACTTCCTATGAAGTTTGGCCAGCATCGGCCATGTGGTTCCTGAGAAAAAGACGTTCAAAATCTCGAATAAATGGACCTTTTGGTGGCCATCATGGATGTTATAATCATCCGATTCTGACAAATCTTGCACCAGAGCAATCGCCTCATCGATACCTTCAATTTGATATATGACATGAGCATATTATTCGGTCAAAAATAAAATTTGACCCCAATTTGACCCCATGGGCCACACCCATTTTTGATCCCGGGGTCACTATTTTCACAGCTTTGAAAGAGCATTGTAAATCGATCATTTCTACCCAAGTTTAGTCGAAATCCGGCCAGCGGTTCATGAGAAGAAGATTTTTTAAGAATTTATGCTATTTTTAGATGGTGGCCATCTTGGATTAGCGATGACCTACATTTTAACAAATCTGAAAAGGCTTCACCATTGGACCATAACTTTTAAGTTTGGCTACCATGGGCCAAGCGGTTCATGTGAAAAAGAATTTTGAAATCTCTAATAAAAGAAAGACATTTTGACATTTCGGCGGCCATCTTGGATGACATAACAATCCGATTTCGACAAAAAATGTACCAGAGTGATCGCCTCATTGATACATTACCGGTAGATTTGATATATAACATGACCATATTCGGTCAAAAATAAAATTTGACCCCAATTTGACCCCACGGGCCACGCCCATTTTTGACCTCGGGGGTCACCATTTTAACAACTTTGAATGAGCATTGTACATCGATCATTCCTACCAAGTTTCGTCGAAATCCGGCCAGCGCTTCACGAGAAGATTTTTTAAGAATTTATGCTATTTTTAGACGGTGGCCATCTTGGATTAGCTATGACCTCCATTCTAACAAATCTGAAAAGGCTTCGCCCATGGACCATAACTTTTAAGTTTGGCTACCATGGGCTGAGCGGTTCATGTGAAGAAGAATTTTGAAATCTCTAATAAAAGAACGACCTTTTGACCTTTCGGTGGCCATCTTGGATGACATAACCATCCAATGTCGACAAAAAATGCACCAGAGTGATTGCCTCATTGATACCTTAAATTTGATATATGACATGACCATATTTGGTCAAAAATAAAATTTGACCCCAATTTGACCCCACGGGCCACGCCCATTTTTGACCCCGGGGTCACTAACAACTTTGAAAGAGCATTGTACATCGATCAATCCTACCATGTTTTGTCGAAATCCGGTTGGCGGTTCTTGAGAAGAAGATTTTTGAAGAATTTGTGCTATTTTTAGATGGCGGCCATCTTGGATTACGTAATGACGTCATTTTAACAATTTTGTAATCCCCCTACCATGACCATGACCATGAAGTTTGGTGACTATAGGCCCAATGGTTACCGAGGAGAAGACGTTTGAAAATGTTCAAGGACGACGGACGACGACAGACACATTGCGGTAACAATAGCTCACATGAGCTTCGCTCAGGTGAGCTAAAAACTAGAGCATGTGAATGTAAGAAATAAACGGTACTCGATTCTTTGTGAAGTTATTGTAAAGAACTTGAGCACCCATAATAACACATATATCGTATTTGGTGCACTACATATCGTCAAAATCCGTCCGTTTATTAGGAAGTTTGTTTGTTTGTTGGGGTTTAACGGCCTATCAACAGCTAAGGTCATTTAAGGCCGGTTCAATGGGTTTAGTACTAAATCCCATATATTACCTGTACAAGTACATGTACAAATGGGGGAAAATCCCAAAATCAGAACTGAATATTTACAACAACTATATTCAGCCCCTTTATAATGGGCAATAGTGGGTGGTGGTCGGGCGAACGAGACAGCGTAAATTAACGGTAGGGGTTCCTCCTTATAGGAATCACGATTTGCCTGGTTTGGCCCTCAGGTACGTTTTTATCTTTGACTCTTTTGTTACCTGGGAGTTGTATTGGGTTATTGCCCATTATAAAAGTAGTAAGATTATTACTGATCCTACTGCTTTTGGGAGGGGCCAAGTGATTCTGGTGTGGCGAGGACCTGGCATCAGATCAGGATTATTCTGATTTCAGGGCTGAATATATTTATTTTTTTATTGTAAATATTCAGTTCTTATTTTGGGATTTTCACCCCATTTGTACATGTACTTGAACTTGTACAGGTAATATATGGGATTTAGTACTAAACCCATTGACCCGGCCTTAAATGATCTTAGCTGTTGATAGGCCGTTAAACTCTAATAAACAAACTTACTACTTTTATAATGGGAAATAACCCAATTCAACTCGCAGGTAACGAACCACGTGATCACACACCTTGTACATGGATCTGCTTGATAAGTCATACATGCATTGCTCTCATGGTCCACAAATCCACGATTGATGTGCCCCTGTCAAGGTCACATACTTGGGTGCGTTTGAAACTCGGGTAAGTGTCTTATGTCGCTTTCTTTGCATGGATCTGCTTGATATTTCACACACCCATTGCTCTGATGGTCTGCTTTCATGCTGTGACAAAGCCACTCTTCTCTGGCTTCTCAGTCGATCAAAACAGTAAGCATCTTTTTGTCAAAGCTGGTAACATACTGGTACATGCACAGACAGTTATGACCTACATTATTATCTGTTCACATACATACATGGATATGGTGACAGAAACTTTAACCATAATTCTGGTGTGCATACAAAGATGATTCTCGTGGTATTCGTTGCGATTTCTGTGTTATCTGGTAAGTCTGTTGTGATTTTAGCCTGCACACTGTGACTGCCTGATCAAGGTGTACACTGTTTGCCGTTCATTCGGTGAAATGTTTGTACAGTGGAACCTCTCTGAACTGAACACCAATAAAACCCCTCTTCTTATTTTTGATGAGTTTTTTGGTCATTTAGCTGAGGTGACACTATAATGGCTGTTTGTGATTGCATAACACACAACTATGGCTCAGAATGATCAAATGCCTGATTTACAGTGAAACCTGTGAACCCAGGGTGTCCGGCTTAGAGACGTTTCACTGTAGTGTTTCGGGCCTCTATAGATACGCGTGCGGTGTCGGCTCGCAAATCAGGAGCTAAAGTGGCCACAGACGACGAGCTATGCGATTTTGTACCTAACACATCTTGCTAAACTCATTGACACGGCCTTAAATGACCGTAGCTGTTGATAGGCCATTAAACCCCAACAAACAAACATATCTTGAGAAAATTATTTACAAAATTTATGATACTTTCCATAAAGGACGTCGACAGTTGACGAAATTTTCACTGCAAATGAATGGAATTCTAGAATTACGTATTATGAAAGTTTCGTCAACATTTGACGTCATTTAGTGAATCGGAAAATAGATTGGCCACAAATAAGACGCGCCATGTGATTTTGTACCTTCGGACATCTGCGTAATTTCCTGAAATACATTTACAATATTTTCTGTAAATGGCGGCAAAAGTTGACCAAATTTTCAGAGTACATACGGAATCATATTAAAAATATTGTAAACGTATTTAATGAAATTATGCAGATGTCCAAAGGTACAAAATCGCACGTCTTGTCTCAAATGACCATTTGTATTTTCCCAGCCATAAATGGGGCATTTCAGGTAGATGTTTGTCCAATATACAGTAATATAGGAACCGAAAATGTACCACTGTTGTGGATTTTTTTTGGAAGAAAAATAAAATTCCATGCTCGAAAACACGTTGGCATAGGGGAATATATCGTTGTAGAGGTCTATTATCATTTGCTAACCCTTAGACCACTTAGATTTTTTTTGTCGTCTGCTGTTTATTTTCTATTTTCCATTTTTATCATCAAAAACATGCTTTCACAGCACTTTAGAATGATTTACAACATGCTTTGACAGCACTTCAGAATCATTTCCATTGGAAATGATACTGAAGTGCTGTCAAACCATGTTTTTATTGAGGAATAAGGCAAGATATAAAAGCAACAGTAGACAACAAAAATAATAAGATAGCAGTCTAAGGGTTAATTTTATAAATGACATTGTCGTCTATCTATGATGATAATGCCGTTTATGTTCGCAAAGCACACCCGCATACCTTGGCATAGTCATATTTACAGTGGAACATCTCTAAACCAGACACCCTCAGGGACCTCCCAGGGGGGTCCAGTTTAGAGAGGTTCCGCTGTATTTGAAAATCCCAATTGGGTATTAATTGCTCACGATCTAGGTGTGTCGTTGTACCCCCGGGGTGAAAGGTCGGGGTGACCGGGTGTGGTGCTGAACTGCCCAGTAGATCGATGTGCGGGTCACCCACACGCAGTGTGCAGGTATGGCCTAATGTTGGCGTTCGCCTCATTTTGTTCTATACTTTCGGAGAACGTTAGGTTTCGTTGTCATCTATTTTATTTATCTACACGACCACTTATGCCAGTCAGATCAGGATCAAGCAAACGTCTGTCATGCGTCTAACTAGTAATATACATGTATGCATACTATATCGTTATCGGGCTACATGAGTGTGCAATTTGATCAGGAGCTACACTGGTCACAAATCCCATAAGGCAAATTTCCCCAGTCACGGCCGCAAATGAGTATCGGTGAAATGCGACGATACATCAAGGGAGGTAATTCCAGAACCGAGCTCAGATTTTATAATTAACCCTTTCAACACGTCAGACCTCTATAGTGGTCTTAGCAAACCACAGTGTAGATCCAGATGAGCCGGCTCGTCTCAATTAAATTATTTTTTTTTAGAGCAAAAACACCCCTTTTATAAATGGACTAGTCGGAGAATCAGTTACTGATAACTGAATTGACCGGAAAATTAACAATTACTTGTATTTACATTTCATTTTCAGATAGTTTCAAAAATGTAAATACCGGTAACCAAAAATACATGTTATGTCTTTAAAATTAAGTATCATCTTGTGTTACGTCATTTTGTCGCAATTCATGGAACTGAATCAATGTTGTGCGACGTCATGTGGGGCTAATGTAATGTACCGGGATATAAACACAATACGTTGAATAGGCGTTTTCAGTATGGGCAGTATAAATATTTTTCTGTAAGAAAATTCTCATAAACTGGAATTAGCAACTGATCACACTTTTCTTTTCAGACCCGACTACTGCAATGGGTGTACTTACGTGTGGGTAGACTCCAGTGGGTCTCAACTTGATTGTTCACATGTTCTGTTGTAAACATCAAAACCTTTCGGGGGAAAAAATATTGTCACCTACTATGGTGTATACAAATACATTACATTGGCTGAATACATATTAACCCATTCCTTTCGGAATACACCCTTACGGGTATGAAGTTTATTAAATATTTTATTTTTATTTTTATTTCTCAATAAAAGTATATGTTGTGACCACTCATTTGAACCGTCTCGACGAGACGGTTCAAATGGTGGTCACGACATATACTTCTGAGAGCATAGAAGGAAAATATTTAGGATTTTCCACGAACATAATGGTGTATCCTCACCATGTATGAAAAGGGTTGACCGATTGAAAATTATTGTATCCTGCAATATGACTAGATACGCAGATCCAACTCGCAGCAAAAAATCAAAACCAACGTCTTATTGGTCAAACGACGTCACATGTTAACGAATTACCTTGTTATAATGATACAACTTAAACAAGTCTGTGTTTTCAACGATTTGATTTAGTGGTATTTAACGGCCTATCAACAGCTCAGGTCATTTAAGGCTGGGCCAACAGGTTTGATCCCGTATTGACTATATTCTGAATAACTTTTTACCAAACTATCGGAATGTGATAAAAATTGTGCCATAGTGTAGCAATTGGTCAGCTTGTTTATTCCTAAATCCACATATTTTATTATGACATACGCTAGGCTAAATTTGACGTGAATTACTTATTAGCCGATGCGCAAAATTAGCCGAAATGACAGTAATACAATACCATGTCGGTGTCTGGATATGAAGTTTATCGGAAACTCAGAATTCCTATACACATCTATTCTATGGTGTTTAACTGCCTGTCAACGGGCTATGGTCATTTTCGGCCGGGTTACATTTTCTGTTTAAAGCGGCATGCAAGTGAGAACGAAACTAGTACTTATTTATGCTGATGTTTATTGCTTTTATATTAATTTATGGCACATTTTCACAGACTACCCGATTATGAGTTCGAACATATATTTATTTATTTAACCCTTAGAGTGCGGGAACCGAAAATAGTCGTCTGCTGCTGTCATATTTTGTCTCTTTTCTCAGTAAAAACATGGTTTTGTCAGCATTTTAGAATCATTTCCATTGCTGTCAAACATGTTTTTGATGAGAAAAATGGAAAATAAACGGCAGACGACACATTTTAATTCAGCATTGTAAGGGTTAAAAAGCCCGTCAACAGCCAAGGTCATTTTAGGCCGGGTTAACTGGTTCAAATCTCATATTTCACCCATGTGATCGGTTAGAAATTACAAAATTAGAACTGAATGTTTACAAAAATATATATAGTCAACACTGAAATTATATATCCTGATCTGATGCCAGGTCCGCACCACACCAGTCACTTAGACGCAGCCCCAAAATGTAATAAGTTTAGTATTAATCCTACTACTTTTATATTGGGTATACCGATTCAGCTCTCGTGTACAAGAAGGCCCAAAACACACCTGATGGCCAAACCAGGGATATCAGGATTCTGGTAAGGATCAACCCCATCGTTAAATTACCCATCACGGGCTCCCAACCAACCGCCCGCTCGGAGATTTATACTCACGGGCTCGGGGCATAAATTGGAACGTTTATTATTACATTATTACACAATCAGCATCTACAATCAATATTTTCACATGCTTAGCCCTTACTACGCGGGAGACAGAAATTGTCGTCTGCCGTTTTTAATTTTTGCCTTAATTCATAACAAAAAACCTGATTTGACAGCACACGAGAATCGTCTCCAGTGGAGACGATTCTCATGCGCTGTCAAAACAGGTTTTTGTCGAGAAATATTGAAAATAAAACATTTCCAGCAGACGACAAAATTTAATTCAGCGTAGTAAGGATTAATAACGCTTTCACAATTTTAAAATAATTATAATCATACATACAGTCGAGTACTCTAGCACTAATGACAGACGGTATATAAGGAAAAATATTTTAAGCAAATAATACTGTTTTATACGATATTAACCCTTAGAATGCTGGAACTGAATGTTGTCATCCTCTGTGTCATATTTTGTCTTGCATGTAACAACTATTAACAAAACGTAGATCGACAGCATTTTGGAATCATTTCCATTGGAAATTATTCAATGGAAATGATTCTAAAGTGCTGCCAAAACATGATTATTATTAAACAAAATAAAAGGCAGACGACAAGATTTAATTCAGCATTATAAAGGTTAACCAATCATGAATGGCTTCAGAAAATTCTACTGTATTTTTTTTTCATTTTGAAAATACAAATTCCAATACACAGCAGTATTTGCAAGAACATCACCAGTAATTACAAGATTTTCTCAGCATAAACTCAAATATGAGATGGTTTTGTACGTTCGGACATCTGTGTGATTTCATGAAATACGTTTACAATATTTTCAAATGTTGACAACATTTTCAGAGTACATGCAGAATTATATGTATTGTAAATTTGGTAAATTTACAATACATATAATTCTGCATGTACTCTGAAAATGTTGTCAACATTTGAAAATATTGTAATTACGCAATGTCCGACGGTACAAAATCATATGGCGTGCCTCATACAAGTATATCGATTGAATGGGCGTTAAATCCATTCAACATCCATCAATAGATGGCAATATATTGTAAGTGTGCAAATTCAGTTCCGAAAAATCTTTGTCCACCACTGTAATCACGATGTGGTAATCTAGAGACAGAACTGGTGCCTTCTCCACACCACATTTACTGCCAGAGTGAATCCCAGAATCTTGAATCCTTGTAAGGATGGATTCACCATGCTGAAAATCAGGAAGTTCGATTGGCCGAGGCTGTGCTCAGCTTCGGCCAATCAAACTGCTTAATTACACATTCAAATTTCAAGTACCCATACTTGCTCAGAAAGTTTTGTAATCACATGCCCATATTTAGTTATATGAAAACGGCAAAGCTAACAGCGGAGTAAAGCGAATAATACAATTTATGCTAAATAATCGTTTGTATAAGAAAATCAGCGATTTTCAAACACTTTGCTACATGTTATAAACAATACGAACTACAACCTCTCCAATGAGGAAAATACAAGAAAGCTACAACCTATCCAATGAGGAAGATACACAGAACATAATTAATTATGCACATATAATTTCACCAAGACGTCACAAACAATGCATGTATTTGTATTAAGATTCCATTGATTTAACCATTACAATGCTGAATTAAATTTTGTCGTCTGCTGTTTATTTTTTAATTTCCAGTTTTCTCGATTAAAAAAAACATGGTTTGGCAGCACTTTAGAATCATTTCCATTGGAAATGATTCTGAAGTGCTGTCAAACCATGTTTATTTTTTGGAGAAAAAAGAAAATATGACACAACAGAAGACAATTTTCGGTTCCCGCCGTTTAAAGGTACATGCCCACTCAGTAGGCATAAACTGTTCTCTATAGGAATTAAATAAGTGTATAATTGTGTCATTATTCCACCAGTCTAAACATTACGAGTGCACTATATATCGCTATAATCATTTAGTAATAGCTATTTTACTGATAGTGACGCGCGGTGGTATCAGGCTGTTTTCATACGCAAATGAGAAATGATATTTGTCAATTATTTATACTAATTAAATGTGTCGCCTGAAAAAAACAATATTTTCAACAGATTATAAGAGTATGATATTTCACATCAAAAAATAAATACAGAGAATAAATAGCAAATGCAGAATATCAAAAGTGCATGTTCTTCCAAATATGTGTACACACTCCAAATGGATTCACACAATGTTTTAAGGAAACACAGTTATCGCCCCTGATATCAGTGTGTACATTTGTGGCGGATATAAAATGTATACTAATGCCAATCAATACGTGGGGTAATGATGAATGAATGTTTATTTTGCCAGATGTCTCTGATATAAAGAACATTTTGTGCCTACTAAGTGGTCATGTATCTTTAACTGTTAAAGGAGAACTGCAGTTAAACAGTTAAAGATACATGACGCTTTATCCACACGCTTCTTTGGAGTAAATTTCTACTTCATTTCTAATTCTTGATATTTCACACATGCATGCCTCTGATGGTGGGTGGCAGGTGGGAGCATGTGATGGCTAATTTAACGATCGGGGTTCATCCTTACCGGAATCCCAACTGGAGACCTGGTTTGGCCCTCAAATACATATTTGGCATTTTGTATGTGACAGTTGAATCTGGTTATATACCCCTTATGTGAGTATTACGATTATTCGTAATCCTATTTTAGGTGACAGGGCCAAGTGACCTTAGTGTGGTATGGATCTGGCACCAGGTCAGGTTATTCTAATTTCAGGGCTGAATATATTTTTTCTCGATGTAAATATTCCATTCTGATTTTCCTCCCAATGCAGCAGGTTAAAATGGGATTGAACCTGTTTGCCCGGCCTTACATGACCTTAGCTGTTGATAGGCCGTTAAACACCAATAAACAAACAAACATCCGCTGATATGCAGCCTATGCTCAATAAATGTAAATCCATCAATTGAAATCGACTATTCTAAATCTGCACTTACAAATATTTGAGTCATACAAAGTTTAGTGAAACGGGCCCTGGATTCTTGTAAGGATGAAACCCATCGTAAATGTTACCCTTCGCACGTTCCCAACCACCCAGCCACTAATTTTGAAGCAATCTGTTTTGTCGACTTCCTTGGGTGGTCGCTTAATGCAAATACAACTGTATTATTTGTGGCCTAATTGGTATTGAAATGCAATTACAATGTCACATTAATTGTATACAATGACAACAAAAAATACAATATTCATAAACATAAAACTGTAAAATAATAGCCAGCAAACTATCTCTCTGTTGTGCTGCAAAATAAAGTAATTTATAAAATAACACTGCATGCAGAGCTCCAGGTAAGCTGCGTAATTTGGAGGTAAATTTCTTATTTCTCCATCAAAAATGGTAAGTTGGGAGTGCTTTAGAATCGTCTCAATGAGACGATTCTAAAGGACTCCCAACTTGCCATTTTTAATGAAGAAATAACAAAATTTCACCCCAAGTTGGTCAGATTACACACCTTAACTGGAGATCTGACCGAACATAAACACGAAATGACATGGTCAGCAATGGTTCAATCACTATTTTGAAACTTCTAACAATGCATGTATAAAACTGAATGTAATATACCTTTCCTTCCTGGAAAATGTGTGAAAATATGGCGAGTTATTCATTTTATGTACAAACATACATGTACCAAGCAAGACGACAGTTGAAAACTAATTAATTAATAACATGTTTGAAGCTAATTTCAGATTTTATAAAAAGTGAAAGTGAATGGGTACCCTTAGAATGCGGGAACCGAAAATAGTCGTCTGCTGATAATTCATATTTTGTCTTTTCTCTCAGTAAAAACATGGTTTGGCAGCATTTTAGAATCATTTCCATTGGAAATGATTCTAAAGTGCTGCCAAACCAAGTTTTTGATGAGAAAAAAGGGGAAAAATAACAAATATTCAACAGACGACACAAATTAATTCAGCATTGTAAGGATTAACAACCTAGCTGTTGCTGGGATGTTAAACCCGTTCACTTTCACTTTTTGTACAACGATGCTTAACCCTCACTACGCGAGAGACGAAAATTGCCGTCTGCTGTTTATCATTTTTGCCTTAATTCTTAACAAAAAAACTGTTTTGGCAGCACATGAGAATCGTTTCCAGTGGAGACAATTCTCATGAGCTGTCAAAGCAGGGTTTTATCGAGAAATATTGAAAATAAAACATTTCCAGCTGACGACAAAAAATAATTCAGCGTAGTAAGGGTCAAGTCCAATAGTGTGCCAATACTGTTCAATGCAGTAAAATGTAACGGCGTAAGCTGTTTCTCGTCAAAAAACGAGAGCTGCCACTCGGCTCTACCTAGTTATCTACATTGGGACAAATATTGGAGAAACGGCAAGGGATATACTATGAGGAATATAAAAAATAAACGTATATACTACATACAGGGTAACTAACACATTTAATGATTAATCATAGCGGACAAAGTAGGTCATGAGCACATACTATTTAGATCTGCTTCAACAATCCTTTTCCTATATGTGGCTGTGACCGAAGACATTCGGCTTATGGGATTTGTGACCAGTGCAGTCCTGTAGCCCATTTCATCAACATTGCAAAGTATACTTTTCTAGCAAAGTATACTTTGAGGGAGTAATCATTTATTTTTCCAGAAATGCATTATTTCATATAGAACTAACGACTGCGTATATTTGATGATTAAAAGTATGCAGAATTATTATACTGAATTTATTACATTATCACAGCCAAAATGGCTGTGATAATGTAATAAATTCAGTATAATAAAAAAAACAAGAAATGCGTCTGTCGAACGCGGATGCCACCTGCAGCATATTTGAGAAACTGTGACAAAGTGGTTAACCGAAAAGTGTGATGGACGGACGGACGGACGGACGGATGGACAGACAGACGGACGGTCCAAACACTATATGCCACCCGTTTCTTCGAAACCCAGTGGCATAAAAAATATTTTCCTTAAATTGAAAATTTCTCCCTCAAAGTATACTTTGCTAGATAAGTTGGTGAAATAGGCTACTGTTGGTGAAATGGGCTACTGTTGGTGAAATAGGCTACTGTTCAAATAGCATACTTCTGTAGCCTGATAATGATGAAATAGGCTACTGTTCAAATAGCATACTTTTGTAGCCTGATAATGATCTATATTATTCGCTATAAGCATGACATGTGCTCCATTGATGAACTGGCAAACAGTGCAGATCCTGATCAGTCTGTGCGAATGCACAGGCTGATCTGGATCTACACTGGTCGCAAACCGATAAGCCCCATTTCTCCAGTCACAGCCATAAATATCTTGGCAACTACTGAAGCAATGTTAATGCGATAATGCCCAGTATCATAAACTAATGACGCAGTCCTCAAAGCTGTAACTGCTTCAGTTAATCAGGAAAAGTTTCATCAAAGTAACTCGAGAATGGTGCCATCGACAGCAGATTGCGGTATCTGCACTTTATCTCATCAACATTGAACGTGTAGTTACGGAGATATTTAGCAAAATGTTATCAGTCGAAGACGTCCAAAAAGCAGGTGTACGTATCATACATTGCCCACCATATACATGTCATGTAAAATAAAATAAAGTTTGGTCCACTACCAGCTAAGGGTTCAAATTATAATAAAATAAAATGAAACACGTTCATATAGTAATGCCACTATTGATGTCAACTACCTGTACATCGTAACATACACTGTATTATATATAACACACAGAGAACTAGATCTACAATATTGCATAAAATAAAATGATTAAAACATGAATTTTAGGCAGAGATATGAATGTCTGACAGCCACAGACATCAATTACATCTATGAACATCTTCCATGAAAACAGACAAGTTTATGTACAATTTCACATGAATCAACCCAATCTTTTAACCGACCACTATCTTATTTTTTTTGTCGTCTGCTGTTTGTATTTTCCATTTTTATCTTATTCCTCAATAAAAACATGGTTTGACAGCACTCTGAAGTGCTGTCAAAGCATGTTGTAAATTATTCTAAAGTTCTGTCAAAGCATATTTTTGATGATAAAAATGGAAAATAAACAGCAGACAACAAAAGAATTAATATGGTGGTCTAAGGGTTAAAGAGAAATTGCAAATTAATTTTCTGCGGCCTTCCAAACAAAACCAGTGTTTTTTTTTTGCAGATTTGTGTGAAAAGCAGATATCACGTACAGATATACATGTACATAGTTTAATCAGTATATAGAACGGGCATACACAAACATAGAATGGCATAATGTTGATGACATCAATGATGAAAGGTGAATGTGTTTAATGTAGCAGCAACAGCTAATGTAATTTAGGGAAGCGTTGATGATGAATCAGAGCTCCAGATAAGCTGCGTAGTCGCTTAAATACCCAATTAAAATTTCCAAAAACCCAATTGAAATCAGAAGTAGCGAGTATCAAAAAGCAATACAAAATTTGTGGTACCTTTATCATGCTGCAGAAAACAATAAATATAGCATATTTTTCTTATTTTCCATGAAAACACATCTTGGTATTTCATTAGAATTGACAATTCTAATGAAATGACAAGACATGTTTTCATTTCGAAGCAAACCATTCAATAATTGCTGTCAGTTGATGTGTAAACAGTAGTGGGATTCTATTTTATTCAATTAAAATTTTTAAATACCCAATTGCTTCAGAAATGATGCAGTGACAATACTCAATTACAAATTCCTTATCGGGAGCCCTGATGAATGAAAGTTTACGTCAAGTTATAAAGGCAGGCTATGGTGGAATGGAGGAGGATAGAAGACCGTGAATGTCTTTGGTTAAACTCATTTCATGCCAGATACTGGTTCAAAATTAACAAACTTCTCTATTTCTCGATGAAAGTATATGTTATCAGAGCTCCAGATAAGCTGCGTATTTGCGTAAATACCCAATTAAAATTGCCAAAAACCCAATCGAAATCAGAAGTAGCGAGTACCAGAAAGCAATAACAATTTGTGTTACCTTTATCATGCTGCAGAAAACAATAAACAGACCACAAATATAGCATATTTTTCTTATTTTCAATGAAAACACATCTTGGTATTTCATTAGAATTGTCTCCAAGGAGACAATTCTAATGAAATACCAAGACATGTTTTCATTTTGAAGCAAACTATTCAATAATTGCTGTCGGTTGATGTGTAAACAGTAGTGTGATTTTATTTTACCCAATTAAAAGTTTGAAAAATACCCAATTGCTTCAGAAATGATAGAGTGAAAATACACAAGTACTAATTACTTTTCTGTTATCTTTATTTCTCATGAAACTATTTGTTGTTACCACTCAGTTGGAACATCTGGGCGGTTCAACTGAGTGGTAACATTTAGTTTTGCATTTTCGGCAGGAAATGGGTTAAATATATTATTTATAATTTGAATTACATTTCACAGTTTAACCCTTTCCCTGATAGAGACGACTTTTCACGCCTCTGCAGAAGATGTCTTTAGAAAACATTGTGGGAAAAGGAGAAATTGCTTGTAACAAGCAATTTCTCCTTTTCCCACAATGTTTTCTACTCTATCAGATAATTTAACCATCATTTGACCCAGCATTTGATTCTTTTATTCAGATGTTTTCGATTTGGAAGAGTGGAAATATCGCAAAACAGGGAAAGGGTTAATCATGATTGAAAATGTGAAGAATTTGTCTACAAGTTTGCCTTTAATTTGTCTAGTAAAGGCATATGGCACATGTAATGTAAATATTAAAGGCACTGCGTCTCAGATGGCTTGTGTATTCTGTTTGTTTGTTAGGGTTTAACGGCCTATCAACAGCTACGGTCATTTAAGGCAAAGTCAATGGGTTTAGTACTAAATCCCATATATTACCTGTACAAATACTATATATATTCAGCCCTTGAATAATCCTGGTCTGATGCTGCCAGGTCCTCGCCACACCAGAATCACTTTGCCCCTCCCAAAAGCAGTAGGGCTAAACTGTGATTCCTATAAGGAGGAACCCCTACCATAAATTTACAGTGGCGTTCGCCCGACCAACCACCCACTTATTTGATCAAATTGAAAGGACTTTATACTACCTGTACATGTATATCACCTATACATACCACTTTTTTTTTTCAGCCGAAAAAAATGGGATTCACAAATTTGAAAACAAACCTACAATTAAATTATTTTTTATTAATGTTTCATCACTTTTTGTGCAAATCTGAGACGCCAGTGCATTTAACAAATGACTATGGCATGAAATGGCTATACATATATGCTAAAACACATGATCAATGAGAATTGGCAACTTCGGAGAAATTATTCAGATGTATAAATAATCTGGATGATATAAGGGAAACAACTAATGTATAGCTAAATTTCTGTTCTTTCAGCAGTTGCTTCCCTTGAATTAGAATGATGATAAAATGTGTAAAGATGATCAGATTATAAACATGGTCCCTTTGCAAAATCTGGTCCAATTGACTTGAGCAATATGTTAATATGATTCACTATATGTGACCTGATGCTAGAAACACAAGTATTTATGTTTCATGTATCGGGTTGCATAGGGTAAACTCAGATAGGGTTTGTCTTTGCCGCTGATGGTGCTAATTACACCATATACAAACAGACATTTCAACCCTTGCATGTACACTGCTGAATTAAATGTATTTTTCTCTTCAAAAAGCATGCTTTTCCTTAGAAACAACAGCAGATCGATCTATGACAATTTTTGGTTCCCGCATTCTAAGGGTTAAGAAACACAAATATTGATGTTTCTAGTATCAGCATGGGATTGTCATGATAGAGTAAATGGTTTGTTTGTCCATTATAGAGATGCCAATTCCAAATAAGGCTGCAAAAAAAAATGCCAATGATTTACCTGTATGCTGCAATTAACAGAAAAATGTCAGTGAATTTAAATTATTTTTCTCGGACTGCTCAGAAAAGCAATAAGCCCCTTTTTGTCATGGCAGGTTACACATATATATACTGTGTATGGCGAAACCCCTGATCAGACTGTGCTGGCTGACCTGGTGCTAGGCTGGTCGTAAAGGTTGTAGAAGTTACCTTTTGTAATATGGCGACACATTTATGGCTAGGGCAGATCTTGATCATCCTGTGTGTTAATTAGTTATTACCCTGCAGGCCCGTAGCCAGACCTGTTTGAAGGGGGGGGGTCGTTTCGAAGGCTCAAGGGGTCTGAAGTATCTACCTGTTTGAAGGGGGGGGTCGTTTCGAAGGCTCAAGGGGTCTGAAGTATCTATGGGGGTCTAAAAAAGTGGACCTCAAGGCTAAAAAAGTGAACCTCGAGGCTGGTGGGGGGGGGGGGGGGGGGGGGGGGGGGGGGGGGGGGGTCGTCCGACCGCTCCGACCCCCCTGGCTACGGGCCTGCCCTGTCACCCCTAAGTAACTGGAATGCATTTTGATATGCTAACTTTGCAACCAATCCAATCATCACAAAATAATTTTCAGACTAGTCCATTTATGAAAAGGGGGTGTTTTTGTTCTCAAAAATATGAAAATTACTTGCAAAAAGTGCAGATCCTGATGAGACGGCTCATCTGGATCAACACTGTTTGCCAATACCACTATACAGGCATGTGGTGTTGAAAGGGTTAATGTGCAAGCTGATCTGGCATTATGCTGGTTACACATGGACTAAGGCCTCTTTGTCAGCCCAATAAATATAAAGATTATTTGTTAATCTAGTTTTAAATGCAAGCGTACATGTCGATTTTAGCACGTTAACACAGGCCAGTGTGTCTGTCTCGGCTAGTGCCATCTGGGTTTGTTTACACATTTCTCGCGGGTGCCCGGTTCCTTAATTAGGTATGCATCATCAATCTCACAATGCGCATGGTACTGCCGGGGCACCCAATCATTTGAAATGCGGGGTCTGCGGCGGCTTTGTTCACGGCGTCGTTCTAATAATGCGCATAGGGGCCGTCCAATCATAGCGAAACGCGGGATCTGGGGTTACGCGGGTTGTGCCTCGTTTGCATTGGCCAATCGCTGTGCCTTGCTTATCGGCCTATGTCCAATCAGAGCGCTAGCCCCGAGCGCGGGGCTTTGTCGACCGACGCCGCGGCATTCCCAATTTCCGCGCCATGGATAGCGCTTCGTATCAGTTCCAACAATTTGAAAGGATTACGTTCTTGGATTACCACGTGTAGGTGAACAATGGAACTGGTTTAAGGTGTGTTATGTGTTCGATACGTGACGCATTGGGAATATATTAACCGTATATTTAAATGGCGGATTAAGTGGAGGAGATATGTTCAAACAATTAACAGGAAACTGCTGTGCAGTGTGTTTGAATAAATACGTGTGCGAGAACAATGCAAATCATTAATCGCGGCTCTGTCACCGAACCTCCCGGCGTATCTGGATCGATAGTGCGAAGATTTGTTTAAAGAAGAGGGAAGATATCGGATTATATGACACCACGTGGGCTTGTGGTTGGAAATGATTAACTGTGGGCGAACTCGGGCCAACGCCAGTTCGTACCTAGCGGGTTTCGGGCCATACGGGACTCGGCATCATCTGATCACGTCCCCGCGTTTGATCGGAAAATAAACCTCTCCCTCAACGACATCGTCATGGCGAACTCCGACCCAAGTACGGAGTCACCGGGGATCGCGGGTTTGAACGACGAGGACGAGCTAATCCAGTTCTGCATCTCAAAAAAGGTGGCTCAACCTTGCATCAACGAACTGTTGAAGAGAGGATTTACCTGCCTGGATGCATTGCAGCTGGTACAAGAATCGGACATCGATTGCCCAAAAATCCCAATGGGCCAGCGACGCCTCATTCTACACATTTCAAGGGGAATTAAGTCGACCGTTCCCCTTGTAATGCAAGACGACGGGCCGGCCACCAACCCACCGCCAAACACGGCACAGTGCAACTCGGATACATATTCTACCATGTTAAATTCCCTGTTGCTTCACCAAGCTAGTGATCCACAAAACGTGCATAATATTCCTGCGGATAGTGTGGGAGCCGCACCTGAGACAACATCCTGGAGTGACCCACAAGTGCATATTTCAACAGCGGCACAAGGTAGGTCAACATTTGACTTTCACGATATATGCGACTTTGTGCCCAGTGTGGTGGATGATGAGGTGGTATTGGGGGGTCACGGGGATCAACAAATTCTTGTTAAAACTGGAGCCCGAAAACCCAAACTGGAAACTATTTCCTTTACGCAGTGGTCCATAGCCAACCTTGCAATTTTATACAAGTTAGATAGCGAAGGTAAGCTGCCTGGACGCGCCCTCATGGACTACCTGTCATACACCACAAAGATATACCAGCTGATCCAGCGATTTAGTATGGCATCGGTTCTGGCGTATGACAGGGAGTATAGACGCCTCCAGGCTTCCATGGGTTTTAGGTGGGGCACAGACGTGCAACATCTACACACCCTGTGCCTACAACCCCGCGACAAGCCAGCGCTAGGCCACAGTGCTACAGGTAAGAGACCACAGTACCAGCAGGCTACGAAACAAGGTAAGTCCCAGGGGAGGGACCAGGGGGTATGTAGGAATTTCAATTCGAAGGGATGTACTTATCAGTCATGCCGCTTCGACCATAGGTGCAGTGTACCGGGCTGTGGCTTGGAACACCCGGCATCCGCGCATACGTATGAAAAAAACTAGACACTATGGTTATACCTACTTCCGGTCTCAATCTGTCTTGTTGGCAGAAGGAGCTTGGGGTTATGATGTGGACCGCGAGTTTCTGCTTAACGGTATCGAGAATGGGTTTGAAATAATTGACCCGGGCATAGTACCGTCCGCAGCCGCTTGCGACAACCACCCATCAGCTCGCCCCGATAGCCCGCTGTACAATAAAGCAACGAAGCAGGTCATGGCCGAAATAGAATCCGGTAACTATGTGGTGTGTGAGGAGGACCCCTGATTATAAGTCCAATGGCAGCCATCCCCAAACGTGATGGAGGGGTGCGACTCATACACGACTGTTCTCGGCCGCTTGGTTCCTCGGTCAATGACCACTGCTCTACTGACTGGCAGCAAAAATTCGCCCGTATCGACGATGCTGCGGAGCTTATGTCACCTGGTTGCTACTTTGCAAAGGTGGATTTAAAATCAGCATATCGCTCGGTATCGATCGGGGAAAGTAGCCGTCTGTCACAGGCTTTAGGTGGAATATTGGGGGAAAATGTGTTACCTTAAGAGACACCAAACTTCCTTTTGGGGCTAAACTGTCTCCAGGTATTTTCCACCACCGCATCACCCAGGCTGTGAAACGCATTATGGCCCGGAAGGGGTATGACCATATTATTGTGTATCTAGACGATTTTCTTATTGTATCCGAATCATTCGATGCATGTGCGGCGGCACTGCAATGTTTGATATTGCTTCTCCGGAAGCTCGGTTTCGCGATTCATTGGGGCAAAGTGGTTGACCCCACGACAAAACTGGTTTTCCTGGGTATTGAACTGGATTCAGTCAATATGACGCTCAGTCTTCCCGAAGACAAATTGAGTCAATTGTCGGCAGAACTGCATATGTTTATGTCGCGCAAACGCGCATCGAAACGACAACTTCAGTCCCTCGCAGGGCGGTTGTCATGGGCTGCTGGTGTTGTACGTGGCGGAAGAGTCTTTCTCCGGCGGATGTTCACACAAATCGGCATGCTCAAACATAATGCACATCGCGCTGTGCTGTCGCATATGGTCCACCAAGACCTGAGATGGTGGTACTCATTCCTCCGAACGTTTAATGGTCGATCCACCCTATTGGACCATAAACCTATTGATTGTGTTTTCACCGATGCATGTACAGACGCAGCAGGTGGCGTCTTCCGTGGTGACTGGTTTTACCTCAACTGGAAACTAGACTGGCCAGAGGTATCCTCTTTTCATATAAATGAAAAAGAGGTGTTGGCAGTGGTATTGGCAGCACATAGGTGGGCCCATCTCTGGTGTAACAAACGGGTTGTGTTGCACTCGGACAACATGGTAACTGTGTCATCTATCAACAAGGGGACGTGTAGGAACACCTTGGTCATGAAATGTCTTAGGTACCTGTTCTGGCTGTCAGCGGCCCATAATTTTCACATGACAGCCAGACACATCCCAGGTGTTAAAAACTGGGTTGCAGACAGTGCCTCCAGACTTCATGACCAGGGTCACATGCAGAATCTGCTTCCTTATACGATACCCTCGCCGTTGTGGTGGCACATGACACTGTCCTCATTTTGGTTTTTGCTTGACAGGTTCCACACCGGTTAGGGCCGGCAGGGGCATTCGCCTACCACGGTCGGCGTCGCGGTCCAGACCATACCAGACTGAGCGAGGTGTGCTAACCCGTAGCCTCGACGCAGAGGTTTTATTTTTTCGCAGCAATACGTTTGCTCCTAGCACGAGAAGACGTATCATATACACCTACGGTGTTACTTGGATTTCTGTACAAGACTTGGTATTCTGCCTGTGCCATTATCCCAGACTGACCTCGGCAGGTATATAGCATTCTTGTCTCGGAAGCTGTGTGTCAGTTCTCTCAGACAATACCTGAATGTAGTCCGTTTGGTGCATATAGAAGCGGGACGTCTGAATCCGCTAGATAGTAACTGGTATGTGACATCCATATTAAAGGGGGTGCGGCGGGTAAAAGGGTCGGCCACAAATCAGAAACTTCCTATAACCGTTGATATATTGCGTGGGATTTTCTCTGTCATCAACCTTAGATCGTCTCTTGACAGGACATTTTGGGCTGCATCCCTGGTGGCCTTCTTTTCCTTCTTTCGCAAATCCAGTCTTCTCATACCCGCTATACATATGTTTGACAGTAGCCGACACCTATGTGTATCAGATCTTAGTTTTCTGCAGAGGGTGCAGTCCTCAGGGTTAGGTGGTCCAAGGTGATACAATTCCAGGAGCGGGTTCTTCAGATCCCTATCCCTCATATCACAGGTTCCCCTCTGTGCCCTTCCTCAGCCCTCATGCTTATGCTCCTCGATTGTCCGCGTTCGCATACCACATGCCCCTTGTTCCGGTTCCGGTCGGCGTCCGGTATCCAGCCTCTAACTCAGGGGGTATTCACAGCCAGACTGAAGGAGTGTATGATGAAGATTGGCCAGTCTCCAGATAAGTACTCCGGGCATAGCTTCCGCAGGGGTGGTGCCACGTTCGCACTCCAATGTGGTCTCCCGGTGAATTTGATCAAGCTACAAGGTGATTGGAGTAGCAACGCCTATGAACGTTACTTGCAACCATCGTTTCGGCTCCGACAACAGGTGGCGTCTACCATGGGTACCGCAGTCAGGTCAGTACATAGTTGAGGGGGGGGGGGGTGGGGTACATCTCATCATCCACCTCATCGGCGTGCTTAGCTTGCGTGGGTCGTGCGAGGCTGAAGTTGGCCTACTGTTGCACATACAATAGGCATTTGGTTTAGTTTTCTTTTGTACATAATTGATATGTGCACCTGCGTGGGATTATGTATGTTGATGGGTTTGGGGTACCCCGAGTTTTTCCATATTCATATTGTATTGTACTACACTACTACTACCTACTGATTTTGGGAGTTGGAGATCATGTGTAATAGATTTTGCACAGTACACGTGTACAGTGTGCATGTGTGGTACATGTACAATGTACATCTGGAGCTACACTTTTGGATATGCATAATCATATACGTATACCCAATGGTATAATTTGCACTTCCGTGTCTCTATGCATATCCAAGTGTATATTACTTGTCATCAATAATTATCATTACAAGTCTAATACTTGCAAAATATTAATAACATGGTTTTATGCTCCCAAAATCACTGTTTTCATGTTATACTTTATTATGTCCCATGAAACGCGTTCACCTGACAATGGCCTATATGTGGGTCACCAGACATGGTCTAGCACCTAAGATTGATTAATATTGGTTAATGGTGTTTAACGGCCTATCATCAGCTAATGTCATTTGAGGCCGGTCCAACGGGATGGACTATCCCACTTCCAAGAGCAACACGAGTATGTTATCTAGTGAGGCCCCCTTATCTTATTATACATTGATGGCCAACCCCGGACCCGGATCGGGGGTTGGTTGTCAGTGTCAGTGTCAGTGTTATAATGTACATTGGTAGTCAACCCCTGACCCGTGTCGGGGGTTGGCCGTCGGTGTTATACATACATTGGTGGCCAACTCCTGATCCGAGTCGGGGGCTGGCCGTCCGTGTTATACATACATTGGTAGCTGGCCACTGACCCGAGTCGGGGGCTGGCTACTTGTGTTATAGCGTATCATTTAACATATCGTTTAGCCCACACTTGATAATCTTACGACCTAGCCTCATACAATCACCTCATTCTTTCTATATATACTGTACAGGAACATGCAAATTTCTCCATTCAACAAATGCTTGAAGTCGCACAGTTTGTGTAAATACCATACATATACAGTGAAAGATAAAGAAACATGTGAAACTTGAGATTTTGGACCGTGTACCTGTCATCCTTCGCCAAACTGTTATGCAAAAGAAAAAAAGCAACACCAAAATAACAAAAAACAAAAACGTATACTAGAGCTCCAGTTAAGGTGCGTAATTTGGAGGTAAATTTCTTATTTCTCCATCAAAAATGGCAAGTTGGGAGTGCTTTAGAATCGTCTCAATGAGACGATTCTAAAGCACTCCCAACTTGCCATTTTTGGTGAAGAAATAAAACAAATTCACCCCAAGTTGGTCAAATTACGCACCTTAACTGGAGATCGGAATGTATGTATACTCAAGATTCACTTAGTAACTGTATAACAAACATAGATACCAACATTTGGAGTTGACTTCAGTTTTAATTATTTAAAACAAAATAAAATTTCTGAACTGCAACTTGAAGCACGTTTTTATCGTATCCTCAATGTATTCATCATATGAAGTCTTGTTCAAATATTAGAAATCTAACGTATTGAACGTTACATAATTCTGTTACAGTAAGATAAACTTAGTAGGAAGTATGGCTCTTTATAACAATAAATCAAGCATAAGCATAAGTCTGCATAAGCATGCATTGACAGCACTTTAGAATCATTTCCAATGGAAATGATTCTAAAGGACTGTCAAGCCATGTTTTCGATGAGAAAACCTGAAAATACAAGAAATCTGTAGTACCGAAGGACGCAGTCCAGAAAAACTAGGTAATTTAAAAAAATCTTAATAACACAAATTCCAAGTCATGTTGACATTGAGCAGAGACTGCATAGGTGGACTATAGATAAAATGAATATATGGATGATGACAAATAAGCATATGGAGTTTCAAGCCAATCCGACTTACAGTAACAGAGATAGTAGGTAGCTGAGAACGGCCTATCAACAGCAAAGGTCATTTAAGGTCGGGTCGATGGGTTTAGTACTAAATATTTACAATAAAAAAAAATATATATTCACCCTGAAATCAGAATAATCCTGATCTGATGCCAGGTCCTCGCAACACCAGAATCACTTGGCCCCCTCCCAAAAGCAGTAGGATCAGTAATAATCTTACTACTTTTATAATGGGCAATAACCCAATTAAACTACCAGGTAACAAAACAGCCAAAGATATAAACGTACCTCAGGGCCAAAACGAGGCAAATCGTGATTCTTATAAGGAGGAACCGCTACCGTTAATTTACACCGTCGCGTTCGCCCGGCCAACCACCCACACACAGACAGACAGACGAACAGACTCCATTGATTTTGCCTAAGTCTATGAGGGCAAATATTGGCAGATGCATTATCCAACAGTTACAGTCGTATCATATCCTTATCTGGTTCATGAACTTTCACAGTAGCGTTTATTAACACATCCATTACATGTGGAATACACCTTTATGGGTATGATTTTTTCTTTTTATTTTTTCTTAATGGAAGTATATGTTGTGACCACTCATTTGAACCGTCTCAACGAGACGAGACGGTTCAAATGGTGGTCGCAACATATACTTCTGAGCATATATAGAGAAAATATTTAGAATTTTCCGCGAACAAAATGGCGTATCCTCAGCATGAAATGGGTTAATCGTCATATTGCAGTGACGCCAATAGTCGTCATATTGCAGTGACGCCAATAGTCGTCATATTGCAGTGACGCCAATAGTACATGCAGCAGACTTTGACCACGAGTGGTAAGCAAGTCACTGGTACTTGACCGAGTGGCAAGCAAGTCACTGGTACTTGACCGTTAACAACTTTAAAACGCACCGTCTCAGTAGCCTATTTCACCAACATTGCAAAGTATACTTATCTAGCAAAGTATACTTTGAGGGAGAAATTTTCAATTTAAGGATAAAATTTATTAATTTTTATTATACTGAATTTATTACATTATCACAGCCATTTTGGCTGTGATAATGTAATAAATTCAGTATAATAATTCTGCATACTTTGAATCATCAAATATATGCAGTGGTTAGTTCTATATGAAATAATGCATTTTGGGTAAAATAAAGATTACTCCCTCAAAGTATACTTTGCTACATGTATATATAAAGTATACTTTACAATTGTCATGATTTGCCAGTTTACCAGGTTTGTATTGGCCGACAAAGAATTGAAATTTGACATTTCATTGGTCGAAAGGCGTCACATGACGGTACCGAATGACGACAGGGTAATGACATAACCGAAAGTAAACGAGGTGGTGTTGTTGTTTTTTCAACGTAAATTATTTTATACTTGATCGTTGGCTAGCAGAAAACATTATCTAATAAATAGAATACCAGTCTAGTGTCTTTTGATATCTAGACATTTATAAGGTTCGGCCCTGAATGCGCTAATACACCAACTGACAGTATGTACCATTAACTCTTAATTTGCATGCTAGCAGTGAAAATAACATCCAACTAATTATGAGTATGTCTTATTATGTCTTGGAATTTCATTATAATTGCGTCTTCCGGACTTAAATGAAATTCCAAGACATATTCATGATATTTATACGGAGAAATAAAAACTTTCATACTGAATTGTCGTCTGCTGCTTTTTTAACTATTTATAGCCCACAAATTACCCAGCATGCAAAGAGTTAAATACTATGATAAACAAGGGAGGTAATTTGATAAGTCATTTTCATCACTTTCTACTTGTTTACGAGATCCAGTAATTTAACAATTTCAACACCACAGGCCTGCATATTGGTATTGGCAAACAATGTAGAGCCATCTCATCAGGATCTGCACTATTTGCAAGTAATTTTCATATTTTTGAAAACAAAAACACCCCAGTTTCATAAATGGACTGGTCATTTTGTGACGATAGGATTGGTTGCAAAATTAATCCATTCTAGAAACAAAATTGCTACCGCACTCGTGAGGCTAACATATCGTGAGGCTAACATATCGGAGGCAAATTATTGTAGCTACATCAATTCCAGTTATTTAGGGGTGAAAAGGTTAAGTCGATGCCTCTAACAGAAATTTTATATCAGAAAATTTGTGCGAAGTGATCAGAAGCTACTCGTCAAAAACACCACAAGTCCCCTTTATTTGTGGAGGGACAGATATTATATGGTGATGTAAATTATGTGTGTGAAGTACCCCCACTCAAGCTCCAGATAAGGTGCGTATTGGCGTAAATACCCAATTAAAATTGCCAAAAACCCAATTGAAATCAGAAGTAGCGAGTATCAAAAAGCAATGAAAAAGTTGTGGTATCTTTATCATGCTATAAAAAAACAATAAACAGACTACAAATATAGCATATTTTCTTATTTTCCATGAAAACACACCTTGGTATTTCATTAGAATTGTCTCCTACAAGGAGACAATTCTAATGAAATACCAAGGTGTGTTTTCATTTAGAAGCAAACTATTCAATAAGTGCGGTCTGCTGATGTGTAAACAGCAGTGTGATTCTATTTTACACATTACAATTTTGAAATACCCAATTGCTTCAGAAATGATGGAGTGACAATACTCAATTACTAATTCCTTATCTGGAGCCCTGCCCCCACTTAAATGGTTCATTCCAGAGTCATGTACATGTAATTATGTAGTTACAATAGATTTACTGTATACGCGGAATGTCACAGCATGCATCTGCAACGCTTTATGCCTACCAGTAATGCATCAGTCAATGTAAGTCCCCGCACCCCCCCTCCGGGGGAATAGCGGGGCTTATATTTTCGCTGCTGTGAAAGCCCCGGTAAAAGCCCCGCACTGCGGGGCATCATGAAATGTTAAGCCCCGGGGTATGCCCAGGTAAAGCCCGGTTAAAACCCCGGTAAAGCCCCCGGGGTGTGTCCCGGCCCATTTGTAAAAGCCCCGGTAAAGTCCCCACACTGCGGGGCATCATGAAAGGTAAAAGCCCCGGTGTATGCCCCGGTAAAGCCCCGCCCCTCCCCCGGAGGGGGGGTGCGGGGATTCACATTGACTGATGCATAAGCAACGATAGCAAGTGTTAGCACTTGAGAAAATGAAGAATGTATCCTTGAAAACAAGCATACTTGCGTGTATGTGTAGAATACAATATTATACAATAATATTTATCAGTATTAAACATACAGTTTTTCGCTATATCAAGGTGCATGATCACGTGGTTACAACAACAACAACAATGGCTGAAACTGTTGAAATCTTGCCCACTCCAAAGTAAGTATTATTTGATATTTTCCTTAATACGCAACGGATTTTGATGAACTATGGCGCAGCAAACGAGTCTTCATGGGCTGCATTTGGTCGTCCCAGGAGTTCGGCACATATTTACCGGTATGTTGTTTTTGCAAAGAATCGATTTCCATATCGGTAGACACGGAAATCGATTCTTCACAAAAACGACAGAAGTTTGGGCCAAAGTACAGAGACCACCAAATGCAGCTTAACAAGACACATTTGATGCGCCAGATTTCATCAAAATCTGTTACATACTAACGACAAAATAAAAGAATCGGGAGGGCTTTTGGAAGTTTCAGTACTTGTTGCTGTTGTTGTAACCACGTGATCATACACCTTGTATATACAGTATTATAGTCGAAGAGTGAATGAGATTATTACTTAATACAAATGACAATTTATCAGATGGGTAGATCTACAGGCACTTGCAAATCTGTTGGTCAGACATTCACCAATTCAACTGATTGATTGACTGATTGATTGGTTGATTGATTGGCCGATTGATTGACTTGGGTTTAGCTACTGTTCAACAGCGAGGTAACTAGGTAGAACCAGTCTGTATTACAAATTCAGTTCACAATGAATCCACAAGATCATGATCTGGTGCCGGGTCACCAAAATTGTATACTTATTGTAAATAAGTACACTTTGAGGGAGAAATTTTCAATTTAAGGATAAATGTATTAATAGTTATCACACTGAATTTATTACAGTATCAGAGCCAGCTGTGATAATGTAATAAATTCAGTATAATAATTCTGCATACTTTTAATCATTAAAAAAATATATGCAGTTGTTAGTTCTATATGAAATAATGCATTTCGGGAAATATAAAATGATTACTCCCTCATAGTATAAAATATGCTTAGAACTTTTGGTGAAATGCAGGGCATTTTTACCCTTGGATTTTTGTTGAAATTTGCAGCATAACGGTCAAATTTGGCTATGCAAAAAGTAGTACTAGAAATGTGGCCTATCAGCACACGAATGCCCCCGCTGGCAGCCAAAGAAAACGAGGCATATTTGATTATAAGTCATTTACCCGAGCGTTAAGGTTTCGAACGCACCAAGTCTGTGACCTTGACCCTGGGCTTAGCGGGGGTGGGACGAATATGGATTTGTCACAGGGCGGTAGAGGACCATTGGAGCAATGCGCGTGTGAAATGTGAAGCAGATCCGAGCAAGGACACAGAAATTACAAGCCATTTACCAGAGCGTTAAGGTTTCAAAAGCACCAAGTCTGTGACCTTGACCCTGGGCTTAGCGGGGGCAGAACGAATGTGGATTTGTCACAGGGCGGTAGAGGACCATTGGAGCAATGCGTGTGTGAAATGTGAAGCAGATCCGAGCAAGGAAATTATAAGCCATTTAACCAGCGTTAAGGTTTCGGGACGTACGGACCCGTACGTCCGTACGTACGTACGTACGTACGTACATACGCCGGTAACACTATATGCCCCCCTCACCATTCGGTGGCGGGGGCATAAAAATTACATTTCGCACTTTAAAGTTAATCTTGGCCATTTTGATCCTTGAATTTGAAGCCTATTGAAAATCCTGTCAATGCTGTATGAAATTGTTTGTGATTTGTATCGGGCCGTTTATCTAGGAATGTCACATATAGGGTCTACGCTGCTTCTTTGCGAAGATAGTTGAATAAAGCTGGACACTCACGCGTAAGGCTACACAGTAGAAAGGTGAAAAGGGTTTTAATACGGGTGTAATACATGTAGGTGCATATATTTGGAGGGACGGGGGGTGGCCTTCAGAACAAACAAATTTAGATAAACCGGGGTGGGAACAGCTCCAAATGTCAAACACTAAAAATGGCTGAAGAAACATATTTTTATACCCACAAATCCCATGCTTCCCATGTTGAAACATTTGCATTTTTCTGCAATTATCAGGAACCTCAAATTCTGATTTCAGGAAATATCGTGAAAATTCCCACCCCTGAATGAATAAAAACAAGAGGGCCATGATGGCCCTAATTTGCTCACCTGACTCCATGAACACCAGAGGAGAATGTGACATTGAATTCATGTGTTTTAAAAAGATTGTGCTATTTTTAGATGGCGGTCATCTTGGATTAAGTGACGACTCATTTTACCAAATCTGAAAATGCTTCACCCAAGGATCTTAACTTATTATGAAGTTTGGCCAGCATCGGCGATGTGGTTCCTGAGAAAAAGACGTTCAAAATCTCGAATAAAAGGCTTCACCCATGACTTTTATGGTTCGCTACCATGGGCCAAGTGATTCATGTGAAGAAGAATTTTGAAATCCCTGATAAAATAACGACCTTTTGACCTTTCGGCAGCCATCTTGGATGACATAACCATCCAATTTTGACAATAAATGCACCAGAGTGATCGGCTCGTTGCTACCTTCGATTTTATATATAACAGGACCACATTCGGTCAAAAATAAAATTTAGACCTAAATTTGACCCTACGGGCCACGCCCATTTTTGACCCCGGGGTCACCATTTTAACAACTTTGAAAGAGCATTGTACATCGATCATCAGAGCTGCCAACCCCATGTCGGTCACATGAGGAACATGGAGAGAAAAGGGGGCTATTTTCCGGAACATCACATATGTTTTCCGGAACACAAATCAGTACTCACTTATATGCATAAATTAACTTGTTTAGAGCCTTGGCCCTCGTTTCGGCCAACCGAAAAATCACAATTATACTGCGTGCAAGACGCAAATTCATCACCGCGCTTTGACAGGACCAAATTGGGCCATGTCTCGCTGTAATCATTGATGAACAGATGTGTTCTCCTAACTTCTTTCGATAAAAAATACCCAAATTCGTTGGCTGCACGCTTTGGAGCCGACATTTTATGAATTTACGTGATGAATAAATCAATATCGCTGAGCGCTTGAAATTACTATTACTACACAACAAGAATCGAAATGGTAAGCACCTCGGCGAGTATGATTACGGGTAAATAAAAAAATAGGATTTATTGGCAGAATTGTGAAACGAAATTATTATTTCCAGATATTCCCGCGCTGATTTTTTCAAAAATCGTACTTTTTAATTGTTATCCGTACTTCCGTATTTCTAACGTATTTTCTGGAACAAATACGGAAAAATCGTAACAGTTGGCAGCTCTGGATCATTCCTACCAAGGTTTGTCGAAATCCGGTTGGCGGTTCTTGAACAATTTGTGCTATTTTTAGACGGCGGGCATCTTGGATAGTGATGACCTCCGTTTTAACAAATCTGAAGGCTTCACCCATGGACCATAACTGTGAAGTTTGGCCACCATGGGCCAAGCGGTTCGTGTGAAGAATAATTTTGAAATCTCTAATAAAAGAACGACCTTTTGGCGGCCATCTTGGATGACATGACCATCCAATTTCGACAAATAATGTACCAGAGCGATCGCCTCTTTGATACCTTCGATTTGATATAGACAAGACCATATTCGGTCAAAATAAAATATGACCCAAATTTGACCCCACGGGCCACGCCCATATTTGACCCCGGGGTCATCATTTTCACAACTTTGAAAGAGCATTGTACATCGATCATTCCTACCAAGATTCGTCGAAATCCGGCTAGCGGTTCATGATAAGATTTTTTAAGAATTTATGCTATTTTTGGACGGCGGCCATCTTGTATTAGCGATGACATCCATTTTAACAAATCTAAAAAGGCTTCACCCATGGACCATAACTTTTATGGTTGGCTACCATGGGCCAAGCGGTTCATGTGAAGAAGAATTTTGAAATCTCTGATAAAAGAACAAACTTTTGACCTTTTGGAGACCATCTTGGATGACATAACCATCTGATTTCGACAATAAATGCACCAGAGTGATCGCCTCGATTTGATATATAACATGACCACATTCGGTCAAAAATAAAATTTTACCCCACGGGCTACGCCCATTTTTGACCCCGGGGTCACCATTTCAACAATTTTGAAAGAGCATTGTACATCGATCATTCCTACCAAGTTTTGTTGAAATCCGGTTGGCGGTTCTGGAGAAGATTTTTGAAGAATTTGTGCTATTTTTAGATGGCGGCCATCTTGGATTACGTAATGACGTCATTTTAACAATTTTGTACTCCCCCTACCTAAGGACGATGATCATGAAGTTTGGTGACTATAGGCCCAATGGTTACCGAGGAGAAAATGTTCACGGACGACGACGGACGGACGACGGACACATTGCGGTAACAATAGCTCACATGAGCCTCAGGTGAGCTAAAAAAACACCTGCTTAATTGTCTAATTCCAGCATCTAATAATTATCTTTTGTCAAATTCTGGTAGGTCCGAAGCAGCAATTTCCTGGAGCCCATAGGATTCGGCTATGTGTAGATGTCGAATATCCCCACACACTAATATTTCTTGACTGTCAATTTCCATTTCTGGGGATTTTTTTGCTGTCAAAAACCTGCATAACATTTGTCTTTACTTCATATGTGATATGTCGGAGTATAACTTTAAGTTCTCTCCCACTGGCAATCATGTAGTCTGTGTATATAGACGTCATGAATAGTAGATTAATTTAACTTTCACCGAATACATGTCTAAAGCTTCTCAACCCTTACAATGCGGAATTCAAATTTGTCGTCTGCTGTTTATTTTTATTTTCCATTTTTCTCATAAAAAACATGTTTTGACAGCACTTTAGAATCATTTCCATTGGAAATGATTCTAAAATGCTGCCAAACCATGTTTTTATTTAGAGAAAATACAAAATAAGAAACAACAGCAGACGACAATTTTCGGTTCCCACCTTCTAAGGGTTAATACATCATATATATACAAACTGGTATCCAATCATGCATTTCAAGGTTACAAAATGGGTTTTCTATCCGTCTTGTTTATTTATCGTCTTGTTTATTTATCTGCCATGTAAATGTATATACAGCATACATGTGTCTTGTGGCCACTCATTTGAAGCATCTTGGCAAAAATGTTTTCAAAATTTGTGCGATAAACTGGGTTATGTCACACGGTGCCTCATTTTCTCGACATTGCACTGTAATATTTGATTGACATATGTATGTACACCTTTATAAATATATGCCATACCAAGCGAGCAATATATGTCCATAAAGACATATTCATTTATTTTTCAAAACACATTTGTCATTCTGACTGGAGCAGTAGGGATTATGGCCTTCGCGACCAGTGTAGACCCTGATCAGCCTGTGCATCTGATCACGGTCTGCTCTGTTTGCATTTCAGGAAAGTAAAACATGTTAACCCTTAGACTGCTACTCACAACAATTGTCGTCCGCTGTTGCTTTTATATCTTGCCTTATTTCTCAATAAAAACAAGGTTTCACAGCACTTCAGAATTATTTCCAAAGGAAATGATTCTGAAGTGCTGTCAAAGCATGTTGTAAATTATTCTAAAGTGGGTCAAATCATGTTTTTGATGATAAAAATGGAAAATACAAAATAAACAGTAGACGACAAAAAAAATAAGATAGCGGTCTAAGGGTTAAACTCCATTCAATCAAATATAAGCAAGTCTTTTTCTATATTTTTATATTTTCGGTCTATCATTGTATAAATGCAAATTTTGTTGTTCTTTCTAAACGTGACATAGTATCAACATTTCCCAACAAAAAGTAATTTATTTCATAAATTTTCATTACTAGTATGTTTTGTTTTGTTTGTTTGTTTATTGGTGTTTAATTGCCTATCAACAGCTACGGTCATGTAAGGCCGGGCAAACGGGTTCAATCCCGTTTTAACTTGCTGCATTGGGGGGAAAATCCCAAAATAAGAATATTACATCGAGAAACGATATATTCAGCCCTGAAATTAGAATAACCTGTATTACTGGTATGTGTACCAAATTATCTCCCCTGTTTATCACAGTTTCCGGAACTATATTCTTGAATATAACAAACTTTTTGGAATTTGATCAAATGAAATGGTGTGATTGGTAGATATGGGCCATTTGCAGTGCATGAAGCGGACAACCACATATTATTTATCTAACACATCATCTGACACACTGTGTCTTCAAGCTACACAAACGATACTTCTTTTGTTTTAGGTAAATGCAACATCGAAGTTTCTGGTAACACGATCATTTCAACACAGTCAAATCGGGTCCCTTTGTAATACTGACCGAGCAAATACAATACCATTCACACATACATGTATGGAATTACCATGGTTTCTAAACATTAACCCTTACACTGCTGAATTAATTTGTGTCGTCTGCTGAATATATTTTATTTTCCAAAATATGAATTAACAGCAGACAACTATTTTCGGTTCCGCATTCTAAGGGTTAAACATTGAAACAACTTTGAAATTGTCGTATTTGTGACTTGCTGTGATGAAAATAAACTTATTGAGCTTGCAACCGGTGTAGCTCCTGATCAGCATATGCATTCACGCAGGCTGATCAGGAGCTACACTGAAATCAGCTGATCAGCTGAATATTCTCATGAATGCCGCCGACAGGTCACATATTGTTCTCAACAGATATAGATCTTGAGTCTTCATTATATATTAATGCAGTCCGATTGTCACATTGTTTGCCGACTGAATTATAGATATTATTGCAAACAGTGAAGACCCTGATCAGAAGGTGGAGAGATAGTGACTAACGCAACGATACACCAGACCACTTATATTGGCCCCAGGTGTGAATCCCAGTCAGATTCACCATTTGGGCATGAATCCCAGACAGGACACCCTCATTTCTTATTTAACCAATTCCTTTCAGAAGACACTTTTACGGGTATGAAATTTATTAAATATTTTTATTTATTTTTTGTTATTTCTCAATGAAAGCATATGTTGTGACCACTCATTTCAAGTAATGAAATGACGAGACGGTTCAAATGCTGGTCGCGACATATACTTCTGAGCGCATAGAAGGAAAATATTTAGGATTTTCCGCAAACATAATGGTGTATCCTCGGCATGAAAATGGTTAAACTGTTAAATTAATATATACATTACAAGACTCTCCCTTTAACAAATTCAAAACATTCCAAACCCTTCTGATAATGTTACAAAAGTCTGTGTGTCACGCATGAAAACGAACCAGACGTCTACAACAACGATAAGCCATGCCATATTACACTTTATGGTAAAGGATGCGGAAACAGAATATTACTGTAACCTGTGTAGATTGATTGGTTGGGGTTTTATGTCTGTTAAACAACAAGTGAATGTGATTGATTGATTGATTGATTGAATAAATGGAGTTTTAAATTTGTTTAGCAAACTTTCCACATTAATATGATATTGTTGAACAATATCTCAGAAACCAAAAACCCACTCTTCCAATGTTTCGTCACAAGGTCTTTAATTTATTGTAGACGCTAAATCCTTGGTAAAGGTCGTGTGCCGAAACATTGGAGGAGTTGGGTTCTTTGTTACTGAAGTATTGTTCAATCTATTTGTTTAGACTTTAACCCTTACAGTGATGAATTAAAATTTGTCGTCTGCTGTTTATTTGTTATTTTCCATTTTTCTTATCAAAAACGTGGTTTGACAGCACTTTAGAATCATTTCCAATGGAAATGATTTTAAAATGCTGCCAAACCATGTTTTTATTTAGAGAAAATACAAAATAAGTTACAACAGCAGACGACAGTTTTCGGTTCACGCCTTCTAAGGGTTAAAGACAACACACATTTTGCAACAATTTAGCCGACGTGCAGATTTTCACAGATTGTCTCAAGTGCAGATTTCCAGACCCTTTTAAAATGTAATGTTACATGTACCGTATTTAGTCTAATAAACGCCCCCGGGGCTATGCAATTTGTGGGTTAAAAATGTGGAAAATATAATTAAACTAGAAATGTGGCCTGTCGGCACACGAATGCCCCCGCTGGCAGCCAAAGAAAACGAAGCATATTTGATTATAAGTCATTTACCCGAGCGTTAAGGTTTCGAACGCACCAAGTCTGTGACCTTGACCCTGGGTTTAGCGGGGGTGGGACAAATGTGGATTTGTCACAGGGCGGTAGAGGAGCATTGGAGCAATGTGTGTGAGAAATGTGACGCAGATCCGAATAAGGACACAGAAATTACAAGCCATTTACCCGAGCGTTAAGGTTTCGAACACACCAAGTCTGTGACCTTGACCCTGGGCTTAGCGGGGGCGGGACGAATGTGGATTTGTCACAGGGCGGTAGAGGACCATTGGAGCAATGCGTGTGTGAAATGTGAAGCAGATCCGAGCAAGGAAACAGAAATTATAAGCCATTTACCCAGCATTAAGGTTTCGAACGCACCAAGTCTGTGACCTTGACCCTGGGCTTAGCGGGGGCGGGACGAATGTGGATTTGTCACAGGGCGGTAGAGGACCATTGGAGCAATGCGTGTGTGAAATGTGAAGCAGATCCAAGCAAGGAAACAGAAATTATAAGCCATTTACCCAGCGTTAAGGTTTTGAATGCACCAAGTCTGTGACCTTGACCCTAGGCTTAGCGGGGGCGGGACGAATGTGGATTTGTCACAGGGCGGTAGAGGACCATTGGAGCAATGCGTGTGTGAAATGTGAAGCAGATCCGAGCAAGGAAACAGAAATTATAAGCCATTTACATGTGGATTTGTCACAGGGCGGTAGAGGACCATTGGAGCAATGCGTGTGTGAAATGTGAAGCAGATCCGAGCAAGGAAACAGAAATTATAAGCCATTTACCCAGCGTTAAGGTTTCGGGACGTACGTACGTACGTACGTACGTACATACGTAAGTACGGACGCCGACACTATATGCCCCCCTCACCATTCGGTGGCGGGGGCATAAATATGTTATTTTCACATACAAAAGCCATTTAAAACAGTGTTTTAAATGGCTTTTGTAGGTGAAAATAACATATTTAGAATACAAATATGGGAGGGGGGCTACTATTAGAGAGGCGGCTACTGTTAGAATGAATACGGTATGTTAGCAATTTCCAGAACTAGCGAATCTGATGCAACACACAAAGAACAAGATATGCATTTTGGCCCCTTGCATCTACGCCACGAGTCAAATAAGGCACTGATATTTGTGTTATAGACAATAAACTGTGTACACCCTGATCAGTTTGTTTTGTTTTTGTTTGTTTGTTTGTTGGGGTTTAACGGCCTATCAACAGCTAAGGTCATTTAAGGCCGGGTCAATGGGTTTAGTACTAAATCCCATATATTACCTGTACAAGGACATGTACATTTTCAAGTAAATGTACAAATGGGGGGAAAATCCCAAAATCAGAACTGAATATTTACAATAATAAAAATATATATTCAGTCCTGAAATCAGAATAATCCTGATCTGATGCCAGGTCCTCGCCACATCAGAATCACTTGGCCCCTCCCAAAAGCAGTAGGATCAGTAATAATCTTACTACTTTTATAATGGGCAATAACCCAATTCAACTCCCAGGTAACAAAAGAGCCAAAGATAAAAACGTACTGGAGGGCCAAACCAGGCAAATAGTGATTCCTATAAGGAGGAACCACTATCGTTAATTTATGCCGTCTCGTTCGCCCGACCACCACCCACACACCCTGATCAGACCACCACCCACACCCTGATCAGACAGACTGATCTGGGACTATGCTGGTTATCAACGTCATACGGTACTGATTATCCAGTCACATAAATGCAAGTACAAATTACTATACCCTAAACCCTTACTATAAACCGGCAGCCAATTTTAAACTACACATTTTGACTGATGTGTTTTTGCTCCAACGCGACTCCAGTTGTTTATTACTGTAGTTGATATTTCGGAACATGTGTTTGCAATTTAATACACACAGAATCAGCCTGCAGATAGGTCGCGGCCGATAATTTATCCACCTAGAACGTGACTGACGGAACGCATGAAACATTATAGTTTAAAACTGTGAAATAAACACGGGGTGATTAAAGGCACTGTCTCAGATATTCAATATGTGGTTTTGTTTGTTTGTTTATTGGTGTTTAATGGCCTATCAACAGCTAAGGTCATATAAGGCCGGGCAAACGGGTTCGATCCCGTTTTAACCTGCTGCATTGGGGGGAAAATCCCAAAATCAGAACGGAATATTTACATCGAGAAACAATATATTCAGCCCTGAAATTAGAATAACCCGACCTGGTGCCAGGTCCATACCACACCAAAGTCACTTGGCCCCTTCCCTAAAATAAGATTACGAATAATCGTAATACTCACATTAAGGGGTATAACCAGATTCAACTGTCACATACAAAATGCCAAAGACGTATATGAGGGCTAAACCAGGTCTCCTGTCGGGATTCCGGTAAGGATGAACCCCGATCGTTAAATTACCCATCACATTCTCCCACCTGCCACCCACTCAATATGTGGTTTTTAGCTTCGTGGATTGCAAAGCGGTAACAACAAAATGCACCAGTTTATTTGATGAAATTCACTGCATGAAATGTTATACTTTCAGACTGAAATAAACAGGGTGTGATTATAACTCTTTGCATGCTGGGAAATTTGTTGGCTATAAATAGTTCAAAACTAGTGGACAAAAATTCATCATATTTTCTTGTATTTCTCCCCGTAAATATCATGAATATGTCTTGGAATTTCATTAGAATCGAGTCCTGACGACTCAATTCTAATGAAATTTCAAGACATATTTACAGAGAGAAAACTCCTAATTCGTTTGGCGGATATTTTCACCGCCAGCATGCAGAGTTAAAGGCACGATGTCTCAGATTCAATATGTGGTATTTGGCATCACCGGGATTGACTGTAAATGCCCTACATCAACAAAATACATCATTATATTTCATCAAATTCAACAAACTTTGTGTTTTACCAAACCTTCCAATCTTTTTCAGGCGACTCAAGACTATGATACAAATATCCAATTATTTTAATTAATCCGGTTTAGAAAGGTGCCAGTGTAGTATCATATATAGGCCAGAGTTCCTTTTTTTCCAGGCCAAAATGTATGTGGATTGATTGATTTATTGGTGTTTAATGGCCTATCAACAGCTAAGGTCATTTAATGCTGGGCCAACGGGTTCGATCCCATATATAACCTGCTGCATAGGGGGGAAATTCCCAAAATCAGAACGGAATATTTACATCGAAAAAAATATATAATCAGCTCTGAAATTAGAATAACCCGACCTGGTGCCAGGTCCATACTACACCAAAGTCACTTGGCCCCTTCCCCTAAAATAGGATTACGAATAATTATAAAAAAATGTATGTGGAATGTCTAAATCCACCCCCTTCCGCATTGAACTAATACACAATGGCCACTGGCCAATAACAAATGGCCGTGTCGAGCTTTGATGCGGAGACAATGTATCGTGTTCGAAAAACATTTACGCTGACGTTTCGTTGGACGAATGGTGTTACTAAATAACACCAGTCTATTGAGTCAGCCAGACCGACGCCCACTGTGTTAGAAAATCACTTCCGCTGACGTTTCATTAAATGAATGGTGTTGCTTAAATATCATCAGTGTATTGAGTCACTGTCAGCCAGCCTTATGTCATTTGCTAACCACATGATGATGATAATGATCACATGATTATGATTATGATGATGAAGTTCATACACGCTCCCAAGCCCCACTCGACAGGTTACTATGAAAGACAGTATATAACAACCAGTGTAGATCCAGATCAGCCTGTGCATCGCACTATCTGCACTATTCGCCATTCCATCAATGAAACACACGCCATGCTTCTATTAAGAAGCAATATAGATCATGCTACAGTAGCCTATTTCACCAACATTGCAAAGAGTAATCATTTATTTTTCCCGAAATGCATTATGTCATATAGAACTAACCACTGCATATAGTTGATGATTAAAAGTATGCGGAATTATTATACTGAATGTATTACATTATCACAGCCAAAATGGCTGTGATAATGTAATAAATTCAGTATAATAAAAATAATAAATTTATCCTAAAATTGAAAATTTCTCCCTGAAAGTATACCTTGTTAGATAAGTATACTTTGCAATGTTGATGAAATAGGCTACAGGAGTGTGCTACTTGATCAGTAGCTACAATAATTCGCCTCCGATATGCTACCTCGCGAGAGGTATGGAACGGGGTAGCAATTTTGTTTCTACTCGATCAGGAGCTGCATAAGTCCCATTTCTCCAGTCACAGCCACGTATAAGCGTCTGTATGTAGCATGAAGACTGAAAATTACCAATTAATTAATAGGGTCAATTATTTATAATATGTACTTAATTATGGAAAGTATACCATGCTCCAGATAAGCTGCGTATTTGCTTAAATACCCAATTAAAATTGCCAAAAACCCAATTGAAATCAATTGAAAACAATAAACAGACCACAAACGTAGCATATTTTTCTTATTTTCCATGAAAACACATCTTGGTATTTCATTTGAATTGTCTCCAAATATACTTTCATTGAGAAATAAGAAAATCGGAAAGAAAATATTTCAAAATGTTCATACACCTAACATGTATTCCGAAGGTCATGGCAGGGGCACCGGAAGCATCATAAGATTGGTCCGGTGAATCTACTGGGTACCCCCGCTATCCACAGAAGTGTATGTTGTTACCACTCAGTTTAACCATCTCGCCGAGATGGTTAAACTGAGTGGTAACAACATACACGTTTGATGAGAAATAAGAAAAATTGCATAAAGAAATATTTACATTCGGTATTTTTTTTATATATCTAAATTCCAAATATGTCAAAATTATTTATCCGGCGTTCTGACGCCCCGCCCCTGCATGGGTTAGCGGTCGAAAAGTAGAATATAGAATGGGATTTGATTTGATTTATTGTTGTTTAACGGCCTATCAACAGCTAAGGTCAATTAAGGCCGGACCAACAGGTTCAATCCCACATTCAACCTGCTGCATTGGGGGGAAACTCCCAAAATCAGAATGGAAACATTATAGGAATGAATGGCCTTTTTGTGGAATTTATCGGGGTATAAACTTGGAAAAGACGCGGGAATACTGGACGAAGCGATAACAAATTCCAATTTTCGAAAAAGAAAAAAAAAAAAAAAAAAAATATATATCTTTTTTTTTCCGAAAATTGTAATTTTTTAAGGCCTCGTCCAGTATTCCCGTGACTTTTCCAAGTTTATATCTCCGATAAATTCCACAAAAAGGCCATTCATTCCTTATAATTCCAGCATTTGAAATAAATTCATCAAGAAAATGTGTTTATTTTCCGTTTTCTTAAGAATTATTTTAACTGCGCCTCACGGTTACGGAAAGTAGTTCGGCGTGGGAGTTTACTGGGATATAAATTTTGGACAGAGACTGTTAGGGAATTGTGTAAATATTTTTGTGCTGGAATTATACACATGTACATAGAAAACAAAAATACATTCAGCCCTGAAATTAGAATAACCTGACCTGGTGCCAGGTCCATACCACACCAAATTCACTTAGTCTCTTCCCAGAAAATAGGATTATAATCGTAATACTTACATAAGGGGTATATGATAATAACCAGATTCAACTGTCACATACAATATACAGGGCTCCAGATAAGAAATTAGTAATTTAGTATTGTCACTTCATCATATCTGAAGCAATTGGGTATTTCAATATTTGACTACTGTTTACACATCAACAGACAGCAATTATTGAATAGTTTGCTTCGAAATGATAACGTGTCTAGGCATTTCATTAGAATTGTCTCTTGGAGACAATTCTAATGAAATACCAAGATGTGTTTTCATGGAAAATAAGAAAAAATATGCTATATTTGCGGCCTGTTTATTGTTTTCTGCAGCATGATAAAGATACCACAACATTTTTATTGCTTTTTGATACTCGCTACTTCTGATTTCAATTGGGTTTTTGGCAATTTTAATTGGGTATTTATGCAAATATGCAGCTTATCTGGAGCGTACATAAAGGATGGGAAACATTAGTAGATGTAGATGTGGTTCCTGATTGCTAGGGTGCAGCGTGCTCAAGACATTGACTCATGTCGCTGTCACTAGAGAAATCAGGCTTTTGTTATTTGTTTCAGTAGCCGATTTCACCAACGTTCACCAAACTATACTTATCTAGCAGTCAACTTTGAGGGAGAAATTTTCAATTTTAGAAGAAATTTATGAATTTTTATTATACTGAATTTAGGCTGGTCTGGCTCTACACTGGTCACAAATTCCATAAGCCCCATTTCTCCAATCACTATCACATATCAGGTCATGTATGTGTTAAAGTCAACGTATGGCTGTAATCGTAATTAATATACATGTAAGTACCACTTCCTGTGGGCGAACAATTTTTCAAGAGGTCTACTAAATTATTTTGTATTTAATGTACATGTATATATGCTATGCAGGGGAAAATATTAATCTTGGAAGATGATCCCCACCTCTACTTGCATTCTGATTCGCTTACACCAGGTTATGGCAACAGGTTGAAGTAACGGACCTAGTTCTATAAATAAATTAAATATGCCTAAAAGCTTCTCTTTTTTTTTCATTTTAATATGGATGCTTTTAGGCATGAACAAAAATATAAGCTAAACCAAATTGTATTACTCCCTCTATAACACTTACCGTATTCGTGCGATTATAAGTCGCAATGATGTATATGTCGCACCCCTATTTTCACTCCAAAATCTGGGGGAAAAAGTCTACATGGGTCTATAAGACGCCCTCAATTTTCTAAAAACAAAAACAAAAAAAATCGCAGAGTTGTAGTTGTTGTTTATAAATACCAGGCGCTGTTTTTTTGGTCACTCACAAGCTTCGTACCCTGGACGTTTCGGACCAATAGAATTAATCGCCAAGTTGTTGTTGTTATTTAATACTAATTCCCCGTGCTGTTTTTTATTAATTTTTCGTACCCTGGACGTTTCGGACCAATACAATTAATCGCCAAGTTGTTGTTGTTATTATTTAATACTAATTCCCCGCGCTGTTTTCTGATTTTGTGAGATTATTGTGCAACAGCAATACGGTTAAATGGCTCTAAAAAGTGCCGTTTGAGCAAGTTTGGCAATATATAGAGGATACTGTTCAAAATGCGATATGAGAAAACAAGTGGTATTTAACCCTACTGTCAGTTTGAGAAATTCTTCTCAATGTCAACACCTAATCAGAATTAAGACTCAATTATCGCGACAGTTTCTCACTAAGAAAACAAATCTGACCACTTCACACACGAAATGGCTTGTGCCGAAAATTTAGTAATTGACGTTTGACACGACTGAGATTAAAGGTGGCAATAAGGCAGTTCTCAGTTTCTCACCTTTCAAAATAACTGGCAAACACCGCAAATTACACATTGTCAACACATGGGAAACCCTTCTCGTCTATAATCGAAGCCCACTGTACATATTGTAGACACAGATCAGCTTGTAAATCAATGTGCATTCCCAATAATAAATATATACTATAAAGACCATTAACTCGGAACTTCAGTCAATTGCGTGTTCCCGATACAGAGCCGTAACGAATATGGGGCGAACTGGTTAGGGTACGAACATGCCATTTTAAAAATAGGCTAAATCAGCAAACTGGATCTGATCTTGGTATACACTGTTCGCCTTCGGTATAGAAAATGTGTACCGAATGTGACACAGGGCCGGAACGAGTAAGGCGCGAGTAAGGCGCGAACTGTTTAGAATACGAATCCATTTTTCCAATACCGGATTTTACCCCAAAGACTAACAACAACAACAAATATACGAACGCATTTTATTGTTTTGATTTTTGGTCGTTTATTTCAATATTTCGGATGGAAAAAAATGCTCATGTATCTACATGTATTTATAAGACGCTTGGGCTTTCTGGGACACAAATCTGAGGGGAAAAAATGCGTCTTATAATCGCACGAATACGGTATAAGTGTTATAGAGGGAGTAACACAATTTGTTTAGCTTATTTTTTGTTCAATACATGTATTTATAGACCTCGGTCCGTTACTTCAACGGTTCAACCTGTGGTTATGGCGTTTTAATTTTGTGTACAATTTATAATACAGATGTCCACCACCTCCACTGGGTGGCGACTATACAAAAATATTTTAATCCCAGACAATCCTGCCCATTTATAGTCTAATAATGGTCAACTTTGTTTGCCATTCAATACGCGATTTATTCTTGCCCGACATCCATATTCGGCTGCAGGAGTGATATCTAGAATAAGAAGCTATGCTGGTAAACTAACAACAAATGTTCATGTCAGTTTGTCTCACCATAACGTACACGGAAGCTCGTTAACATTACTTCGCCAAGTGAAGTATTCTCATTGGTCAATATTTGTAACGTGCACATGATGTATGACTGGCAGGGTTCAATCTAGGATGTCCGCATTTGCAGGCCTCGGCAAATTCTTAATTTTCCACTCGTTCAGATTGGTGGAATTCAATTAATCCAAATGTTAACCCTTGGACCGCTACACACAACAATGGATCCATCCCCGAAAATAGGATTACGAAATATCATAATACTCACAATACTCACATAAGGGGTATAACCAGATTCAACTGTCACATACAAGAATGCCAACGACGTACGTGACGGCCAAACCAGGCCTCCGGTCGGGATTCCAATCAGGATGAACCCTGATTGTTAAATTACTGTTAAATTACCCATCGCATACTCCCACCTGCCACCCACTACAAATAATGTGAACATAAATTCTCAGTGACCTTGATATTGGGCGGTCCGACGTAGGTCGTATGCAATACAAAGCACCATCCCTAGACACACATTGTGGCCAAATATTATCAAAATCAGTGAAGTGGTTCACAAGTTCTTGAAAAATGAAAGGTGTGTGGTGTTAGTAACGTACGCACGCATGCACGTACATGGACTAATGCTATATCCTCCCAGGGCTCCAGATAAGTAATTAGTAATTGAGTATTGTCACTCCATCATTTCTGAAGCAATCGAGTATTTCAAAATTTTAATTCTGTAAAATAGAATCACACTACTGTTTACACATCAGCAGACCGCACTTATTGAATAGTTTGCTTCTAAATGAACACATCTTGGTATTTCATTAGAATTGTCTCCAAGGATGAAAACACATCTTGGTATTTCATTAGAATTGCCTCCAAGGAGTGTTTTCATGGAAAAATAGGAAAATATGCTATATTTGTGGTCTTTTTATTGTTTTCTGTAACATGATAAAGATGTTTAATTGCTTTTTGATACTCACTACTTCTGATTTCAATTGGGTTTTTGGCAATTTTAATTGGGTATTTACGCAAATACGCAGCTTATCTGGAGTGTGGTCCTCCTATCGGCGAGGGGATACTTACCTGCAAATGCCAGTAAAAACTGCATCAACATAAATCATGAAACGTGTGAAAATTATCCAAACTGGAATCACATGACACAAATACTTGTTTACATAAATAGAATAAGACGTCTGTGAAAAAGGAACACATATGGTTTCTGTTATCGTTATTATTCCGTAAAATTCTGCTGATAAACAAAGCGATGATGGGAAATTCTAAATATGTTTTCTCTTTTTCTATGATACATATATCAGAGCTCCAGTTAAGGTGTGTAATTGGGAGGTAAATTTCTTATTTCTCCATCAAAAATGGCAAGTTGGGAGTGCTTTAGAATCGTCTCAATGAGACGATTCTAAAGGACTCCCAACTTGCCATTTTTGATGAAGAAAAAACAATATTTCACCCCAAGTTGGTCAAATTACGCACGTTAACTGGAGCTCTGATGTATGTGACCTGCCAAAACAAAACAAGAGGGCCATGATGGCCCTAATTCGCTCACCTGACTCCATGAACACCAGAGGAGAATGTGACATTGAGTTCATGTGTTTTAAAAAAATTGTGCTATTTTTAGATGGCGGTCATCTTGGATTAAGCGATGACTCATTTTACAAAATCTGAAAATGCTTCACCCAGCATCGGCCATGTGGTTCCTGAGAAAAAGACGTTAAAAATCTTGAATAAATGGACCTTTTGGTGGCCATCATGGATGACATAATCATCCGATTCCGACAAATATTGTACCAGAGTGATCGCCTCATTGATACCTTCAATTTGATATATGAAATGACCATATTCAGTCAAAAATAAAATTTGACCCCAATTTGACCCCACGGGCCACGCCCATTTTTGACCCCGGGGTTACCATTTTAACAACTTTGAAAGAGCATTGTACATCGATCATTCCTACCAAGTTTCGTCGAAATCCGGCTAGCGGTTCATGAGAAGATTTTTAAAGAATTTATGCTATTTTTAGACGGTGGCCATCTTGGATTAGCGATGACCTCCATTTTAACAAATCTGAAAAGGCTTCACACATGGACCATAACTTTTAAGTTTGGCTACCATGGGCCAAGCGGTTCATGTGAAGAAGAATTTTGAAATCTCTAATAAAAGAACGACCTTTTGACCTTTCGGCGGCCATCTTGGATGACATAACAATCCGATTTCGACAGAAAATGCACCAGAGTGATCGCATCATTGATACCTTCAATTTGGTATATGACATGACCATATTCGGTCAAAAATATAATTTGACCCCAATTTGACCCCACGGGCCACGCCCATTTTTGACCCCGGGGTCACCATTTTAACAACTTTGAAAGAGCAATGTACATCGATCATTCCTACCAAGTTTCGTCGAAATCCGGCAAGCGGTTCATGAGAAGAAGATTTTTTAAGAATTTATGCTATTTTTAGACGGCGGCCATATTGGATTAGCGATGACCTCCATTTTAACAAATCTGAAAAGGCTTCACCCATGGACCATAACTTTTAAGTTTGGCTACCATGGGCCAAGCGGTTCATGTGAAGAAGAATTTTGAAATCTCTAATAAAAGAACAACCTTTTGACCTTTCGGCGGCCATCTTGGATGACATAACAATCCGATTTCGACACAAAATGCACCAGAGTGATCGCCTCATTGATACCTTCAATTTGATATATGAAATGACCATTTTCAGTCAAAAATAAAATTTGACCCCAATTTGACCCCACGGGCCAAGCCCATTTTTGAACCCAGGATCACCATTTTATCAACTTTGAAAGAGCAATGTACATCGATCATTCCTACCAAGTTTTGTCGAAATCTGGTTGGCGGTTCTTGAGAAGAAGATTTTTTAGGAATTTGTGCTATTTTTAGACGGCGGCCATCTTGGATTACGGAATGACGTCATTTTAACAATTTTGTAATCCCCCTACCTAAGGACCATGACCATGAAGTTTGGTGACTATAGACCCAATGGTTACCGAGGAGAAGACGTTTGAAAATGTTCACGGACGACGACGGACGACGGACACATTGCGGTAACAATAGCTCACATGAGCTTCACTCAGGTGAGCTAAAAAGTGACTTATTTATTTGATTTTGTATCCTTGCACAATCAACCCACACCCCTCTCTCTAACTGCTTCTCAGTTGAATCGAATGATGCTTAACGGCCCATCGACACAGACGAGTATCATTTTGTCGAGGGATAATTTGTAGTTTGTGAAATTTTCAAAATGGTACCAACAATGCAGTTATTGTTCACATATTTGATTTTTAAGGAATTAATTTTTAGTTCCTGAAAAATCCAATATGTGAAAATAACATACTTATAGTTCAGCCAAGTGTACAATGCAATGTCCCATCCGAGTATTGATTTTCCATTTCCTGTCGAGCAGGTAGTCATTAAATCTGGTAATATGCAACTTATTGGGGTTAAATGTTGCAATATGTAAAATATGTGGAGCACAATGCTGCCCAGCGAATGGTTTAGAAAGTAGGGCGATCTAAAATGACTAATATACCTGTATAATTATAATTATGGTCCCAGTTTTGTAAATTGAGCGCGAAAGCAATTGACATGATTAAAGAACAGATCCAATGATGATACAAACATTCATACAAAATTTACAAATACATATAAATACATAATGATCAGTAATCGAGTGAATACCAGCGCTCCAGATAAGCTGCGTATGATTAAATACCCAATTGAAATTATCAAAAACTCAAAAACTCAATTGAAATCAGAAGTACGGTAGTGAGTATCAAAAAGCAATAAAAAATTGTGGTGCCTTTATCATGCTACAGAAAACAATAAACGGACCACAAATATAGCATATTTTTCCATGAAAATACATATTGGTATTTCATTAGAATTGTCTCCAAGGAGACAATTCTAATGAAATGCCAAGACATGTGTTTATTTAGAAGCAAACTATTCAATAATTTCTGCCTCCTGATGTGTAAACAGCAGTGTGATTTTATTTTACCCAATCAAAATTTTGAAATACCCAATTGTTTCAGAAATGATGAAGTGACACTCATTTACTAATTCCTTATCTGGAACCCCGAAATTCCAAAAAATCCAAATACATGTATACAGTACCATATCTGATGACTAGATTATTACTACACGAGACGGGCAATGTAATTGTGTACTAATTTAGATGTGCGACATATAATTTTTTTTTTTTTATTTTTTTTTTTTTTTAATTTACGATATTTTTTGTAAACGACATAAAAAGTTGACAAACTGTTCTGAGCAAATGCATTTTCTACAACAATTTTGTCAATTTTTTATGTAATCTCAGAGCTCCACAGTTAAGGTGCGTAATTTGGAGGTAAATTTCTTCTTTCTCCATCAAAAATGGCAAGTTGGGAGTGCTTTAGAATCAATGAGACGATTCTAAACGACTCCCAACTTGCTTAACTGGAGCACTGCATGTACTGAAAATATCACAGTTTCTGTAAATACTCGTCCTGAAAAATTGCACATCTTATATAGAAAATCACATGGCTAGTCTCATACATTTTCTCATATACATGTATTACAATTATTATTAGATCTGAAAAGCGTGATCCGATACGCCATGATCCAAGTTACCAAGACATATGAATATATACACCCACCCACACATACATGAAAACTGTATGAACAAATCGTTCATGACTGATTATTTTTGTATGGTGTTATGGTGACAACTTTTGACTTCATCAACTCCTTGTAATTGGAGGACTTAACCCTTTCACCCCTAAGTAACTGGAACAGATTTTGACATGTTAAATTTGCAACCCATTCAACTGTCACAAAATGATTTTTAGACCAGACCATTTATGAAAAGGGGGTATTTTTTGTTCTCAAAATATGAAAATTACTTTCAAACAGTGCAGATCCTGATGAGACGGCTTGTTACGAGCCGGCTCATCTGGATCTGCACTGTTTGCATGTACCGCTATAGCGGGCTTTAGCCCTTAGAATGCAGGAACCGAAAATAGTCGTCATCTGATAATTCATATTTTGTCTTTTTTCTCAGTAAAAACATGGTTTGGCAGCATTTTAGAATCATTTCCATTGGAAAAAAGAATTGGAAATGATTCTAAAGTGCTGCCAAACCATGTTTTTGATAAGAAAAATGGAAAATAAAAAATAAACAGCAGACGACAAATTTTAATTCAGCATTGTAAGGGTTGTTCGGGTTCAAAGGGTTAATGTTTTTCTTACAAAATTCTTCTCAGAACTATATTTTCTGACCACCAAATGAAGTCACAACATACATTGTATACTTTCACGGAGAAATAAAATATCTGAACTTTTTGTTTACTTATTTGTTTATTTATCCCTAAAATAGGATCTTACGAATAATCATAATACTCACATAAGGGGTATAACCAGATTCAACTGTCACATACAAAATGCCAAAGACGTGAGGTGAGGGCCAAACCAGGTCTCCAGTCGGAATTCTGGTAAGGATGAACCCCGATCGTTGAATTACCTGTCGCATGCTCCCGTCCAACCACCCACGCAATCGGTTAAAAAAGATTTAGATACATGGCTACTAATTTTCAAGGAAAAATCATACATTGTTCTTCTAACGGAAGGCGTTATTTATAACACTAGTACTGCTACTGCTACACGAAATACATGTATATCAAAACCGATAACTTTAAAACGACTAACATAACACGATGTAACTACGATGTAACTATGAGAAATATAATGTCTAACATTCTAACAACTCGAGCAACAACAAATATGTAACATGTTTAACATTTACAATGTGGAATTAAATATTGTCGTCTGCTGTTTATTTTCTATTTTCTATTTTTTCCCATCAAAAACATTTGTTGACAACACTTTACAATCACTTACAGAGTAAATGAATCAAGTGCTGTCATTTAGCCAGGTTTTTATTGAGAAAGAAGACAAAATATAAAAGAACAGCAGACGACAATTTTTATTTCCCTAATTCTAAGGTTCGTAATGGTGACAGAAATCTAAACAAAATAAACTTTTTTTATATCAGTTCTGGTCGTTTCACAAATTATACCAATTGATTTCTAGTTTATGGAAATGTGTAAAAATAATGTTTTTATTTTATGGCACAAGATCGACTACGTTAGATCATTGGTATTCAAGTCTAAGGATACAATACTTTTTATTGAAAAGCTTGATTATTTTGCTTACATGTATTTGTCCACAAAAGTATATGTTGTTACCACTCGTATGAACCGTCGTATGACGGTTCATACGAGTGGTAACAACATATACTTTGGAACAGAAATAGAGAAAAAAAATATGCAAATTTTCATACGACCGTAATTGTATCATGTCTATATTAATGGGTTAAAAATTAATGGGTCCATAAAAGTATTTGTTGTTACCACTCATCTGAACCGTCTCGTCGAGACGGTTCAGATGAGTGGTAACAACAAATATTTTGGAACAGAAATAGAGAAAATAGCGAAAAAAAATATGCAAATTTTCATACGACCGTAATTGCATCCAGTCTATAATGGGTTAATATACATAATATCCAGTGGAACCTCCCTAGACCGGACACCAAGAAAACATCCGCGATCATATTTATGATGAGTTTCTTTGTCATTTATCTCAGGTGATAATGTATGCTCGTGAACGCATAGCACATAATTATGGCTCAGAATGATAAAATGCCTGATTTACAGTGAAACCTGTCTAAGCCGGACACCCTGGGAGGTCCCAGGGTGTCCGGCTTAGAGAGGTTTCACTGCACATTCAGTTTGTGATGTTGTCGTGACATTAGTTTATGTAATATATATGTAAATATTTACGTTCAAATGTCTTCAAATTTGTGGTCCTAAAATATATTATCATAAAGATGTGACAATGAACATGATGAACTCGGAAAGTTAATGACACATATTAATGCAGCAAAATCAACTGATACAATTTGTATGTGTTCCAGCTTCAATTATTATACACAAACATATATGACCAGAGCAAATTAACTTGCAGTTTCTCAACCCCACCCACCCCGAAAATAAATCGTCAAATTATTATTTTATTTGTAAAAGAAGAAGACAAGAAAATGTGGCCTGCCGGCACAGGTAGAAGACTCAGACCATGAACCCAATAAATGGCTCATTTGAAAAGCGTTACCCCACCCACCCATTTCCGTACACTATACAGCATAGCCTTTTCAAGGTAGGCAAGAGCTTGGAAAAATGCCGTAGTTTCAGACTCGCTCAAACGCCACACATTTCTATTTTTCTGCTCACTTCGGTGATCGATAAATGTCTTAGGTCTTCAAATATATTCACTTCAAGCATCTGCTTTTAGCATTTTGTTAGTTATGGGCAAATTAGCTACCAAAGGCAAGACAATAATTGTGTGTACGAAAGAATGTCACGCATTTTTGTGAGCTGTGGAAGCATAAATTACGTGTAAAATCAGGCTGAAATCATTTTTCTGATATACGCCGCAAATTTCAAAATTACAATGCAGTCAACCAATTTCTAATGCACTCCTTTAATACTGGCGTAGTAATACATAGTGAAATAATTTGCGACCGTTCATCAACAATTATATACCTGTAATGTATGACCATCAGCCAATCAGAGTGCGTGATATTTATAGAGTGCTCTACAAAAAAATATTCTTTTACTCCAATTTTACACCAATTTCAATAAAAAATAATAAAATCCTCCTACACTCCCTCCATTTACGCTATTTTTTTTATGAGAACCTGCAAATTAATTTTTTATCAATAATCATCTTTGGCACAAAAACATATGAAGAGATCAGATGATGACAGCTAATGTGTTAATGATTAATCTACATATTCAGGGATAATTTTTGCTGTCAATTTGAGCGAGAAAGAATTTTAATTTGAAGTCTAGTTTGACCAAATTTAGTGAGACAGATATTATAAGAAACTAGAGGTGGTAGAGGTCGGCGTCTGGGGCGAAGGTTACGCAGCTCCAGATAATGAGTATTATACCCCCATATTTCAAATTCAATGCTTGTTTTACTTTTACAAATGTATCATGTGTATTATTGATCGTATTCCTTTGTATTAAATAGGGAACAAATGATACATTTATTTTTTTAAAAATCACTAATTTGTTTTTTTTGCAGCTCATCGAAGTAAATTTCAACTTTATTACAATATTTTCACTACTCAATTTGAAAATCAATCGTTATTTGCACATTGCTGTGAGTATTTTGTACTCCCACTTTTGATAATCAATGTGTTTTCTGCTGAAATAAGTGCGTAAAATATTCCAATACGCACCTTATCTGGAGCACTGTATTATTCAGGTTTAAATGAGATTTTCTCCAAAACTATGTCAAAGACACTTTCACAGCCCAAAATAATCCCTGCATATTACTGACTCGCCATGACAAAAGGGGGTTTGTGACTAGTGTAGCCCCAGAATAGTTGAAAAATTATAAGAAAGTAAAATTGGAAGAAAGACAAGTATTTTAGGGGGAATTTGTTTCTGAAGTGGGGGAAAAGGGAACTTTATGAGGGGGTAGGGGGGGCCTTATCTCTGAATATTTTGGGTAAAAAAATATACTGGGGCTCAATAGGAGATTTATATATTTTAAGGGACAGAAATTCTGAAGTGGCAAAATGTCCCTTTAGCGCGCTCTAGGCACAACACAACTGCAGTCAATGTGACCGTCGTAATGCCAATCTAAGTACTCTATATAATACAGAGCTCCAGATAAGGTGCGTATTGGCGTATTTTACGCATTTATTTTAGCAGAATACACATTGATTATCAACAGTGGGAGTACAAAATACTCACAGCAATGTGAAAATACGCATTGTTGAAAATTTACTTAGTTGAGCTGCAAAAAGCAAATAAGTGATTTTTAAATTTGTTTCATCTTTTTTACCCTATTTAATAAGCAAGAAAATGAATACTACATTTGTAAAAGTACAACCAATACCCATTGAATTTGAAATATGGCGGTCTAACTCTTTAGATACAAAACTTATCTGGAGCTCTGTTGACCTGCACCGAAGTGCATAGTATATGTACATAATATGGTAAGCTGACACTGATGTAAATAATAAAATTTCTAATATGAATACCTCAATTATATTATATTTTCCCTTCAATGTGACAATTGTGGTTTCCCTCTCTCTAAGTACCGAACTCTATATAATACAGAGCTCCAGTTAAGGTGCGTAATTTGACCAAATTTTCCGGGTATTTTTCTTATTTCTTCACGAAAAATGACAGGTTGGGATTGCTTTAGAATCGTCTCATCGAGACGATTCTAAAGCACTCCCAACTTGCCAATTTTGGCGAAAAAATAACGAAATTCTCCCCAAAGTTGATAAAATCACCCACCTTAACTGGAGCTCGGATAATAGCCACACTTGCTGAAACGCATATGACATATAATATTGTTATCTAGTACAGTAATTCCGCATAAATAAAATTGCTAATATGAATGCCGTAATTCTAGTTTCCCTTGACAAGTTCACACTACATATTTTGCCAGTAATACATATATTTGTCAGTGTATGCGAGTCTGTTTCAATTGGAGATTGGGCTAATGATTTGATAATCTTGTACATCCAAAGAAAACCCAATTGAAATCAGTAGCGAGTATCAAAAAGCAATACAAATTTTATGGCACATTTTTCATGCTGCAGAAAACAATAAACAGACCACAAATATAGCATATTTCTCTTATTTTCTATGCTAAGACTTGTTTTTATTTCGAAGCAAACTATTCAACAATTGCTGTCTGTTGATGTGTAAACAGTGGTGTGATTTTATTTTACCCAATTAAAATTTTGAAATACCCAATTGCTTAAAACATGATGGAGTGACAATTACTAATTCCTTATCTGGAGCCCTGAAAAATATTAGCCGTCTCATTAGAAATTTTCTTATTTTTCAGAAGAAAAAAAACCCCACCATTTTATAAATGGACTAGTCTGAAAATCATTTTGTGACAATTGGATTGGCCGGAAAATTAACATATCACAGTCCATTCCAGTTATTTACGGTTGAAAGGGTCCAGGCAGATGTTAATTATTATTCAAAGCTTTTACAGAAAGACTCTTTATCAGCACTGTTTGGTACCTTATCTCCTCCGCCATCTATGTCGGCGACAATCGCCTTCGGCCCATTGGGGTGTCTTTGAACAATCGCCACATCTCCTGCACTATATCCGTGAGAATTATCTGCGATGAATTCTTCCCAACGATCCGCAGCAAGAAAACGCCATCATCGCGAAGGTAGGTATCGGCGAACTTGCGCGAGAGCTTCTTATCAAATCCTGTCTGTATCTCCTCCGCAGCCCGAAGGTACTTCCGTACGAACACTTGTCGATTGTGACGAAACAACATGTAGAACAACCAAGACGCGAGATTACCGAACGTCAGTACGGCGACTAAAAACAACCAGAACCACAGCACCGTGAAGATTTTCTCGTTGAACAGATTTATCGGTAGAACACACTGTACTGTCCAACGTTGTATGTTATGTAATTGACGAACCTCGAAATCGCACAACGTAACTCGCGGAAATCGTGGCGACTCTTTCAACGTACCCGCCTCTCTAAAGTATCGTATAACCTCGAAACCATACCCACCGTAATCCATAGCCAGAAACGCATCAAGGAGAAAAAACTGACACACGCAATTCACACAATACAACACCTTCACAAACAGGTAAAATCCTGTGAGAAAATGACCTTCGCGCTTTCCGAAACAGAACAGAAATATATTCGAGAACTTCTGTCTGACACGTACAACGAAATTCCGATGATAATGACGATTATCCTTCAACCAACGATCAATATACTTCGCGATGTGTTTAACATTCGCGTCTCGTTCGTCTGGTTTACATATCTGCGTTGAGTCGGTTAAGTCGCAAACCTTGCCCATGTTGATACCGGAGTACGTGTTCAACATGTGCCACACAACGTTCGGCAACTTGAAGAGTAACGCCTGGAACAGAAATGGATTTATTTATTGGTGTTTAACACCCAATCAACAGCTAAGGTCATGTAAGGCTGGGCCTGATGCATTTGGGGGATGATACCAAAATCAGAACAGAATATTTACATCAGATGTAAAGTGGTATTGGCAAAAAGTGTAGAAAGTCTCATCAGGATCCAGTGCTCCAGATAAGGAATTAGTAATTGAGTATTGTCACTCCATCATTTCTGAAGCAATTGGGTACATGTATTTCAAAATTTTAATTCAATGGGTAAAATAAAATCACACTACATCAACAGACTGCAATTATTGAATAGTTTGCTTCGAAATGAAAACATGTCTTGGCTGAAATACCAAGACATGTTTTCATGGAAAATAAGAAAAATATGCTATATTTGTGGTCAGTTTATTGTTTTCTGCAGCATGATAAAGGCATCAAAAAATTGTTAATGCTTTTCGATACTCGCTACTTCTGATTTCAATTGGGTTTTTGGCAATTTTAATTGGGTATTTAAGCAAATACGCAGCTTATCTGGAGCCCTGAGGATCTACACTTTTTGCAAGTAATTTTCAAATTTTTGGGAACAAAACACCCCTCATCAGAAATTGACTAGTCTGAAGATTATTTTATGATGATTGGATTTGTCGCAAAATCCATTCCAGTTACTTAGGGGTGAAAGGGTTAACCTGACCCGGAACAGAAATGGAATGAAACTTTTATACATTATATATCCAATAGCAACAGCTAAGGTCATATAGACAGAGCTCCAGATAAGCTGCGTATTTGCTTAAATACCCAATTAAAATTGCCAAAAACACAACTGAAATCATAAGTAGCGAATATCAAAAAGCAATCAAAAATTGGTGGTACCTTTATCATGCTTTAGAAAACAACAATAAACAGACCACAAACATAGCATATTTTTATTATTTTCCATCAAAACACATCTTGGTATTTCATTAGAATTGTCTCCAAGGAGACAATTCTAATGAAATGCCAAGACATGTTTTCGTTTCTAAGCAAATTATTCAATAATTGCTGTCTGTTGATGTGTAAACAGTAGTATGATTTTATTTTACCCAATTAAAATTTTGAAATACCCAATTGCTTCAGAAATGATGGAGTGAAAATACTCAATTACTAATTCCTTATCGGGAGCCCTGTATAGAGACAGGACCTTGGTTTATGTTTATTTAATGGTGTTTCATGGCCTGTCAACAGCTAAGGTCAGTAATGAGACTGGACTATATTATGAGCTAGTTCATCGACTCGGAGGCATCCCCCCCCCCCCCCCCCCCCACCGCCCCGGAAATCTTTTGAAATCTATATCGCTTTTCCTGCGTTCTGGTGCATTTTGGAGCCAAAAAAAACCCAATAAACAATAAATTCACAACGCGAGAATACCAGATTAGTCTGTACTGTTAAAGTTTATCAGGCAAGGCGAGGACACGTGAAAGTTTATCACTGAAAGAAAGTATTTGGATACAATTTGTTTTGGGAAATCCCTATTTTATAAGGGTTTCCCAAAATAAATGTGTCCAAATACAAAGCTATTACATATTACGGTAAGTCACGTTCCTGGATTACAGTAATAACAAAGCAGGGATTCCGCTGGCGATCGCCACTTTCGCAATCGGCGATGAAAATAAACAATTGGCGATAACAAATTACAATTTTTGAAAAAAAAAAAAAAATTCGAAAATAGTAATTTTTTATTTTCCCCAGCGGAATCCCCGACAATGCATTTGGACATAATTTGTTTTGGGAAACCACTATTTTATAGGGGTTTCCTAAAACAAATTGTGTCTGAATACTTCGACTTATAAAATATAACGGTACGTTTCGTACCTGGAAGAGAAGGATTATGGGAACCCATTGGTAGTACGAGAGCTCCTGGTCCTGTCGTTTGTCGATGTTCTTCGGGATAGTGTTGCCCATCGGGATGTAGTAAGTGTTTGAGATCCAGCAGTAGTTCTTCGTGTACGCCACATATGCACCTGTCAATGATCAGTAGCAGATTTCACCAAACTTGGTAAGCATACTTCAGGGATTCCGCTGGGGAAAATAAAAAAATGGCCACTTCAAACAAACAAAAAAAAAAAGAACAAAAAAGGAATAACCAATAGGATAAAAATAAACAATTGGCGATAAAAAATGACAATTTTCAACAAAAAAAAACAACAGATTTTTCCCCCCGAAAATTGTAATTTTTTATCGCCAATTGCGAAAGTGGCGATCACCAGCGGAATCCCTGCTTATCTAGCAAAGTGTACTTTGAGGGAGTAATCATTTATTTTTCCTGAAATGCATTATTTCATATAGCACTGACAACTGTACAGGGGTCCTACCAATTATCCGGACAATCAATTTATCGGACAAATCAAAATAGCTGTTAATTAAACGCATTCATTTGATCCGATTTTTGCAACGAACACATCTAAGTCACTCAGGTGCTTGCTGTTTCCATGCCAGTGTGAATAATATATCGCCAAGGTAAACATTTTAGTAAAATTTGCTGAAAACATTCCCCCCAACTATGTCCACAAGTTGTTTACAACGTCAAACGTTGCGAGGCGGCTTGTATCTGTCACTGCGCATGCGCATAATTTGAGGCCCATATAGTTTTTCAATACTCTGTTGTGTGAAGTATGCAGACGATACGATGCATTCCTCCAATATAATTTTCAGACTGTTTAATACACAATGTACAATACAGAGCAGATAGGAAGGAATGCGAAAATGTATCATGATAGAAAAAGAACGAAGAGCTACTTATTCAAAAACAAATAATAATTGTTTCAAGGCCAAATCGCCCCAAGCCATTTCGAACCCAAGCCATTACACACCATTTCGCACCCATATTAATTCGTTGGTAAAATCGATTTTCCACCAAATTATGAAGAGCTCAATCGAGTGCGCCCATTACGTCATTGCTGAGTTGTTCTATAAATACAATCAATTCTATAAATACGATGTTTTCCAAGAAGCGAATGGTGATTGTTTTTTCTGCAAAACAACACAATGCTGTTTATACTGGTTTTCAGGTGATAAAATTATGATTTTAAGGTGAGAATACAAGTTATAAGACGGTTATACATTTGTCCGGATAATTGATTGTCGATGTTAATTTTGGGGCAATCTTACGACTGATGATCTGACCCAATTTTAAGTGAGAAAGATGGCACAGTTTGCTAAATAGTTTCCAAAGCAAGATCCGACGATTGTTCTGTGAACATTTTATGCCCGAAGCTGCTATTTTAAGAAAAATATCATAAAAAAACAGACATTTTTGTCCGATAATCTAGAGGATCCCTGTATATATTTGTATTCTGCATAATTAAAAGTATGCAGAATTACTATATATACTGAATTTATTACATTATCACAGCCAAAATTCAGTATACCGTATTTAGCCGTGTATTACGCGCATTTTTTCAGCCCCATTTTTAATCCAGAAGTCACCCTGCGCGTTGTAAGTAGGAACATAAATTTCAAACATTTTTTTCCAACTGATTTCTGCCAGTTTTACGCAAACAAAACAAGCCCGGAAACGGAAATATCAATTTTTGACAGGTGTCCGCTATGACGTTGAAATACGCATAGTGTGAAACAAGAGAAAAGGAATCAATCGATATGCATGGGTGCGGTAAGTATAGATTGATGGTAAATTTGTATATTTTCGCACAGGGGTCCGAAGTTGTGCTGGGAAAAGTGTACTGGGTCCGAATCGGTGGGCTTCTTAGTCGGTGGGCATCTTATAAAGATACCCACCGACTAAGACGCCTACCGATTCGGACCCAGTACACTTTTCCCAGCACAACTTCGGACCCCTGTGTATTTTGGGATTTAATATAGCCGGGCTCGTAACATAAGAGGCTACGTGTATTAGAGGAAATTTACGTGTTTTCTGTATTTACGCTGGTGTACCGATCTCATATCGGTCAAATGTTGCCTGTCGGGTATTGTTTGGTTGTACATTTTCAAAGTGACGTCACACGTCTGCCATTCTGTGAATAATTAATGAGGACAGATCATCACAATCCCATAAGCGCTTGATGTAAGATTTTAGATGCTAAATCAAGCGTCGCGCACATTCAGATCGCATTCGGTAATGGTCGTTTTTCGTTGCTATGTGCCGACTGACTGTGTTACTATTTTTGTAAAGTATTGACAAGTATTCACGCATCAATACCTAATGACATGTGCGACCAGCATAGCCCGATTCATCTGCGCATACACTGTATGGGGCTATGCTGGAATGTCGTGTATTCAGGTAGTACCTATGTATATTGTTAAACCTAATCAATAAACAGTGAATACACACTATCTGTACCTACGTATATCCACGGTGGTCCACAGTGTCAATATTTGGCTGGGTGGGGTGGATTGTTTATGGCCCATTTCTCGTGTGCAGGTCACTAGTAGGGAGTTATTATCGCCTTGGGGAAGAGGTTTACACATGGCTAGCCTGCTGTGTGTTTGCGATTACGGGTAATTATGTTATACACGAATGGCAAATATGGTGGAATTATATACAACAAATTTCTTCGTAAGTAGGTTCAATAAGTTTATTACATGCATCATGAATTTTTATTAAGCATATTAATGAGTAAATAACAATAAATATAACATACTTTTAGACAATATAAAGTCTAATTTATGCCATAAAGCTGACCTTTGGCGATATTTTTCTCTTCGAGAGAGCCTAACAGCACACGTTCAGCATTGTGGATGTGAACTCGGAATGCAATTTTCTTATACGTGACGGAATTTCCGCTGATTTTTTTTTGTTTTTTGTTGCGCGCTATAGACGTGAACTATTTTTTTCCCCCCAAAATATAGATGCACGTTGTACACCAGTGCGCGCAATACACAGCTAAATACGGTAATAAAAATTAATAAATTTATCCTGAAATTGAAAATTTCTCCCTCAAAGTGTACTTAGCAAGATGAGTATGCTTTGCAATTTTGGTGAACTGACTGGTGTATTACACAGAGATCCAGATAAGGTGCGTATTGGCGCATTTTATACACTTATTTTAGCAGAATATGCACTGATTTTTATCAAAAGTGAGAGTACAAAATACTCGCTTTTATTTTCAAAATGAGTAGTGAAAATAGTGTCATAAAGTTTAAAATTTACTTTAATAGTTGAGCTGCAAAAAGCAAACAGTGTTTAAGTGAATAATAAGGTAATTTTTAAAGTTGTTTTATTTTTTATCATTTGTTCCCTATTTAAAAAGGAAGAAAATCAATAAAACATTTGTAAAAGTAAAATACACATTGAATTTGAAATATGGGGGTATAATACTCTTTAGATACAAAACTTATATGGAGCTCTGATGACATACACCAGGGATTCCACTGGGGAAAATAAAAAAATCGCAACTTCAAAAAAAAGTGGCGATTTTTTTTCGAAAATTGTTTATTTTTATCGCCAGCGGAATCCCTGATACACCTATAAACTCAGTCGGACACCAGCAATGTATCAGGTCACCAACGTACTGAACGGATGGAGCTGTTGAAAAGGATAATGACCACCCATGACCTTCACACCCCCCCCACCTGCCCCCATGCTCAAGGTCACAGACTCACAGAAAGAGTTACGTAATGTATGTACCTGTAAACTCCGCTGGACACCAGCAGTGTATCGGGTCACCAACGTACTGACCAGAGCTGACCACCACTGCAAACAGCAGAAGGATGCAGACTGACCACAGATGACTGACCCGGTCAATCCAGTCGTCGTCCGAAGACCCGCTCAAACTCTTCCAGTTGACACCACCAAGTATGGACAGCCTGCAATCAACGTAATTAACCATTTGCATGCTGGGAAACTTGTGGGCTATAAATAGTTCAAAACTAGAGCAGTTGATGGCGCGCCATTGCAATTTTCACAATTTTCCCAAAATGCAGTCGAAAACGGAGCGATAATCCATGACCGGGGGTCGACTAAAAAATTGAAATTCACTTAGCGCATCTACGGAAGGCACACATATAAGAAAGGCACACAAGATTCAAGTCCCTATATCAGGGCTCCAGATAAGGAATTAGTAATTGAGTATTGTCACTCCCGTCATTTCTGAAGCAATTGGGTATTTCAAAATTTTAATTGTGTAAAATAGAATCACACTACTGTTTACACATCAGCATACCGCACTTATGAATAGTTTGCTTCTAAATGAAAACACATCTTGGTATTTCATTAGAATTGTCTCCTTGGAGACAATTCTAATGAAATACCAAGATGTGTTTTCATAGAAAAATAAGAAAATATGCTATATGTATGGTCTGTTTGTTGTTTTCTGTAGCATGATAAAGATACCACAACTTTTTCATTGCTTTTTGATACTCACTACTTCTGATTTCAATTGGGTTTTTGGCAATTTTAATTGGGTTTTTGGCAATTTTAATTGGGTGTTTATGCAAATACGCAGCTTATCTGGAGCTCTGCCCTATATATTATGGTTAAAAAGTTTTACTTCCTACAAAGCATAATTGGGAAATTCTAAGTCGAAAAGGGAGAGATAATCCATGACCAGGGGTAAAATAAAAAATCGAACACCATGTTTCAAGTCCCTATCCCGGTTAAATTTGTGTTTCCCATCAGGGGAGTTTGGGGGGTTACGAGTGAAAATAAATTAACAGAGCAAGAGCATAGCAGGGTGACCCAACATTTATCGGGTGATGCCCCCCATTGGCAGCCTGTCCAAGTTTGGTGGCTGTATCTATTACAGTGGCCGAGAAACAAACTTTCAAAATGCACAAGGTGTACATAAAGTGTGACGGACAGACGGACGGACGGACATACAGACAGGTGCAAAACATAATGCCCCCTGACCTTTCTACATGGAGGCATAAAATTTCAGGAATTTATTTTTCAATAGGTTGGTCACCCTGTCATAGTGCAGACTGGAGTTATACTGCTTGCAAACATTCCAAGTTGTATACCATTTGTACACGTACATTGATGTACATAATTAAACTACACCGCACATCAATTCTTACTGTATGCTTATGTGACATCGAAATACGTCGTGCGTTCTCTACTGCACATTGTTGCAATTTCAGACTACATTTTTTAATGTGACAAAATAATGAATTCAGACTGATTTTTGTGATATTATGGACAGTGTGTCATGATTTGATTTAACATGTAGTATGCGAGTTTAATACACGATACATGCCTACTGACTCAGCGACTCACAGCTGTGCTATATTTAGCTACGTTGCCGGAAACTTATCAACAGATTACGCTGCAACGGAAACACACGAGCGGTTTCTCGGCAGTTTACGATTCAGGCCGAATCTATTTGTGTAACAGCTATGTGTTTCGACAAGCGCATAAACATTTCGCGGAAAATGTAAACGTCAATGGTACCTTCGGTTTTGAAGTGTCACTATTTTAATATGTTTACAGACGTGGTATTATCAGTGTTATAGAAATAACGATAGTGGGATACGCCAGACATGTTTTAAATAGCGCTAAATCCGTGTTTTTTAAAAAAAAGAAAAAGAGAATTTTTTTTTTACGACATGAATTGTAGCCGGCGCCAAACTGAGCGAGTAGTCGGCTAAGTCGCCGGCAGCCGGCGCTTAAATCACAGCGTGACATCACCGCTACACGTGACCCGTGTCAATCGCAATAGAATACACACAATGTTTGACACGTTTAGATAAGAAAGCTGTGTTTGTAAACAATTGTGTCTCGCGTGTTGGGGATTATTGATTTATTCATTGGAAAACGTAGAGTTATAGACGGCGGATAGGGAAAATCCAGGTATGGCTGCCGGATCAGAAATTATAACAAGAGATATTTTTTTTCACCAAATCAGATTTTTTTCCGCCACTTTCTTTTTAAATTCGCCAAATGCCAGGGATTCCGCTGGCGATCGCCACTTTCGCAATTGGGGATAAAAAATTACAATTGGCGATAAAAAATTACAATTTTCGAAAATTGTAATTTTTTATCGCCAATTGTTTTATTTTTTTGAAGTGGCGATTTTTTTATTTTCCCCAGCGGAATCCCTGAAATGCGAATGTGGCGATCGCCAGCGGAAACCCTGCAATTATAATGAAATTCTTCTAGACATATTTGCATAGAGAAATAAGAAAAGCACTCCTAATTTGTTGACTGTTGTTTTCTCTGCTAGCAGGAGTTAATCCTTAACATGCCGAATTAAATTTTGTGGTCTGCTGGTTAATTTTCCATTTTTCATGTCGTAAAACATAGTTAACAACACCTGCGGAATGATTCTAAAGTGCTGTCAAAGCAAGTTTTTATTGAGAAAGGAGATAAAATATACAGCAGACGACTATTTACGTTTCCCGCATTCTAAAGGTTATAACCCTGAGCAGACAGGAAATAGATATGGGCCGCGCTCTGTGAAAACCAGCCTTAATGACGTCATGAAAGGCTGAAAATGACGTCGCAAAGTTACGCATAAATTTACCAATGTCACTTCGGATTTTGACACTTGGAATTGTTGCGTCATTGCAATAAGTTGTCCTATTTATAGCCGTACGCTTTACGGCTCACAAATATTTTAATGTTGGATATGCGTGGCAGAATTGTACAGCTGTTTTCATAGTGGTTCAGATAGTTGTCTTTTTATTTCAAGGAAATACGTAGTAATTTTGTCGATTATTTTTATACAAATGGGCATATTGCATTTATGATTTTTATAATATATTATTTGGACGAATTGTGAAATGACATTTGAAACTAAATAACCATACGACCGGTATTTTTAGATAACACATAACAATATCAGTATTATGTAATCATAATGCTAATATTTCTTTTAAACTTTATTTATATATTTATATAACAATTACAAACAAACGTGAGAACAATTGTAGTCGGCGTAGATGGAGGCGTCTGCATGTTTCTTAATTTGGGTTGAAACCCGAATACTCACAGAAAACAAACTTATCCTGTCTGGCGACCACCATCAGCTATACATGTACTTACAACTTTAAGATCGACCCCGGGGCGCATGTGTGCGCTCTTTACTAATTATGCTATACGGTCCCGTTCAGATTAGAGCGGGGTCCGGTATTTTCGGCCGTCTAAGACGGAACCGTACACGCTGTACAAACCCAGTTCCGATTTTGGGATTTATTTATAGATTACACTGCATTACGCATTTTGATGAGTAACTCTAACCTTCATTTGAACGTGACAACCGATTTTCAAAATATGTAGACAACCTCGGGTAAACTTTATTCATGTATTCATGACTTAATTATGTGTCTACGTAGATCTTCCATATTGCATGATCATATTTATGAAAAGGTCTTGGTTTACAGATGTCGTTCCATGGAAAACGATTTAATATGGTAGTGAGAATTAAGCGGCTCCTCGCATATCGCATGCATCATGTTGACACTGTCACTGGGCCAAACATGTTTTATTATTTAGTATTTAGTGTGTTGGTATTGTGTCACAGGCATATTTAGTGCGAACATAATTGTAGCCACCGGGGGCCCGTTTCACTAAACTTCGTACGACTAAAATGTTCGTAAGTGCAAATCTAGGATCGTCTGGAAATTGCAATTGATTGATTTACATTTATTGAGCATAGGCTGTTCAATAAATGTAAATCCAATAATTGTTTACAGGAAAATGTTGTTAATGTGAAATTTACAGACTATCTTAAGTTTGTACTTACGAACATTTTAGTCTTACGAAGTTTAGTGAAACGGGCCCCAGGGACGTAGCCTACTGATTTGTATCTGTATCTGCAACCACTTGCATGTACCTTCTAATGTCATGTAATTTTTAGCGACTTTCAAAAATATCACATTACATCAGCCGTACGATTGGCGTTTGACGACTGTTAAATATTACTTTAATTGACCACTTGTAAATATGGTTATATGAATGTATGGCATATATTTTACTAGTATTTTTGCAATCAGTGCAGACCCTGATCAGACTGCGCAGATGCACAGGTCTCCAACATTTACAAATTTAAGAAGTCCTACTTTAGATCGTTGTTAATTTACTTACTACTAAACACTGGATGTCTGCGTGCTTTATTTCTTTTTTTTATCAAAGGGACGTTCTAGTCGGAGGCGTGTAAATAATATAAAGCAAATACCAGGAGCGGATCCAGGATTTCAGGTTGGGGGGGGGGGGGGGGGGGGGGGGGGGGGGGGGGGTGGGGGGGGGGGGGGGGGGGGGGGGGGACTTCTTAATTGAAACAGTTTACTATATTTTCGAACTAGCACCGTTTGTTCGTCGACCAAGCAGAGCTCGGGAGACTGCTAGGTGGGTCCGGCGGTATGCCCTCCTGAATATTGTTGATATCTATACCCCATTTTGCTGCGTTATAACGCATTTTAGAGCAAACATATCTTTACTCGCAAAATGTTAGGGGGGCGCGCGTCTGGTTTCCCCTACGTGAATCCGCCCTGGAATACACAACTTCTATATTTGCAGATTCAATGCGTCTAACTTCAAACGAGACACTTCAAACAAATGTCACAATTTTGTGGTCGGTACAAATTTAGTGTGTAAATAACTAACTTGATTATATAGTGTGCAGACATGAATTCAAAATACATATAAGTATGCCACGGTGCTTTTTAGCATGGCTTGGTTGGCCACTCATTTCTTTGTTTACAAAGGCGTTGAATGTACTTTTTCTGAAACGCAACACAATAAAATTGCAAATTTCAATTTCAAATTAATTGTTCCCGATGAGAGGATACAGTGTATACATATACTTGCACCAGTACTATTATGTTTACTACCAGTATTTTTATCAGAACATTTTATAACAATTATACAATCATGTATGTCATATCGACACATTTTCCGGACATTGACAGGTTTATGTAGTTGTATATATATTTGTTTTCAAATGGTAAACACATTATCAAAAATTCAAACCGACATACATTTAAAAATACACAGTAATGGATAATTTTGAACCTGAATGCTCTGTAGGCCACTTTTGATTTTAACAACTATACATTCCACTTACTAAATAAATACGCATGCTGTCGCGCGGGCATCAGTCATGCACGCAAATAAAAATATATGAAGGAATCTACAAAGTACGGTTGATAAATGCGCACACTTATAAAATTTGAAGAAACTTAAATAAACTAGATGGCCGCGGCCTGCATGTCGCGCCTTGTGGCGAGGCATGGACACTAAAAAAAAAGATATAGTATAACAAAAAAGTTTAACCAAAAAACTTAACCAAAAACTTTAACAAAAAAAACTTAACCAAAAACTTCAAAGTAATTTGACCTTGACATTGGGCACAGGGGCCGCACGGGAGGGGGGTAGAATGAAAATATAGATGATGATAAACACCCATGTGAAGTTTCAAGGTAATGGGCAAAGCAGTTGCAGAGATATAGTATAACAAAAAAATTTAACCAAAAACTTTAACCAAAAAACTTAACCAAAAACTTCAAAGTAATTTGACCTTGACATTGGGCACAGGGGCCGCACGGAGGGGGGTAGAATGCAAATATAGATGATGATAAACACCCATGTGAAGTTTCAAGGTAATGGGCAAAGCAGTTGCAGAGATATAGTATAACGAAAAACTTTAACCAAAAACTTCAAAGTAATTTGACCTTGACATTGGGCACAGGGGAAAAACTTTAAGGGAAAAACTTTAACCAAAAAACTTAACCAAACAACTTAACCTAAAACTTCAAAGTAATTTGACCTTGACATTGGGCACAGGGGCCGCACGGGAGGGGGGTAGAATGAAAATATAGATGATGATAAACACCCATGTGAAGTTTGAAGGTAATGGGCAAAGCAGTTGCAGAGATATAGTATAACGAAAAACTTTAACCAAGAAACTTAACCAAAAACTTTAACCAAAAAACTTAACCAAAAAAGTTAACCAAAGAACTAAGTAATTTGACCTTGACATTGGGCACAGGGGCCGCACGGGAGGGGGGTAGAATGAAAATATAGATGATGATAAACACCCATATGAAGTTTCAAGGTAATGGGCAAAGCAGTTGCAGAGATATAGTATAACGAAAAACTTTAACCAAAAAACTTAACCAAAAACTTTAACCAAAATACTTAACCAAAAACTTCAAAGTAATTTGACCTTGACATGGGCACAGGGGCCGCACGGAGAATGGGTAGAATGAAAATATAGATGATGATAAACACCCATGTGAAATTTCAAGGTAATGGGCAAAGCAGTTGCAGAGATAGTAAAAACGAAAAACTTTAACCAAAAAACTTAACCAAAAACTTTAACCAAAGAGCTTAACCAAAAATTTTCAAAGTAATTTGACCTTGACATTGGGCACAGGGGCCGCAACAGGATAGGGGGGTTAGATTTAAAAATAGGAGTAGAATGTAAATATAGATGATGATAAACAAACACCCATTATGAAGTTTCAAGGTAATTTGTGGGCAAAGCAGTTTGCAGAGAATTATAGTATAATAAGAAAAACTTTAACCAAAAAACTTAAAACCAACCAACAAAAAACATTAACCAAAAAACTTATTAACCAAAAACTTCAAAGTAATTGACCTTGACATTGGGCACAGGGGCCGCACGCGATGGGGGTAGAATGTAAATATAGATGATGATAAACACCCATGTGAAGTTTCAAGGTAATGGGCAAAGCAGTTGCAGAGAGATATAGTATAACGAAAAACTTTAACCAAAAACTTCAAAGTAATTTGACCTTGACATTGGGCACAGGGGAAAAACTTTTAAGGGAAAAACTTTAACCAAAAAACTTAACCAAACAACTTAACCTAAAACTTCAAAGTAATTTGACCTTGACATTGGGCACAGGGGCCGCACGGGAGGGGGGTAGAATGAAAATATAGATGATGATAAACACCCATGTGAAGTTTGAAGGTAATGGGCAAAGCAGTTGCAGAGATATAGTATAACGAAAAACTTTAACCAAGAAACTTAACCAAAAACTTTAACCAAAAAACTTAACCAAAAAAGTTAACCAAAGAACTTAACCAAAAACTTCAAAGTAATTTGACCTTGACATTGGGCACAGGGGCCGCACGGGAGGGGGGTAGAATGAAAATATAGATGATGATAAACACCCATATGAAGTTTCAAGGTAATGGGCAAAGCAGTTGCAGAGATATAGTATAACGAAAAACTTTAACCAAAATACTTAACCAAAAACTTCAAAGTAATTTGACCTTGACATTGGGCACAGGGGCCGCACGGGAGAATGGGTAGAATGAAAATATAGATGATGATAAACACCCCATGTGAAATTTCAAGGTAATGGGCAAAGCAGTTGCAGGAGTAGATATAGTATAACGAAAAACTAAAAAAAAAAAAACTTAACCAAAAAACTTAACCAAAAAACTTTAACCAAAGAGCTTAACCAAAAATTTCAAAGTAAATTTGACCTTGACATTGGGCACAGGGGCCGCACAGGAGGGGGTAGAATGTAAAATATAGGAATGATGATAAACACCCATAATGAAGTTTCAAGGTAATGGCAAAGCAGTTTGCAGAGATATAGTATAAAACACGAAAAACTTTAAACCAAAAAACTAACCTTAACCAAAAAAACTTTAAAACCAAAAAACTTAACCAAAAACTTCAAAGTAATTTGACCTTGACATTGGGCAACAGGGGCCCGCACGGGATGGGGGTAGAATGAAAATAGAGATGATAAACACCCATGTGAAGTTTCAAGGTAATGGGCAAAGCAGTTGCAGAGATATAGTATAACGAAAAACTTTGACCAAAAACTTTAACCAAAAAACTTAACCAAAAAAATTAACCAAAAACTTTAATCAAAGAATTTAACCAAAAAACTTAACCAAACAACTTAACCAAAAAACTTAACCAAAAACGTTAACCAAAGAACTTAACCAACTTTAACCAAAAAACTTAACCTTACAGCTTAACCAAAAACTTTAACCGGACACACGTACGTACATACGCCAAACGGCCGACTATATCGCGCTTTCCGCAAGCGGGCGCGACAAAAATTAGTACCGGCAGTAAATTCATAGACAGGATCGAGACGGGTAGCCCACACAATAACTTTTTTAAGCGGACACACCTAACAATATCTGCCCTCTCGGTGTGGGGGCAGTGGCGCGGCGGTGGGCAGCCGAGGGAGTTGGGGTCAGCGCAGGATTTCCCCATAGACCTGCTAGTACGAGGTACATGTACACAAGACCTTCCATCAGTCATATTGGCTACACAGGAAAACGTTCCTCCCGCTTTCGGAAATGTAAATTTAATTCCGAGAGTCGGGTATGGACAGTCGATTTTTAATTTGTTTAAAACTCCCCGGGGGTATCCGACTACCCTCTATACACTATCGGGCGCTGAACTCATTGATATGTGCAGCCATAGCCTGCACCATAGCCTATCCAAATTCTAACCAAATTCAGGCCATTCATTTCTACAGAAAATAGTGCATTTGTTTCAATTTCAAACACCAGGAACGTCGTTTAGTTGTTTGTGTTTGGTCCTTGGTGAGTGACGTAATGTCTACATCAATAAATGACGTCACAATTAACTGTTACGTAAATAACGTCAATTAGATTCTGAACTAAATTCTCAAATAATTACAATGTATCTTTACATGTATATATTTACAATATGTGATAGTTGGCGATAGTAGCAAATTACGAGGTCACATGTCGGCTAATTATAGATTTAACATTGATAGTGGTGCGTTTGGTTTGTTCACTACATGTACTTATCATAGTTGTATTCTGTTCAATGTTTGATAGTATTCAAACTAACACTTGTAGATACATTTAGTGCAACTTATCAGCAAATACAGTTTACAGCAAGCATAGTCAATGAGTCTATGAACACGCATTTCTACTGTAGGCTGTTGTGTTGCATTGTACAAACGTCAGCGTTTCAATAACGTCATTTTCTCGATGACATTTCTTTTTTTCCCTGGCGTGATTCACATGGTGCTACAAAAAGTGAGATAAAACAAAAACTATGAAACATATTTGCATTTTCTTTTCAGCATATTGTTTGTGAAAGGAGTCCGCATCCAAAAATGTAAAAAAGTGCAAATCGAAAATGTTGTCATTAAGGCCGGTTTTCACAGAGCGTGGCCCATATATATATTGTCGTCTGCATTCTTTTATGCTAATTTATCATATAATATAATAATGAACAGTAATGATACCTCTTTCATTGACTTAATTGTCTTCACTCTGCATATGATCCATCCGGAGTTATGCCCCTTTTCCGACTCCGAAAAGCCTTTTGTTAACAAGACATGTAAAACATAGATATGTCCCTACTAGACATGTAAAACATGGATATGCCCCTACTAGACATGTAAAACATGGATATGCCCCTACTAGACATGTAAAACATGGATATGTCCCTACTAGACATATGGATATGTCCCTACTAGACATGTAAAACATGGATATGCCCCTACTAGACATGTAAAACATGGATATGCCCCTACTAGACATGTAAAACATGGGTATGTCCCTACTAGACATGTAAAACATGGATATGTCCCTACCAGACATGTAAAACATGGATATGCCCCTACTAGACATGTAAAACATGGATATGCCCCTACTAGACATGTAAAACATGTCCCTACTAGACATGTAAAACATGGATATGCCCCTACTAGACATGTAAAACATGGATATGTCCCTCCTACTAGACATGTAAAACATGGATATGTCCCTACTAGACATGTAAAACATAGATGTGCCAATCCAGACCTCCAGATAAGCTGCGTATTTGCTTAAATACCCAATTAAAATTGCCAAAAAAACAAACCCCCAATTGAAATCAGAAGTTACGAGTATCAAAAAGCAATGAAAAAATTGTGGTACCTTTATCATCATGCAGAAAACAATAAACAGACCAAGTACTATTATATTCAGGAGCGTAGCTAGCCAATTTGAATCTGCAGGCCCGGTCGACGACTTCGAGCACGAGTATGCTACGGGGGGGTCCCGGGGCATGCCCCCCCCCCAAAATAAAATTGAAACTAGAAGGTAAATGATGCACTCTGGCACATTTCAAAACACATTTTCTCGAAAATTCTGCAGGCCCAGGCCTGCAGTGCCTTAATGCAGCTACGCGCCTGATATTTACACCCAGGCACATTTGAATTGTTTTGTACATTGTTTAGAAAGGTGTTTTATGTATATACAAACAATAATTGAACATCCAAGACAAGCTAGAATCACCTGTGGATACAACCACAGGGGTCCGAAGTTGTGCTGGGCCAATTTCGGACCCCTGTGGATACAACTGCAGCCTATTTCATCAACATTGCAAAGTATACTTTAGTAGCAAAGTATACTTTGAGGGAGAAATTTTCAATTTTATGATAAATTTATTAATTTTTATTATACTGAATTTATTACATTATCACAGCCAATTTGGCTGTGATAATGTAATAAATTCAGTATAATAATTCTGCATACTTTTAATCATGAAATATATGCAGTTGTGAGTTCTATATGAAATAATGCATTTCAGGAAAAATAAATGATTGACAATCAGAACGTTTACAGCACCCAACTTGTCACACGAGGCAAAGCAGCCGCTGCAACCGTAATCAGATATGTTTACCTTACAAAATAAAGAAAAGTGCAAAATATGCATACTTACATTTTGCTTTATGTTTCACGTTCTCATATACAACTTTTATACACGTTTATACGACTTGTAACAAACTGTTAAACGTTATTTCTCTCCAAAACCATTTCTTTGGAACGTGACTGTTCCCGCGCTCGGCCGAAACGGTTAGGCTATTCCGCGTCTATAAACACAGACAGTGTACACCGTTCTTTGTTGGGGGCACTCTCGCAGGCTATGACTAAAGTGCGCATTGGAGATTTCGCGGCGCATTGGGCGCATTGGAGATTTCACGGCGCATTGGAGTTTTATATGTTATATATCTTCTTAATAAAAAAATTAAATTCAATTTTTTCTTCTTATATATAATATATTGTTACATATCTATAATATATATTTAATTCAAGGTGAATGCGCATGTGTAAATATTTTTTTTTATAAAATTTAGAAACATACCTGCCGAGAATATAATATGGCATGTTGTAAAACATAAAAAATGATTCGTCTGAGGGACAAGTATTTTTAAAGCGACGCTCTCAACGGGTGACAATAATTATTATTATGTAACCTGCCACTTTTTTTACCATTGTAGCTCATGGTCACTTATGAAGATCATTAATCTTGGTATGGTCAACAGAATAAATTCTGCCGGTATAAAACCGCACATTTATTTGCATTTGTGGCTGGGGAAATGGGCTTATGTGTTTTTGCGACCATTGTGGATCCAGACCAGGCTGTGCAGCCGCATAGTCTGATCAAGATCTGCACTGTTAACTAGCCATTTCTTCAGTGAAACATCCGTCATACTGCTAACAATCAATGTAGATCTATATTGTTATCTTGCTACACACACAGGAATGTTCTACTTGATCAGGAGCTACACTGGTCACAAATCCCATAAGCGCCATTTCTCCAGTCATATTTGAGACACGCCATGTGATTTTGTACCTTCGGACATCTGCGTTATTTCATTAAATACGTTTTCAAAATTTACAATATTGTTAATAAATAATGCCAAATGTTGCGAACATTTTCAGAATAGATATAAATGCGGAATATAATTATGCGTGTATTCTAAAAAAAATTGTCAACTTTTGATGCCATTTACGGAAAATGTTGTAAATTGTTTAAACGAATTTCATGAAATTACACAGATGTCCAAAGGTATAAAATCACATGGCGTGTCTCATATGTGAATGTACAACTACAGTACAAGGGGCCAGAAGCTATATTTGAAATACATCCCTGTAAATAAGACACCTAGCAAATCTAACTATCGATCTTAATATTGAACAATACTGAAAAAACCAGGAACCCACTTTTCCCTCCTTAACATCTCTTTCACCGGATGTTCCAATTTTCAATACCCTGTATTCTGGTTTAGTCATGATAGTAAGCTCTCCCCAACAATACGATATGTTGAACAATTCTGCACAAATCAGGCACCCACTTTTCTCAATATTGTTTGGTTCCAAATCATTTCATTGTATTTATATCCGATGCTAATGTCTGTTCAGGATTGGTTCTTATACAGATAATAATGTACCAAAAGCAAAGTGGAACTTCTCTAAGGTTCTTAAGTGCAACTGAACCGTATTGTGGTCCTGTTTGTGAGCCATCGGACGAAACGAGGAAATATGACATCAAATAACTAGTGCCGTCAGATCATACTGTATAATTGTTTGTGGGTATTTGTATCGTCGTATTCATACTCATAGAGACAAATAATCAACACAACATATGAAACGACAGGCCCGTAGCCAGACCTGTTTGAAGGGGGGGGGGGGGGGGGGGGTGTGTGGTCGTTTCGAAGGCCTAATGGGTCTGAGGTATATAGGGGGGTCTCTAAAAAAAGTGACCTCGATGCTAAAAAAGTGTACATCGAGGCTGGGCGGGGTGGGGGGGGGGGGCGGGCGGCGTCGCGCTCCGACCGCTCCGACCCCCCTGGCTACGGACCTGAACGAACAACAAACAAACAAAATACATTTAACTTCTAACTTTCATTGTAGCATCTAAAAAATATTTTCCGGTGTCAGGAATCGGAACCGGGCGGCCTGTGTGAAAACCAGGAATCCTAACCACTAGACCACACCGGATACTTATCATTATTCACAAATTCTAATGGTATCGCAACATTACTTTGTGAAGATGGCGGACCACAAGGCCAGTAGCCAATTTAACCAAAATTGTAAAGTATACTTATCTTGCTAAGTACACTTTGAGGGAAAACTTTTCAAGTAAGGATAAATTTATATATTTTTATTTAATGAAATAAAATATTTTCTGACCAAATTATTATACTGAATTTATTACATTATCACAGCAATTTTGGCTGTGATAATGTAATACATTCAGTATAATAATTCTGCATACTTTTAGTCATCAACTATACGCAGTCGTTAGTTCTATATGAAATAATGCATAATGCATATAGAGTAGATCGCCATTTCAGATACAAATGAATTGGAAGATGAGTTTCACTGTGTCCGATATACAGTGAAATACGATGCCAGTACACCAGCAGAGTTTATACCACTTACCCGGGTGTGTACACAATTACATTGCTGCTATAGGATGATTCGTGATCGGAACTATTTGTAATCGCGCACAATACAACATGCTATATTAATATATCCTCATTATCCACACGACGAGGCAGGCCCGCGCTTATAGAGCTTTCTGAACACGTACTCGGGACGTGTACGCAAGGTGGAGATGGGTGATGGGTCGTGTCTGAGCATAGCTCAGCATCGACTAATCTCGCTTCCCGACTTCGGTTATGAGAACGAGACACGTGATCGGAAATATTCAAGTACGGTTAGCATTTTGTTGTGAAATAGGCTACAGGCTGTACTGCAGTAAGACAGGATTTTCAAGTCGATGGCAAAGCTGTTATGGAACGCCAAATCTACATAAACTCAAATAATTAATGCTAGCTTCAAGTAATTAGTGCTCTCTCTAATTCTATTAGTGCTCTCTCAATTTCAATTAGTGATCTCTCTAATTCAATTTGTACTCTCTCTAATTCAAGTTGAGCTCTCTCTAATTAAATTTCATTAATAGAGAGAGCATGAATTAAATTTGAGAGAGCACTAATTGAATTTGAGATATCACTAATTGAATTTGAGAGAGCTCAAATTGAATTAGAGAGAGTACTAATTGAATTTTAGAGAGCACTAATTGAATTAGAGAGAGCATTAAATGTATGTGTTTTTGAGCTCTCTGCAAATAATATAGAGCTAGCACGAATTCAATTAATGCTCTCTCTAATTCAATTAGAGATCTCTCTAATTCAATTAGTGCTCTCTCTAATTGAATTTGTGCTCTCTCTAATTCAATTTGTGCTATCTCAATGTGTGCTCTCTCTCTAATTCAATTTGTGCTCCCTCTAATTCAATTTGTGCTCTCTCTATTAATTATCATTACAGCTAGCGCTAATTGAATTAAAGAGACGTCATCTTGTATATCTTGACGGCTATTCTACATAAATGTATCGTCATTTTACCTAAATATATGCATTACATAATGTTTGTAGATTAATAGTATTCGTATATGTTGGTATTTATACTTTCCATTCAAAACTTGATTATAAAAGGTATGATTAGTGTTAGGAACAATACAAAATTACTAATATTTGAACTTTGACCTTGAATATGACCTTGACCATGCATCACATGTCATCTTCCTTCACTTCAAATTTTAGTTCTTATTATAGTATGCATATAATATTGCCATCAAACATTGAAGCACTGGTTTATAGAGTGATTTGAACAATTATACATGTTAATGCTTATTTTCAAAACAGCGGCCATCTTGGACGCCATCTTGAATATCTCCATGGTTACTCGACATATTTCCATTTCAACTATATATGTTCATTATATATTGTCTGTAGAGTATTCTGATATGCTGATATGTACACTTTTGTAAAATTTGTAGGGTCCGTACCTCAGACTGACTGGCATTGGAACATATGCATATTTTCATTGAAGTTGATCTCTTTGTGCTGAAATATTTTGGATTCCTGTCCTCAAGATGTACAGCAACATGACACATATGTTGATTTCGTCAAATATTGAAGTTGATTTTTCACCAAAAGTGGAACATACTTTGTACATTCTATCATAGAATAGCCGTCCAGGATGATGAATATATATTCAATTTATCAATCAGCGAGTGTCCTAAATTTGCAAAACTATGTCAAACCACTGCGAGGAGGAGGAGGCAAACTTCGAACAACAGTATGTACTGTGTAACTGTGTATCCCCTCATATCGTGTAGATACAAAAGTTCTTTCCGTATCTTCACATTGTTCATATTATGACTAGTGTAGAGCCACGTCAGTCTGTGTGGATCATTGGTGACCAGTGTATACACATGTCAGTCTCTCCAATTCAATTAGTGATCTCTTTAATTCAATTTGTGCTCTCTCTAATTGAATTTGTGCTCTCTCTAATTCAAGTTGTGCTCTCTCTAATTCAATTAGTGCTCTCTCTAATTGAATTTGTGCTCTCTCTAATTCATCTAATTCAATTTGTGCTCTCTCTAATTCAATTTGTGCTCTCTCTATTAATTATCATTACAGCTAGCGCTAATTTAATTAAAGAGAGCACAAATTGAATTTGAGAGAGCACAAATTGAATTAGAGAGAGCACTAATAGAATTAGAGAGAGCACCAATTATTTGAAGCTAGCATTAATTATTTGAGTTTATGTAGATTTGGCGTTCCATAAAGCTGCGACATGTGATGTTATCCACCTACCACAGCGTTGGTATATACCGTATGTCTGAACCCAATGAGCGATCGTAGTTATTTCCCTTTGCAAATGTATTTATAGAAATCCGGTCTTATAGTTTATTTTAGCGTTTACTTATTACTGAATAGTGCAAACATTAATAGAATGAACAGGGGATATACCCAGAGCTACAGTGGGGTCAGCTTGTAAGTGCACAAACGAACGAACACGACAGGACAAACCTGTCGTTTTCGTTCGTGTGTGCACATACACGCTGACCCCACTGTACACTGTTTGCAATACAATTAATAAGTGCTAAAATATGAATCTGGCAAATAATGCAATTCCGGATTAGACTGTGTAAGATAACCTGGACCAAGACGAGTCGAAAACACTATAATGGCTCCTTTAGTACAGATCAAATATTGCGACAAGTCGCCCTTTTTACAAGCATCAAGACCATAAAATATACAATTTGGACCAGATTTCTATAAATAAATTCAAAGAGAAATAACTAGCTATGGTCCCTCGTTACACCTATTAGTTGCCTGTAAAGAAAACGGGGTTTGATAACAAAATAAGATAAAAATTGTTTACAATACTGGCAGATAAGTAGCGTTGCAAATGCTATTTATTTTAATCGGTTGTTACTACTTTAATGTTGTTTACATACTTCCAACTAGTGTTCAGAATGGGCCGGAATATTTTTTTATTTTCCATTTTTCTCATCAAAAACTTGGTTTGGCAGCACCTTAGAATTATTGGAAATGATTCTAAGATGCTGCCAAATCATGTTTTTACTGAGAGAAAAGACAAAATATGAATTAACAGCAGACGACTATTTTCGGTTCCGCATTCTAAGGGATAAGTTAGTTATATAATACTTTGATCCCGGGCCTGCTAATCCGCTGAGCTCTATATATTTAGCTATGTCTGCTCAACATTTATTTTTGTAATATTTACCTACAAGGTGCATGATCACGTGGTTATAACAACAACAACAGTGGCTGAAAGTGTTGAAATCTTGAAAGTATTATTTTCCTTAATATCAAACGGATTTTGATGAAATATGGCGCAGCAAACGCGTCTTCGTGAACTGCATTTAGTCGTCCAGGGAGTTCGGCACAAACTTATTTCGTTTTTGCGTACAGACACGCATATCGATTCTTCGCAAAAACGACAGAAGTTTGGGCCAAACTACAGAGACCACCAAATGCAGCTTAACAAGATGCGTTTGATGCGCCATATTTATAAAAATCCATTACAGGACAATATAAAAGAATACGTACTTTCAATCGAATGGATTCTGGAAGTTTCAGTACTTGTTGTTGTTGATCATACACCTTGACCTATATTTATGCTTAATAGTTAGATCTACCAACAGTCGGATCATCGTGTCAGCGCGACCTGTGGTAACACTCGTCGCAAACTCAATAGGCCTATCTATACACACGCCTTTTTGTCAAGGCCGGTTACAAATGTGGCTGTCACTGGAGAAATGGGCCTTATCTATTATCAAGGTGCATGATCACGTGGTTACAACAACAACAACGTCGGCCACTCTAAAGTAAGTATTATTTGATATTTTCCTTAATATGCAACGGATTTTGATGAAATATGGCGCAGCAAACGCGTCTTCGTGAGATGCATTTGGTGGTCCAGGGAGTTTGGCACAGACTTATGTCATTTTTGCAAAGAATCGATTCTCCGTGTCGGAGACACGGAAATCGATTCTTCGCAAAAACGACATAAGTTTGGGCGAAAATGCAGAGACCACCAAATGCAGCTTAACAAGACGCGTTTGATGCGCCATATTTCATCAAAATCCGCTACGTAATAAGGACAATATAAAAGAATATGTACTTTCAATCGGAGTTGTTGTTGTTGTTAGTATCACGTGATCATACACCTTGATTATGCGACCAGTGTAGATCCGGATCATCCCGTGCATCCGCACAGTCTGATTAGGATATGTTCGCCATTCCATCAATCAGGCAAGTGGCCGAATTAGCTCAGTAGGTAGAGCGTCGGACTGCGGATCGGGAGACCCCGGGCATAATGTCCACCTCCACCGCTGCGAATGGTTGATTCGGCGTGTCCGTGTTTGCAAGGCAACTTCGTGCTAGCCTAGTCCTATCGGATGGGGACTTAAATAATCGGTCCCAAGGTCATCGAGCCAGTGTTTAAATCAAAGCATTTACACCAATCAGTCTACAAGAGCGTGCTATTTGATCAGGAAATTGGTCACAAATTTAATAAGCCCCATTTCCCCAGTCAAAGCCAGAAATATACGCATATGCTGCATTTATCGATACATGTATATATACAACCAAATACTATCAGAAAATCATTCCCACCCGTAATATAACCCTTAATTAGAATGCTGGAAATGAAAAGTGTCGTCTGCTGTTGCTTAATATTTTGTCTTTTTTTCTCAATAAAAACATGGTTTGACAGCACTTTAGAATCTAAAGTGCTGTAAAAACATGTTTTTTATGAAGACAAAATGGAAAATATAAAATAAACAGCAGACGGCACAATTTAATTCAGCATTGTAAGGGTTAAACACAAAGCAATATATGTTACTTGCGCAGTAATAAGTGAGCGACTCGGCTGACATATATCACAATCCGGTGTGGTCTAGTGGTTAGGATTCCTGGTTTTCACCCAGGCGGCCCGGGTTCGATTCCCGGCACCGGAACATATTTTTACTCTTTTTTTTTTTCTGTGTGTTTTGTTTTATCATCATCAATATTTGAATTTCAACCACATATGCTGTTCAAAATAAATATAATTGGTGACTCAATGTATTACAATGTCAGGTACAAAGAAACATATGCATACTAATGATACATGTGCAGTAGTGAAAGTACCAAATACAAATAATTCCAGCACAAAAATATTTACACAATTCCCTAACATTTGATTGGCCCGTAGCAAGTCTCTGTCCAAAATTTATATCCCAGTAAACTCCATGCCAAACTACTTTCCGTAACCGTCAGGCGCAGTTAAAATAATTCTTAAGAAAATGGAAAATAAACACATTTTCTTGATGAATTTATTTCAAATGTTGGAATTATATGGAATAAATGGCCTTTTTGTGGAATTTATCAGGGATATAAACTTGGAAAAGTCGCGGGAATACTGGACGAGGCCTTCCGGCCTTCGTCCAGTATTCCCGCGACTTTTCCAAGTTTATACCCCGATAAATTCCACAAAAAGGCCATTCATTCCTATAATAAATACTATGACGATACCATGTATCTGAACACGCATACAAACGAAAAATTTGCACGCGAGTGTTGTAGAGAGCATGATGAAATTGTAGATAATAAACAATGAACAAACAATGAACAAACAATGAATAACGTGTGTAAACATCCATATCTGCCAGCAAGATTGATTTAAACAATAGTTTAACATGTACAAAATAAACATTCATTCATCATTACCCCACGTATGGCTTGGCATTATTATACATTTTATATCAGACGTATTTTTCAACACTGATACCATGTGTTTCCTTAAAATGCTAACGAACATTACTATTTAGTATCTGTATTTATTTATTGTTTGATGTGCAATGGTCGTACTTTAAAATATGTCGAATATATTATTTGTTCATGCGCATTTAATTAGTATAAGTAATTAAAACATATTATGCCTAATTTGCATATGAAACTACCCTGATACCACCGCGCGTCACTATTAGTAAAATAAATATTACTAAACATTATATATGTATAGCGGGCACTTGTAATTTTTAAAACTGGTGGAATAGTGACACAATTATACACTTATTTAATTCCTATAAAGAACATTTTGTGCCTGCTGAGTGGGCATGTACCTTTAAGGTCGCAGACACAGTCTGATTGCAAATCATGATCAATTACTACCCAGTTTCACTTGAGGAACATTTCGGGGTGCTTTTCAGCATATTTGTAGCATTTAAAAGAAAACACTGAACATGTTGGACACGTGATGTAAACAGAGTTTCCGGGGACAAAAAATGTAAGCAATATTGGGGGACATGACGAGGTTGGATTTTTCTTTCTTATGGATAAGTGAAGCTATTGTCCATGCAGAACCAGTACATACTAACTGAAGGTCATATACAAGTCCCACAGCATCCATAAGAATAGTGGAAATAGGAGAGACTGACCTTATTGGATGGGATTCGGTTAAATTATATTGTAAAACTATTTGGTGTGTTCTAACCTCCAATGGTATACAGATTAGCATGGACGCAGGAAGATTGTTTGGACATGATTGGTCAAGTAGTGAGTGACATTGTTAAAGATTGCGCTGACTCACATCAGCAACAGTCCATTGTTTACAATGCACGGAACATCTGGTGGTCAGTTGTCACCAGTCACGATAAAATGGGACTTGTGACTTTGTTGACCAGATAACATTAACGTTCTGGGTTGCTTGCTCATTCATGCAGCCTGATACGGGCATACAAATGTTCTAAACATTTTGATACTGGCCTAAAAGTGTTGATACGTTAGACGCATCGGGAATATTTTGCTATTAAATAGCGAACAGTGTAGCCACTGATCAGACTGCGCGGATGTGCAGGCTGATATGTGGCTACACTGGTCCCAAACTTAACCCTTTCACCCCTAAGTAACTGGAATGGATTTTGATGAGTTAATTCTGCAACCAATCCAGTCGTCACAAAATGGTTTTCAGACTAGTCCATTTATGAAAAGGGGGTAGTTTTGTTCTCAAAAATATGAAAATCACTTTCAAAAACTGTTTGCACAAACCGCTATAGCGGGCTTTCGGGTGAAAAGTCTAACAAGCCAAGCCATGTTTCCTTATAGTGTAACATAGTTAATTAGCCAAATTAGAAAACACAGCGACACGCGACTGACCAGCCAGCGACGCAACCCGAGGGATTCACCGTATCATTTTATAGGCCAGTATAAACCCACAGGTGCTCGACAAATTGTCAACATCGTTGGTGCCTAATTCATTATCGTATCCTATGGAACTCGATACTAGAAACACGATTGTTCGTATTTCTAGCATAAACTTGAAATATTTATCAAAACAGGACGAGTAGATGATGCGATGAAAACCTATTTTTTGAGAATAAATACAAAACAAAAAGAGCATGTTCCAAAATGATGATTTCATCACTTTTTTTATGTGTGCAATTTCTCTAAACAGATTAGAATTAAAAATCGCAAAACATGTATATTTGAAAGGTGAAATCCGCGTTGCGGGTGAAAACCATCAACAAATCATCAACCGGTGATGCAAATATGTACATTTTCTCCAGATTTCATTTAACCCTTACACCGCTACCTTATTTTTTTGTCGTCTGCTGTTTATTTTCTATTTTCGATTTTTTATCATCAAAAACATGCTTTGACAGCACTTTAGAATAATTTACAACATGCTTTGACAGCACTTCAAAACATGTGCTGTCAAAACATGTTTTTATTGAGAAATAAGGCAAGATATAAAAGCAACAGCAGACGACAATTGTTGTGTGTATCGGTCTAAGGGTTAATGTGTTTGGAACAAAGGCGTATCCTGGTCTGGCAAACAATTGTCCGATTCCAAACGTCAATAATTTCATCGGTCATCGCAAAATTCAGGACAAAGGACAGCGATAATTAATAAACAGAGAGTGGTCTAGCACAAGTTTACCGTACAGTTGACCCTCTCTAACTCGGACACACAGAACACACATGGGGGTCTGTTTCACTAAACTTCGTACGACTAAAACGTTCGTAAGTGCAAATTTAGGATCGTCTGGAAAATTCAATTGATGGATGTACATTTATTGAGCATAGGCTGCATATGCAGCCTATGCTCAATAAATGTAAATCCAATCATTGTTTACAAGAAAAAAATTTCCTGGTTTGCCTGGGTTTGGGAGGTCTGCGAGCAAATTCTCACCCTTACATATAAGATAATGTATAGCCTTATCTTAGTCCAAACATGGATTATACTAAGTTTCGACCATATATGGAGCTAAATTGTTTGAAAACCTTGATGTTGTTATTGCATATTTGTGTGTCACCACATTACATTGGGGTGGATGTAGGCATAGAGGTGTGTATTCACAATTGTAAATCAAACATACATGGCCGTCAGATTTTCGTAAAATATTCTACTTTTTTCCCTGCAATTTGTCTACTTTCTCATCAAAAGTGCATGGTGTTACCACTCAGTTAAACCATCTCCACGAGACGGTTCGACTTAGTGGTAACAACATACACTTTGGGTGAGAAATAAGAAAGATAATACTATATTTCCATCGCTCACCACATATATGCCAGTGACGTCGCCAGACCCTGTCTAAAGCTGAAGCCCAGGTGGGTGATCCAATGGAGCTAGTTGCGGAACAGTAAATCTTGCAATCTGCTCCCGTACCGTCCGTAGATAAATAAACTTCGTAAGACTAAACTGTTCGTAAGTGCAAATTTAGGATCGTCTGGAAATTTCAATTGATGGATTTACATGTATTGAGCATAGGCTGCATATGCAGCATATGCTCAATAAATGTAAATCCAATAATTGTTTACAATAAAACGTTGTTAATGTAACATTTACAGACTATCATACTTTTGTACTTACATTGTACTTACATTTATGTCGCACGAAGATTAGTGAAACGGCCTCCTGGAGTCCGGTGGAATGTCCCCCCCCCCCCCATCCCCCCCACCCCCCCCCCCCCCCCCCCCCCCCCACACGACGGATTTGTTTTTAAAAACTATGGTGCACTATTCTATGTGTTTTTTTTTGGCAAATATGTATTAAATATCTTGTGCAATAGTATAACAGTCAAACATTAAGGGTATGTCTGGAAATGTTGAAGTCCGGCCTTCCATGCCTCCGCCTAGCGACGTGCCTGTATAATACATAGAGGATTTTTATATTTTTGCAACGAATATGACATATATGTTCGTCGAGTGGTGTGGAATGTCCATATTTCACGAGTACCGTTTACAAAAATATGAATATTCTATTTATTATATACCGCTCCATATAAATTAGCAGTTTTTTAGACTGTACTGTATACGGTAATGAATGTGTATTTGCAGCCTATTTGCAGTCCGGCACTGCAGATGCGCGTTATGAATATAGATAGCGGAAGTAGTCGTATTTTCACCTGAAGATGTTTATTTCATCGATGAGAACATATGACTTTTATTTACATCGTATAACTATGTATTTCATGGGTAGGTATATAATAAATACTGATATTCTACGAACCCAGCCTAGTTAGTAGTATACGTTGATGTTAGAAATGCACTTCGACAGCCGAGCAATATGACCAAAAGGACTATGACTTTAAAATATTACCAACATGAACGGTCATGGATAGTGCACAGGTGGAAGACTCGGACCTATGACACCAAAAAAAATGCATATTAAACAAAATCCCATTACCCCACCCACTTGGTCTCGTACAGTACATAACGTTAATTCAAGGTGAGCATAAATAGCGCTATTATAGAAAGAGCCCTCTTTTTTCCGGCTCGCACAAACACAATAAACATCGATTAAATGTATGAAATATGTCTCTGGCAATCGATAAAGGTATTAGGTGTGTGAATATACTCACTTCAAATCGCTGTTTCAAGTATTTATTGAGTTATTCGCGTTTTGATTACCCCATCCAAAGCGAAAGTTGCGTGTACGAAAGAATCTCGCACAGAATCGGAGGCCGTCCGGCTGGATTATCGGTCATATTTGGCCGATAGCTGATCGCCAGCTCAAACTAAAGTCGTACACCATGATCATATACATTAGAGACTCCAACCATACAAAGTTCGTCCAATTGTGATCGTTCGCCGATCTAAAAAACACTTTTTTCTAATTTTATTGACTTTCTTTCATGATTCGCGTACTATCAGATTATGTCTTCCGGAAACCCTGAAAAGGGAAAGTCCTCGCGTCTATTTTTAGGTTTAACCAATCAGAGATGTTCTTACATAGACGCTTCGGTGGTTGTATTATGGAAGATAGTGCATTGACCCAGTTCCAGATAATGAACGAAATTATAGAAAAAAGTGTTTTTTAGATACTTGAAACAGCGATTTGAAGTGAGTATATTCACACACCTAATACCTTTATCGATTGCCAGAGACATATTTCATACATTTAATCGATGTTTATTGTGTTTGTGCGAGCCGGAAAAAAGAGGGCTCTTTCTATAATAGCGCTATTTATGCTCACCTTGAATTAACGTTATGTACTGTACGAGACCAAGTGGGTGGGGTAATGGGATTTTTTTTAATAGGCATTTTTTTGGTGTCATAGGTCCGAGTCTTCCACCTGTGGGATAGTGTCCCTTAAAGGTACATGCACACGCAGTAGGCACAAAATGTTCTTAAAAGGAATTAAATAAGTGTATAATTATGTCACTATTCCACCAGTTCTAAAAATTACGAGTGGCCGCTATACAAATATAATAATTTATTAATTATCAATTTACTGTTAGCGACGCGCGGCGGTAACAGTCTATTTTGATAATGTGCGGTGACGACGACTAACACATCGCGACTTGCTGTGCGCATGCGCAGTATACTACGCGCACCAGTAGGCTTCCCAATACATAAACAAGAATATCGACATGTCGAAACCACAGGTTGAAGTAACGGACCGAGATCTATAAATACATTAAATATGCCTAAAAGCATCAATAAATGAAGAAAAAAAAAGCTATTTTTTTTACCCCTCCATGGAGGGGGTAAAAAAATTAAACAAATATTTAGCTTTTTTTCTCCATTTATTGATGCTTTTAGGCATATTTTATTTAATGTATTTATAGACCTCGGTCCGTTACTTCAACCTGTGGTCGAAACGTCCACGACGGAAATTGTATGAAACGGCGTAGGCCAAAAAAAAAAGGCGAAATGTCTGAGGGACAGGCAGTACAGAGAGAGAGTGGTTAATATTGGCGACCAGATCATCAAATGGAAAGAGTTACGTGGAGATTTAGATTTGGACTCGAATGGAGATTTTTCTTCTCAACTTCCGATACTTCACTGCCATGTCAAAGATTTGATATGATTGACCCGTGTCACGTGACGCGTATTGGTAAAAATAGCACGAGGTCGGAAAATACCCTTTCTGGTCGCGGCATATAAAATGCGATTTAACACCAATTAACACACACCGCCGTAATTAAAAAATAAAATAACTCGTTAGTGGGTGAACAAATGGCTCTTATTAATAGGGGCATAACAGAAAATTGAAAAGTAGTCAGGTAAACAGTTGTAACCTGCTGCGTGGGCATGTACCTTTAAAGGTGCATGCCAATTCAGTAGGCACAAATTATTCTTTATCAGGGAAATTAAATTAAATTATTAAAAGTGTATAAATTTGAATTTCACTATTCCACCAGTTCTAAAAACTTTACGTAGGTGCCCCCGCCTATCCAGATATCAAAGGACTGAAGAAAGTCCAAGAAATTCTTGCGCAGTACGTGTGTGTGGATAAGCAAATATGCTAAAAAATTGGTTTGCATTCATTTTTGATTGTTGGGTCATAGAAGGGATCCAATCAATTCGAATCTAGCCCTTCCTTTGCCTGAGTAGGACAGCCTTAACCATCATGGTCGGTCCGACCTTACATGGTTCGGCCCTCCCTTTCGTACCATTTTGGCAAATGCAATGCACGCCGGATGGAAGAAAGCATACTCTGAGGATAAGGAAACATAATCCTTGCATATTACAGACAAAAAAATTTTCTTTTTAATGGGCAATAACAGGATATTTAACTCTCAAGTACCAAAGGGGCCGAAAATGGTTTGGTACATGAGGGCCAAAACCAATGTAAGTGGGCATTCCGACAATGATGAATACCGATCGCTAAATTACCCTTCGATACAACCCTCCTACCTCCCCCTCAAAAATAAGAGAACAAATGGGTTTATTTTGCTGGTAACAAAGGCATATAATTCAAATAAATTGGTTTATATAATTACCTGTAAATAGTCATTTTTAAGGTGTTGGAGTATCTATCCTGTTGTAACAATGTTGCGCTATTTTAGCTCGCAAGTACCAGGGTGGGGGGGATGAGAAATGGTTGGTACATGAGGGGCCAAACCATGTTATGTCCAAGCATTACCATTAAGGATGAATGGATTTGATTATTGTTGGTTTTAACGGCCTATCAACAGCCAGGGTCATGTTAAGAGGCCGGGCCAACAGGATGGAGTTGTCCCTTGGAATTCAACCGTGTAATAAAAAAAAGTAAGGGAAATTCCCCAAAATCAGAGCTAACAATATTTACATAAACTATATTATTCTGCCCTGAAATTAGAAGTGGTCTGTGGGATTGATTGATTGATTATTGGTTGTTTTAACCGGCCTGATCAACTGCCAGGGTCAATGTAAGGCCGGGCCACCAACAGGATGGACTATCCTGTATTCAACCTGTATAAAAAATGTGGGAGGAAATTACCCAAAATCAACAGGCTGCAAATATTCACATAAACTAACTAATTAATATTCAGCCCTGAAACTTAGAATCTATGGCCTGGTGCCACATCCATGCTGCCACCAGGAATCACTTAAGTCTGTGTTAGCTCACCCCCAAAAGCAATGATGAATTTAGCATTTTAATGCTAAGTTACTTTTCTTAATGGGGCATAACAGGATTTTAAGATCTCAAAGTTACCAGGGGGCCAAAAAGTTTAGTACATGGATTGCCAAACTATGTACGTTTGGCATCTCCATAAGGATTGAACACCAATCGTTAAATTTACCCTTCGCTACACCCCTCCCTTTTACATGTACCCCTCCCATTGCAGTCTTGTTGAATTGCACAGGAATTTGGGGGGGGGGGGGGGGGGGGGGGGGGGGGGGGGGGGGGGGGGGGGGGGGGGGGGGGGGGGGGGATTGGGGGGGGGGGGGGGGGGGGGGGGGAAGTTATTTTCACATAACAAGTACCATCCAATCACTCTTCTCCAAAACCAGAATCTGTCAAATATCACTTCTTCTCCTGGAAACCAGGATCTGCAGTTGGAAAAAAAAAGAGTAAAATAATATCAATAAATTGGACAATTATTCACGCTAAAACCATGGAAATGAATTGTTAATTAATTTATTTAAATTAATATGTGACCCATGTTTAAAACCTACAGGTGCAAGAACAAATTTTATTAATGGTACTATATTTGTTTTTATCAGTAGTATATGAATAAGGGTAGGAACAGCGAGAATCCATTCACTAATCACGACAGAAACAAAAAACAACAACTACGCCCAGAGGTGATTTTTCTCTTGGTAAGAGTAGTCTAGGGGAAATCACTCCCTTTTGGGGGGGCCCCGTGTTTGTTGTAATATGGATTCCCCCCCTTGGCCTATTTCCTTTGATGTTTTCACTGAACAGTTTCACTTTTTACACTAGTCATGTTTGTAGTATAATATCTGTGCCACAAATTTCTTGTTACGATATGGCACCGCGATTGTAGTTTCCCAATCAAACTCGCGATGTAATCCATGTAGATGAAACTCAGTAGCTGAGTTCTTTAAATTTTTTTTTTAATATCTTAACTTTCTAGTTTCGATTCCAGGCAGTGGCTACCAGATTAATGTTTTTTCTTTTTTGTATGAATTAAATAAAATAGTGCTTCCACCACGCCTGATTAATTAAAAACAAAAAATTATTGTGCTAATAGAAGATGAGATAACTTATTTTAAAATAATTAACAACTAAAATGGGATGATATTATTTCACACAAATTAGAACAAGCCGATACAAATCTTACATATTTCTTTGTGTTTATGGAATGGGTCGGCAATACAAATGGCCGGTCGGGAAATCACTATAACGGAGACCATGCGGTTGTATTTCATTGCGTGTGGAAAAAAAAAATTCTTTCAACAAATGAAAACAATGCCAGTTTATATTTATTATTTTATTTACTCAGACTAAACAGTTTTCTAATATAAATGTCGTGCCAGAAAAAAATAACAACAACATTAATTACACGACACAATACAAATTTATGTTTAGCTCATATCAGAACTATTTTTTCCATGGCGTATATAGCGACGTATGTGGTATCGGTCAGCATAAACCCGGCCGCGGAAAAGATATTATTATGCAACACGACAGTTAATAATTTGATTAAAAATAAGAAAGTTTTTTGGAGAAATAAATTAATTAACTGTAGCGAAAAAAAATGTAGCTGGACTGGCGAAAAATATGAGGTAAGAAACCTTCATAATTGCACCGTTCACATTCGCATTCTTTAAACAATGGCGTAGGTTAAAATTATTGAACGTGCGTTGCTGCTAAAAAAATTCACTACGCGATCCTGCGAGATCCTGGAAAAATCCATTAAACAAAAAAACCCTAAAATGCAACCCACAGGGGCTTGAATAATTATTCAATTTTAGTAATAATTGTAAAACTCTGACAGACCATAAATTCGTTCCTATGATACGAGTTTATCTCCATACACCTGTTTTTCGCGTACCTTCTAATTTAAAGACAAATGTAAACACCGACTCTAAACCACTACGTAAACCGTACGATGTTACTTGTTCTGGGAGGGAAGGACTCGGTCCACGATTCACCACCTATCCTGATCCGGGTTGTCTCAAGTGGTATTAGGATTTCCTGTGGTTTTTCCACCCAGGCGGCCCGGGTTCGATTCCCGGCACCGGAAACATAAATTTTTTATTACCACGTTTTGTTTCGTATACCCTGCGACATATTGTTTGTCCCGTTCTCCGTTCGCCTAACGTATTATGGAACGTCAAATCTGCAATACCACTCAGTTTAAGTTCATTAGTATATCTAAATAATTTAGAGCTAGCATTAACAATTTAGAGCTAGCTCCAATCATTTGAAGAGTCTCCTAAATCATTTACTTCAATTTGGGAACCTAAAAACAATTAATTAAATTCGGTGGAGACGAATGGGGGGGGGGGGGGTGGGGGGGGGGGGGGGTTGCATTCGAAAATTTGAATCGACTTTTTTATTTAATAAAATAAATTTAATTAGCATAAAATATGTCCAGTGTTCTATGTAGTTTTTTTTGTGTGTGAGATACATTTGTCTGAAACTCAAATAATTAATGCTAGCTCTAAATAATCATTAGAGCCAGCAGTAAATATTTAGAGCTATCTCCAAATCATTTGACAAGCTCTCTAAATCATGTGGATCTAGCTATAATGTGTAATGCTAGCTCTAATTATTCAGAGCTATCACTAATTATTTGCGTTTACGTAGATTCGGCGGTCCAGGAACGCCAAATCTTTTAACTCAAATAGTTGATGGTAGTCAGGAACGCCAAATCTTTTAACTCAAATAGTTGATGGTAGTCAGTAACGCCAAATCTAGATAAACTCAAATAATTAAGTCTAGCTGTAAATAATAATAAATTACAAACGACTTATTTTCTGTACATATGTCCTCATGTGATAAGGCACACCGTGGTAATATCTACTGAATGGAGTCTTTATAATACCTGGATCTTGGTCTGATAAAATCACCCTTATTTACACCAGGCAACACCCCACCCCCTGAATCCGCCACTGAATTAGGAGTTTATGTAGATTTGGCGTTCCATAGTAGAAAGGGCTTAGATTGCTATAGCACAGTATGGTCACTATACTTTGTGGTAATCATCGCGCGACTTGGCTGCGATATACCAGTATCCGGTGTGGTCTAGTGGTTAGGATTCCTGGTTTTCACCCAGGCGGCCCGGGTTCGATTCCCGGCACCGGAACATATTTTTTATTACACTTTTTGTTCGTATCCCTGCGACATATTTGTCCGTCTCCGTTCGCCTAAGTATATGGAACGTCAAATCTGCAATACACTCAGTTAATTCATTCTATATCTAAATAATTAGAGCTAGCATTAACAATTTAGAGCTAGCACCAATCATTTGAAGAGCTCTCTAAATCATATCATTTGGAACTAAAACAATTAATTATTTGGTGGAGCCGAAGGGGTGGAGGGGGAGGGGGGGGGGGGGGGGGTGTGCAGTCGAAATTTGAACGACTTATTTATAATAAATATTTATGCATAAATATGTCCAGTGTTCTATGTAGTTTTTTTTGTGTGTGAGATACATTTGTCTGAAACTCAAATAATTAATGCTAGCTCTAAATAATCATTAGAGCCAGCAGTAAATATTTAGAGCTATCTCCAAATCATTTGACAAGCTCTCTAAATCATGTGAATTTAGCTCTAATGTGTAATGCTAGCTCTAATTATTCAGAGCTATCAACAATTATTTGCGTTTACGTAGATTCGGCGGTCCAGGAACGCCAAATCTTTTAACTCAAATAGTTGATGGTAGTCAGGAACGCCAAATCTTTTAACTCAAATAGTTGATGGTAGTCAGGAACGCCAAATCTTTTAACTCAAATAGTTGATGGTAGTCAGGAACGCCAAATCTAGATAAACTCAAATAATTAAGTCTAGCTGTAAATAATAATAAATTACAAACGACTTATTTTCTGTACATATGTCCTCATGTGATAAGGCACACCGTGGTAATATCTACTGAATGGAGTCTTTATAATACCTGGATCTTGGTCTGATAAAATCACCCTTATTTACACCAGGCAACACCCCACCCCCTGAATCCGCCACTGAATTAGGAGTTTATGTAGATTTGGCGTTCCTTAGTAGAAAGGGCTTAGATTGCTATAGCACAGTATGGGCACTATACTTCGTGGTAATAATCGCGCGACTCGGAATCAATTGTGCATCTTACTCAGTCAAGTTTGCAATTTCTTGCAACTCGTGATCACTGACAGGTAAGTTCGCAAATACTACACGTACCGGTGAGTTCATACAATAAAGTTATAATATAATTATGTTTGTTACTGACTCGTGGGATAGCGTATCAGTAACTAGTATGTTTTTGCCAGAAACTTCTTTCATGGACAGGCCATATTGCTTCAGCAGCAGTAAAATATGGTGTGATTTGTGACGACATGAACAGAGTATTTATTTCTTGGATATGAGAGGCAAGTGATCTTACTCCACTTGAACAGTCAGTCCGTACACATAACGAAATCGTTTCCAGCCAAATAACATGCCTCATTATTCATGTTCAATCATGAGCATATTAGTTTTCTACGAGAATGAATCAATGATATGGAATCATTAGCCATTGACTTGCCTTTGTGACATACCATAATGCAGTGTCACTGGCTTTGTCAAGTCATAATATGGCAATTTCAACAAATGAAACGCAATTTGGACCATCAAGGCACTGATCACGTATATATTGACACACAGGAGTTGTGATCTCTTAAGACCATATGGTAATCGTAAATAATGACAATGACCATGGAACAATTGTATTTACTGCCTTTTCAACGTGGCCCTTTTTCTACAGTTTCCTGCATACAATTCTGTATTATGTATAGCGTGTATTCAACCTCTCCAACAGTGTTATGGCAATCAATTTGAGATGTTACACACGTCGTCTACACATACTGAACATGTGCACATGGTTTTTTAATACCGAACAAGTCATTTAATCACACAAATACTGTCTTTTCGACAGTTCTTCTGCACTTTCCTGTTATGGGTATATATTTTATGTAAGCAACTCCTTTGACCGCATTTTGAGTGTGATTGTGCCAGCACTGCCTTTCAGGAACACCACCAGATTGGAGACTCTAATGCAGATGATGGTGGAACTGATTGAAAGCACTGTATCCATTAAATATTTAGAGCTAGCTCCAACTCATTTGAAGAGCTTTCTAAATCACTTGGATCTAGCTCTAAATATGTAGTGCTAGGTCTAATTATTTAGAGTTAGCAATCATTATTTGTGTTTATGTAGATTCGGCGTTCCGGGAACGCCAAATCTACATAAACTCAAATAATTAATGCTAGCCCGGGTTCGATTCCCGGCACCGGAACATTGTTTTTATTACATTTATTTTCCGTATCCGTACGAAATATTTGTCGCCTGTCCGACAAATGTGTCCAGTATTCTATCAGTGGTGGGTGGGTGGTGCCGTTTGCATGTTTGAAGGTTTTTTTGTGGGAGATACATTTGTCTGCATGCACAGTTCGCATCCTAATACAATTATACACTTATTGAATTAATAAATATGGGAATTAGACTGTGTGATTAATTCCATGTGGTTTACCAACCGGCCACACCTTCCACCCCAAGTATATGGAACACTAAATCTACAGACACTCAAATAATTAATGCTAGCTTTCAATAATTTAAGCTAGCATTAAAGGTGGGTTCCCTCAAATTATGTAAAAACTACATATTTACGGATGGAACGCCAACTCTACATAAACTTAAATAATTAATGCATTAAATATTTAGAGCTAGCATTAAATATTTAGAGCTCTCTAAATCATGTGGATCTAGCTCTAAATATGTAATGCAAGGTCTAATTATTTAGAGCTAGCATTAATAATTTGAGCTTATGTATATTTGGTGTTCCATATAAGTAGAAAAGCCTTCGATTGTTAGAGCACGGTATGGGCACTATCCTTCGTGGTAATAAGCGAGCGACTCGGCTGCGATATACCAGTATCCGGTGTGGTCTAGTGGTTAGGATTCCTGGTTTTCACCCAGGTGGCCCGGGTTCGATTCCCGGCACCGGAATATATGTTTTATTACATTTGTTCGTATCCGTACGACTTATTTGTCCGTCCGTCCGCCTGTCCGATATTTTGCAGAAAATATGTCCAGTATTCTATTGTTTTTTTTATGGGAGATACATTTGTCTGAAACTCAAATAATTAATGCTAGCTCTAAATAATAATTAGAGCTAGCATTAACTATTTAGAGCTAGCTCCAAATAATTTGAAGAGCTCCCTAAATCATGTGGATCTAGCTCTAAATATGTAATGCAAGGTCTAATTATTTAGAGCTAGAATTAATAATTTGAGCTTATGTATATTTGGTGTTCCATATAAGTAGAAAAGCCTTCGATTGTTAGAGCACGGTATGGGCACTATCCTTCGTGGGAATAAGCGAGCGACTCGGCTGCGATATACCAGTATCCGGTGTGGTCTAGTGGTTAGGATTCCTGGTTTTCACCCAGGTGGCCCGGGTTCGATTCCCGGCACCGGAATATATGTTTTATTACATTTGTTCGTATCCGTACGACTTATTTGTCCGTCCGTCCGCCTGTCCGATATTTTGCAGAAAATATGTCCAGTATTCTATTGTTTTTTTTATGGGAGATACATTTGTCTGAAACTCAAATAATTAATGCTAGCTCTAAATAATAATTAGAGCTAGCATTAACTATTTAGAACTAGCTCCAAATAATTTGAAGAGCTCTCTAAATAATGTGGATCTAGCTCTAATGTTTAATGCTAGCTCTAATTATTTAGAGCTGGCAATAATTATTTGAGTATATGTAGATTCGGCGTTCCAGGAACTCCAAATCTACATAAACTCAACTAATGCTAGATCTAAATATTCAATGCTAGCTCTAATGATGTAATGCTATTTGAAGAGCTCTCTAAATCATTTGGAACTTAGTGTATACTGTTATAATTCCAGCACAAAAATATTTACACAATTCCCTAACATTTGATTGGTCCGTAGCAAGTCTCTGTCCAAAATGTATATCCCAGTAAACTCCCACGCCGAACTACTTTCCGTAACCGTGAGGCGCAGTTAAAATAATTCTTAAGAAAACGTAAAATAAACAGATTTTCTTGATGAATTTATTTCAAATGCTGGAATTATAAGGAATGTATGGCCTTTTTGTGGACTTTATCGGGGATATAAACTTGGAAAAGTCGCGGGAATACTGGACGAGGCCTTCCGGCCTTCGTCCAGTATTCACGCGACTTTTCCAAGTTTATACCCCGATAAATTCCACAAAAATGCCATTCATTCCTATAATGTCGCTATTTTAGGTTTTGTTATATTTTTGCTACATTGTTTGAACCAATGTGTTATATCTATAGACCACATACAACAAAACTGGGGTTCGTTCCATTTTTTTATATAAGCCATATGGCCGCCATCTTGAAATTCAAAATGGCCGCCATTGGAATTTATATTTTGAGGTCAAAGTCGTTATGTGTGGTGTTTTTGCAGGGGAAAATACATTATTATGGACAAGAAATATTGGCAGGATGTGTTCAATACATTTTGAGATACCAGCCGTTTTGATTTTGAACACAGTCTGCTGAGAATATTGCTAACTGGTAATGTGTAACTTACGAGTAATCTTTATTATCAAACTGGCCACCGAAACTAAGTGTGTTATGTACATCGCCACATCAAAGATTTGTGGCACATTCTAGTATTTCTGTGGCTGTAGTTATGTTCTTTCCAGGGGCGGCGGAAGCGGGGGGGGGGGGGTGGATGGCCGAGCCCCCGCCCAATAATTCTGTAAATTTTGGATTTTTTATTCTAATATATTTGTGTAATCATGAGTACCGGGAACTTTGCTGAGAACTTTGCTGAGAATGCAGGAAATGGCGTTTCACACCACTTGGATTTCAAAAATTTACGGGGGGGGGGGGCATGCACCCGGACCCACCAAGCGCTATCGGGCACTTCGGGCCCTCAACATTAGGCCCCCCCCCGCCCCAATAATGTTCGGCTTCCGCCGCCTATGCTTTCAAATGATATTGTGATTGGGACGTGTGTGTGTCTGCGTGAAAACATATCTATATACAACATATAACACAAGTTGGTTCCATTTTTTTAAGAGCCGCTTGGCCGCCATTTTAATTTAAAAAATGGCCGCCATTGAAATTAATTTATATTTAACGTCAACGTTAAAAAATTAAAAAATGGCCGCCATTGAAATTAATTTATATTTAACGTCAACGTTATATGTGGTGTTTTTTATTATTATTTATTATGGATAAGAAATATTGGCATAATTATTTCAGTATATTTTAAAATGGCGGCCATATTATTTTTAAAATGGACGCCATTTAAACTTGACAATGTAATATTTATTATACATGTTTAATGCAGTGGTGATATTTGTTTCTTCTGCTTATACTCATAATACAATGACCACAAACTGTTCAGATTATTGTTAACTAGTACTGTGGTACCAGACGCTATTATCATCAAAATGGCCGCTGGAAATAAGCGTGTCACATACATGGCCACTTCAAGGATTTACATCTATTACGTATTGTTGAATTACGTATGTACATGTATTACGTATTTTTGTGGCTTATTCGTGTAGTTATGCTTCTTCAAATGATATCTTGGTCAGCGAATGTGTTTTCCTTTAAAATAAGGAGATGAAAATATGGCAAACCATCCATTTTATCCAATAAAGTGTATATTATGGTAGTGTATATTGCATTGCAATGGTAAATACTCATGTTCTCCATTGCTTCATGAGAAAGCGTCTGTTACGGAGATATGATGCACAATCTGCAGTCTGTAAGATCTGGCATTGTGCTAGCAGGCTGCAACTGGTCTCACCAGTTTGCTGTCTTTATGGAGTCCAGCTTGGTCGCCAATGTTTAGCTATTTTAATTTTAAAGCTACTATGATTTTATCATATTGTTTCTTGCTCTGTTGATGACTGGATCTGATCTTGTCACAAATCGAAACATGTATTGGTAATACCTGCTCACAAGTGCTCAGTAAACTGGATAGAAGCCGCTGTCCCATCAATAACTGTGCAGGTGACCATTCCGTGCCGGTTATGGGAGTTTTGATATTCCAGTATACCCAAATATAGGTATGTACATTCACCTTTTGTTTTTACGAAACTGTGTTGCGCAATGATTACTGTTCGCCCAGCTAACCCACTGGACCTTGGCTACTTCAGCTGACACATGTGTACTTGGTACACTATGCGTACTGTAAATCCATGTGGAAATGCTTGTAGCAACAGTTTACCATGGGTGGCCTGGTACATAGTGTGATATCAATGTTTCTTTGGCATTTCAGTTTCTATCTTCAATCTTCCTACCATTTTACCAGAACATAATATCTTGCGCTCGTATAAGACATATCTGAATGCCGAGATGGACATTGTGCACGGCTTGCAACATTTTGGACGCGAGAGGAGTCAGAATTATGTGTTTAGATCCTTTAAGTTTATCTCTGTAATCCCATAACGCCACTATTTTCTGCGGACATTGCTTTCTATTGTTGAGTTATCCATTTAGACTGGTTTTTCTAGCAGAATCGATTGTGAATCTTACTCAGTCAAGTTTGCAATTTCTTGCAACTCGTGGTCACTGACAGGTAAGTTCGCAAATACTACATGTACCTGTGAATTCATACCCTTAATAATATTTGTTTGTTTCTGACTCGTGGGATAGCGTATCAGTAACTAGTATGTTTTTGCCAGAAACTGGTTTCATGGACAGGCCATATTGCTTCAGCAGCAGTACAATATCCTGTAATTTGTGACGACATGAACAGAGTATTTATTTCTTGGATATGAGAGGCAAGTGAGCTTACTCCACTTGAAAAGTCAGTCCGTACACATAACGAAATATCTTTCCAGCTAAATAACATGCCTCATTATTCATATTCAATCATGAGCATATTAGCTTTCTGCCATTGACTTGTGGCATACCATAATGCAGTGTCTCTGGCTTTGTCAAGTCATAATATGGCAATTTCAACAAGTGAAACGCAATTTGGACCATCAAGGCACTGATCAGGTATATATTGACACACTGGAGTTGTGATCTCTTAAGACCATATGATAATCGTAAATAATGACAATGACCATGGAACAATACTGCCTTTTCAACGTGGCCCTATTTCTACAATGTCCTGCATACAATTCTGTATTATGTATAGAGTGTATTCAACCTCTCCAACAGTGTTATGGCAATCAATCCGAGATGTTACACACGTCGTCTACACATACTGAACATGTGCACATGGCGTTTTAATGCCGAAAAAGTAATTTAATCACAAAAATAATGTCTTTTCGACAGTTCTTCTGCACTTTCCCGCATACAAGTTTTTATGGGTATATATTTTATGTAAGCAACTCCTATGACCGCATTTTGAGTGTGATTGTGCCAGCACTGCCTTTCCATCAGGATGGAGGCTCTAATGCAGATGATGATGGAACTGTTTGAAAGCACTGTATCCATTAAATATTTAGAGCTAGCTCCAAATCATTTGAAGAGCTTTCTAAATCACTTGGATCTAATTATTTAGAGTTAGCAATAATTATTTGTGTTTATGTAGATTCGGCGTTCCAGGAACGCCAAATCTACATAAATTCAAATAATTAATGCTAGCTCTAAATATTTAATGCTAGCTCTAATTATTTAATGCCATATGAAGAGCTCTCTAAATCATTTGGAACTAGCTCCAAATATTTAATGCTAGTTCTAATTATTTAGAGGTAGCATTAATGATTTCAGTTTATGCAGATTTGGCGTGCCATAGAAGTAGAAAAACCCTCGATTGCTAGAGCACGATATGGTGTGGTAATAAACGAGCGATTCGGGTGCGATATACTAGACATCAAAATGGCCGCCCAAATAGTGACTCTACATGGAAAAACCGACATGTTCGTGCATATGCAACATAAACTAGCTCTGTGTATGTGTTTGTTACTGAATGGCTTCACAAAATCAATTTGTATCATGGTATGACATTTAATGTAATAGCATATTAGATTATTTACTAACTTAAATTCCAAGATGGCCGCCAATAATTACATATGTGAACTTTTCAAATGAATAACTTGTACATTGCCACGACTCCACTCCAGACTCGGGGATTATCATTTCAACATTGTTGTTTACAAACAAGTGCTCAAAGTGGGTTATACCTTTCAAATATACACGTTTAGATATGGGTCTACACTCAAGTTGTGCTGTTTGGGGGCAGTTTCAATGTCATCCATGGGTCAAATCAAGACAAAAAGCTTAGTTTTCCTGCATTTTACTATTTGAAGGCATGCATGTAAAAAGACAGTGTCGAGCATGACCTGTTATTAATTGGCTATACTATATTTTTAGTAATTCAGTTAGGTATAAATGTAGAAATAAATATTCAAGATGGCCGCCAAACTGCAAAATATGCAATAAAATGTAATTTTGCTACGTAGAATAACCTGTCCTAAATATGTTATTTATGTCTTTTATACCATTTATGTATGGTATGATATGTCATTTACAATTATACAATGACATGCCATTTACTAATTTTGGCCGCCGTTAGACACAAATGCACAGTGTTCAAATGATTAAATGTCTCATTGTGATATTTCCTGGGATGTACACGTACATGTTAAGTGAAATACGTTTAGTTCAAGTTGTGTGTACTATTATGATACATTATGGGTCATTGTGTTTGATCAGTAAATCTGCCCATGAGGTAGTACCCCAGACTACATTTGATGTTCAAAGAAGCAAACGCAGTGAGTCATTTTCACAGCTATGGTTAGAGAAATTTGCATATGTCTCGCATATGGTTGTCAGACCAAAATTGTGAAAAAGTCGTTGATTCATTTGCTAACAACAGTACAGTTATTCACCTACCAATGTGTTCACCATCAGAATGATCGGGAAATATTAGATAACAACATACCCAATATGACATATGTATAGAAACAAACACTTGTTACCACACTCCTCTGGATTGGTTTTAATTTAATTTAAATTTAATTATAATTGCATGTAGGCCGCACCACTAATTTCATAGGTGGTAAATACATTACACTGTGGATTTGCTCAACAATGTACTCTCGCCATGGCTTATACTGTTCGCGTGTCGGTTAATTCTCTTGCATTACAATATCGATACTGTCCAACAAACATTAACATGTGATTAAAATGAAGTTATGTTGATTTAGCAGAGAATCTTTCAATCACACAATTATTCCCAACAAAGAACATGATAATGTTTTCAATATCAAAACAAAGATCATGCTGAATTACCTGCAAATTACTGCATTGTGATGCTGAAGACAATGACAAATTGAAACATATATCGATTAACAGCATCACCGACAATGTTACGTGCTGATGGAGAGTCATTCTTGCGTGTAGATATGACTTGTTTCTCGTTTTGAGCATGCAATTCAAGGATTTATGAGCGTAATACGATGCCAGTTGTATCATTCGGTGTGATGCACATAATTTAAATTGATGTCTTACATGCACGGTTTAGCCTTACTGTATTACAGTTTACGTGTACCTGATATTGCAGCTTAATGCTTCGTTAGACTAGAGCGTTCCCTAACATGAACTGTGCATGATATGCGGAAGCCACTTCATGCATAGAAGAGAAGACAATTTTCACCGGGCGTAGTATGTTGATAATTATATGACCATCATTAGGAGAATGGCATTGCGTGTATACTGCATAGTAGAATGACAATTGTTTATGTAATATATGTTCTATCAGATCAGGAAATTAGGTTTTATACTTTCACTATTTTCCTGTCCAATTGTGACATAAAATCATCATGTGAATGAAACTCCAGACAGTTCTGGATACAGGATAGCTCTGACATAGCGGAAACAAGCTATCTATATTGTATTTAAACACTTTTAATAGTAATACACACTGCTAAAAAGGATCATAACACTCTGTTATTTCAACTAATCTCCACAACTGGATCACCATATTTGGTGAGAGTGACATACATGTATGTCCAGATGCGACGTTGAATATTATGATGTGACATTTATCATTCATCATAATCCTGTGCTATTCTGTCCAAGAAACCACACTATGCCCAAACAGGTGTCTGGCATTTACTTTTAGGAGATGAAACAATCTGTATATATCTCCAAGTAACACATACATATTTCTATATATAAGGGAATTTGTTTGCAATAGTGAATTTGTTGTATTTTACAGTGGCTGGTTAACTACAACTACAGTACGTTTATTTGTAGAATATAAAGAGCTACATGTACCTTCATAATGTCAATAGAGACAGCAAAACAAAAACACAACAAATGAGACATAGAGAACCATGACAACGGGTAAAGCGGTCTCCAGACCCGACCAAAAATGCAATCGTATATAAAACTGACAAATAAAACAATAACAGTGTTTAGTAATGTTGATAATGCGATGTATGACAGTTGTCACAGTGGTATTGTTATCTGCAGATATCTGGAGAATATGAAGCATTCTTATTGAAGAAAATCAATTCTGCTGATTAATTAGTCCACACTAAAATATAAGAGACTGCATATGTTTCTTCATTGCTGATTTTGATACAGAAATATGTCATACTTTGCGTTATTCCATTCTACGTCTTAAACAAATATTATTTCTGACTTAAGCCAAAAGAAATCGTCAGAAATATCGGTGATTGTTTGTCCCTCTGGGAACACTATACATGTAGTCGCCTTCATCTAGTTAATAATCCATATTATAGAACCAAATCTATATTAAGGATCAGAGATGCTGGCCCTTGAATATCCGTGATGTGTGCCAAGTATGCATGTGATTTGTGCTGTCATGTTACAATGTGTATACACTGGAAGGTATTGTCCTACTGTTTCTTCCATGACACCATGGTGAAATGAAAACGTTCTATTAAATAGTCATGTTAAGTGACTTGATTATCAGCCTGTCCAAGGCCTGCATGCTTTGCTTTATTCCAAAGGAATAATAGTCACCACACATATCTAATTATATTGTCTATTATATACGTTCGGTGTGTGGTCGGTTGCGATCACGCGAAGGATAATGTAACGGTCAGTGTTTCTCTTCACCGGAATGCCGACATGGTTTATACCTCATTTGTATCATAGCCCAAAGACCTTCAGCATTATATACGCACCTGCTATAATTTCCAATACCAAGTTGTTGTTCTGTGTATCTAAAGGGGTGGAGCTTAGAATGTGGTGTAACTAAAGGGGTGGAGCCTAATGTAATGAGATGCCGTGCAATAATTGCCGTGCGTGTATCTGAAACGTATGTGCACTTACACGCACGGCAATTATTGCACGGCTGTTCCTCTCAATGACCGAATGATGTCAACAGGAAATGTGCCAGACAACGCGTATATGACGATAGCAACGGCCTTCACGACGTAAACATGGCAGGTGAAGGGACTTCCCCCCACCTGGCACTAGAATTATGATTGGACCGTGTCAATTCCGTGGCAGGTCGAGCGATCAAAAACGGCTCCTGTCATTAATGAGCCGCGCCCACATAGAATTGCGCATGTGCCAATTTTCCATATTTGACAAATGATACAAATCAGTTAAATCATAAAATTACATGTGCATTTGATTTAAACTCGGCCTTACGGCCTCGTTTAAATCAAATACACTTGCAATTTTATGATCTAGCTATTACTTAGATTTTCGGCCTTCTGGTACTTGAGGAGGAAATCCTGTCATACCCCATTAAAAGGCAATACAATTAGTGCTAATATGATTACTTTTCGAGATGGAACTAAGTGACTATGGTGTGGTATAGACCTGACATCAGGTCCGGTCATTCTAATTTTACGGATGAGTATACATTTTCTTGATCTGATTTTGGTATTTACCAACAACATACATATTATATATATATATATATATATATATAGATATATATATATATATATATTAAATACGGGATGGACCCCGTTGGTCCGGCCTTAAGCGACCTTACCTGTTGAGAGGCCGTTATATACAACACTCAATCATTAGATACTTTACAAGATATATCAAAGGTTTATGATTCGGGAGGGTGGAGAGAGTACATATAATAAAAGATGATGTTAAACGTTAGAAAGTTACCATTTATAAGGATTGCCATGATGCAATTAGTGGTGACAGATGGTGTGCCAGCTGTATCCGCATACATATATTATTATATGTTTATCAAGAGTATAGATGTCAGCCATCTTTTATTTTAAAATTATGATTAACCCAACTCTAAATTGCCACATACCATGTAACAATTAGCGAGGAAACCACATATAATTTATATTTTGACCTAATCTGACAACAGAAACATTTTTTTTTAAGTTTTCCAATATGGCGGATCTTGAATTTGAAGGCCTACACCAAAATATACGTATTTCAATGAGAATGTTGTACCGAAAACTACCTAAAACTGTAAAAAGACATCTCATTTCATTTTATACTTTTCAAAATTGAGTTGGTGGCCATTTTGAATGTGGAGCTCCAGGAAATGCAGCTCCAATTGTCGCAATTTTAAAATATGTTCTGTTAGTTTGATAAATAATACAAAATGAAGGATAACATTAGTCACACATTCCATAAAAATGACATGCTAATGGGAAATCTCTTCATTCTCAGCAATAGGCTAAATGAGAACGAAATTAATACAACATACAGTTTTGACGGCCATCTTGGATTTACGAACAGTAAGCAGTGCCGTAGCCACGTTGTGGCCTCGTCCGTTTTTTCACGATTTTTTTATTTTTTTTTTTTTTTATTCCAATATAGGAAAAATGGGAGTCATAGTATGTGCTCAGACTTTGCTGAGAATGCAGGAAATGGCGTTTCAGACCACTTTGATTTCAAAATTTTCAGGGTGGGCATGCCCCCGGACCCGCCTAGCAAACTCGGGCCCTTCGGGCCCTCCACACTTCCACCCCCAATAATTATCGTCTTCCGCCGCTTATGTTGGGCTCGGCTATTTCGAACCTCTGGCTACGGCACTGGTAAGTTGGGAAAAATGGTATCAATACGTTTGTAAACAATTCCTCTATCGAAAAATATACTTATTATCATTATAGCTATTAAAATGGCTTAAATATTAACAAAGATATGACGTACAGTATGATATTTCTTCTTTCTTGGGCAAATTGGAGTCCATCTTGAATTTCAGACATGTTTTTTTGTCAATTATTCGGCATTTTCAGAATTCCTACTTATTTAGCTACCTAAATAGTTCATCTGCAGACGGCTATCAATGCTTCTGTAAATCATGTAGTTGCATTTATACACCCATGTCAATGAGAAACGTTGGGTCTATATGACCTCTAAATGACCTCAAAAATGACCCCTAAAGGTCAAATCTGCAGGTCTACCCACCCCTATCCAACAGCTTAATTATCATAGAAGTCGATCAACATGGGTACCCATTTGTAACAAATAATGCCATCAAAAATTTATTGGAGGCCTTGGCGGGCTGTTTATACAAGTATCCGGTGTGGTCTAGTGGTTAGGATTCCTGGTTTTCACCCAGGCGGCCCGTGTTCGATTCCCGGCACCGGAACATATTTTTTATTACATTTCTTTTTCATATCCGTATGAAATATGTGTAGCCTGTCCGACATTTTGCATAAAATGTGTCCAGTATTCTATCAGTGGTGGGTGGGTGGTGCCGTTTGCATGTTTTTTTTTGTGGGAGATACATTTGTCTGCCTGCACAGTTCGCATCCTAATACAATTATACACTTATTGAATTAATAAATATGGGAATTAGACTGTGTGATTAATTCCATAAGGTTTACCAACCGGCCACACCTTCCACCCCAAGTATACGAAACGCCAAATCTTCGATTGCTATGGCACAGTATGGGCACTATACTTCGTGTCATATATCAATATCCGGTGTGGTCTAGTGGTTAGGATTCCTGGTTTTCACCCAGGCGGCCCGGGTTCGATTCCCGGCACCGGAACATTGCTTTTTCTTGCTTGTTTTACAATATTGCTTTCTCGCAAATAATTACAGAAGTGTGTGAATAGCGTCTTAGCTTGTCCGTCATTGTTCACAAAAAGTTCCTATTTTGCGAAGAAAATAACTGCCACCAAATTAGGGGTAGTTTTATTTCTGTAAATATGTCTTTGAATTTCATTAGAAATCCGTCCTCTGGATTCAATTCTAATGAAATTCCAATACATATTCACGATATGCAGTTTTATCCCGTCAACACAGTGCGTATGTGCCGTGAAACACGGTGCCGTGAAACATTTTTGATATCCAGTCAATACAATTTTTGCATTTTACAGCCATTTGAAGGTGTTGACGTGATAAATAGAATAGTAGGTTAGTGCCGTGAATGGGAAAAAATATCTGGCGCGGCACGGAAACGGGATGTGCTCGGCAGAGCCTCGCCCATCCCGTTTCCTGAGCCTTGCCAGATATTTTTTCCCATTCACGGCACTAACCTACTATTCTCTATCTATTTTCCTTATTTCTGAACCAAAGTATATGTTGTGACCACTCATTTGAACCGTCTCGGCGAGACGGTTCAAATGAGTGGTCACAACATATATTTCTGATGAGAAATAAAGAAATTCTTGAGCCTTGCCGGATATTTTTTCACATTCACGGCACTAACCTACTATTCTATATATAACCTACATGTACAGGTTTCCCAGCATGCAAAGAGTTAACTACAATTACCGACGATTTTTAAAAAAATCTAATCCCCGATAGTTTCTGCGAATCCCTGGGAACCAGGGGGCCGTTTCACTAAACTTCGTACGACTAAAATGTTCGTTCGTGCAAATTTAGAATTGTCTGGAAATTTCAATTGGATGCAGCCTATGCTCAATAAATGTAAATCCAATAACTGTTAACAAGAAAAAATTATTAATGTGAAATTTACACCTACGAACATTTTAGTCGTACGAAGTTTAGTGAAACGGCCTCCAGCGCCTTTATATATAATGTACCCAGCATATGCAGTGTCTTACCCATTCGGTGGTGAACAGCTGACCAGTATAGCTGGTGAATTAGACAGTCGATACATACAATGGACGGGAATTATACGGAAATTAGACGTCTGGGATGGGAAAATTAGAGACTGTCAGTACTTTCGTTTGTATGGTAAAAATTGTCCCGTTCCTGTGTATTAGCTACAGATTTGATTAACATACCTTTGGCATTAGACTGCTTATACTTTGTCTAATTCGTGAAAGAAAACATTGATTTACATGTGATTAAAGTATTTGTTTCTGCGGTAATAAGCGAGCGACTCGGTTTAGATATATCAGTATCCGGTGTGGTCTAGTGGTTAGGATTCCTGGTTTTCACCCAGGCGGCCCGGGTTCGATTCCCGGCACCGGAACATATTTTTGTTCTTGTTTGTTTTATTCTTTTGTTGTTCCATCCGACTCTCCAACACTTACTTCATTGTGTGTAAATCTATGTAAATCTGACAGACAAAAACAATTATATACATGTATTTCCCTTTTGTAAATGTAAAACTAACATAATTTATAGGAATTCGCAGACGTAAGTTTTAGAAACACGATCAATGTGATAAGAGCGAGGTTATCAGTGACGACCTTCTTATCTGGAGTTATAAACCTGTCACGATACAAATAGAAACCCGAATGAATTTCTGGTCTAAAAACGTGTCGAATTTCACGTGTAGAAACGCGTAGTAATTTCTCATCTAGAAACGCGTAGGAATTTCTCGTCTAGAAACGCGTAGTAATTTTTCATCGGGAAACGCCTAGGAATTTCTCGTCGGAAAATGCGTAGGAATTTCTCGTCGGGAAACACGTAGGACTTCTAAAAACGCGTTGAAATAACTTGACGATTTCCTACGTACGCGTTTCCTAGCATCGACCAGTATCCCCATGCAACACGATAGTGCAATGGTGGCCAACTCCTATACTGGTAGTAACGGCACATGCACAGCCACATGCGTTAACCTTGACAAGGTCATCCACTTTTCTGACATATATTGGCAATGTCAACTCACAATCAAGCAATTTGATTGTCTGAGCCTGAGCTGTAGTACAGCTCAGCCTCAGTCAATCAAGCTGCTTGATTTCAAGCCCAAAGTTCCAGTATTTTGAAAAAAAGACATTGACAAATATTGGCAAGATTGGCGCAGGCGGTGGTGTAGTTGCTTTTTATGCATCGCTCATACGTGTAATTACCCACAACGCATACGCTGTTGGCATCCAACGGTGAAGAGCGGCGTTTCTGTGGTGCAAGGTGACCTCCAAATGACCCATACACGCTTGCCCTTCCAAGCGCACAGTACATAGTAGCCAATAAATACGTTACGACCACAGGTTCTTGATGAACGGTTAATATTTCGGTGTTGTATGGATTATTTCGGTATCTCTGGTGGTTTGTGTGCATTGTTACCAACATACAACTTACGTCACCTCCCGTGAATTACACGTATACATACGTACGGTAATACAGGAGTATTTTTGACAGTATAAAAGGGGTCCGAACGTTCGGAACGGCGAATGTGTAGATAATTGACGATTTCTGACGTGTGTAATGATTAAGCATTAGTATTTGCACAAAACTATGTAAATTACCAAAAAAGTAACGAAATCCACCCGAATCCACCAAAATACCCACAATGACCATCTGTTCAAACGCCTGTGGTTACGACCTCCGACTGTCACTCTGACGCCCCGGGTTCGATCCTCAATCCAGGCAATAGAGTTTGTGAAATGATATGCCTTGAATGTTCCGTTCTACCAGCTGGTTCTACCTATGTGTGTCATATAGCGGCTTGGTTTGCGGGTATTCAAGGCCTGACATCCAATTAAAATGTATCCGTCAACACAGTGCGTATGTGCCATGAAACACGGTGCCGTGAAACATTTTTGATATCCTGTTCTTTGCATTTTAAAGCCATTAGTAGGTGTTGACGGGATAAATAGAATAGTAGGTTAGTGCCGTGAATGGGAAAAAATATCTGGCGCGGCTCGGAAACGGGATGTGCTCGGTAGAGCCTCGCCCATCCCGTTTCCTAAGCCTTGCCAGATTTGTTTTTCCTCATTCACGGCACTAACCTACTATTCTCTATATAGCCGTATTTTCTGTCTGTAATCCAGGGCGACGTCCCCTGCGTTACAGACAGAAAATTCGGGTTAATTGAAACATTGCTAAAAATCCGGATTAGTTAGTTAGAGAGTATACTGATGCTGCACTCAGCACTGGCGTAAAATATTTCACGTCGGCAAATGCACCGGTTTCACAACGAGATACCACTCAGCTCTACTTAGAGCTATCGTATAAACGCATTTTCGTCTAGTAACCGGCGCAAATATTTTACGCCGATTTCTTGCGCCGGTTACTGGACGAAAATGTGTTTATGTAGTATCTTTTACATGTAGGTGAATTGGTCGGAAATCATGCACTTTTTTTCGACATGAAACATGTTTACTCCGGAGTGGTACGGAGCCCCGCAGGGGACATGGATTTTTGTTATTAATTCGTTCCTACGAAATAACAATTCGTTCCCACGAAATAACAATTCGTTCCCTCGATTTAACAATTCGTTCCCTCGAATTAACAATTCGTTCCCACGATATAACAATTCGTTCTCTCGAATTAAGAATTCGTTCCCACGAAATGACAATTCGTTCCCTCAATTTAACAATTCGTTCCATCAAATTAATTATTCGTTCCCACGATATAACAATTCGTTCCCTCGAATTAATAATTCGTTCCCACGAATTGACAATTCGTTCCCTCAATTTAACAATTCGTTCCCTCAAATTAATAATTCGTTCCCACGATATAACAATTCGTTCCCTCGAATTAATAATTCGTTCCCACGAAATGACAATTCGTTCCCTCAATTTAACAATTAATTCCCTCCAATTAATAATTCGTTCCCATGATATAACAATTCGTTCCCTCGAATTAACAATTCGTTCCCACGAAAGGACAATTCGTTCCCTCAATTTAACAATTAGTTCCCTCGAATTAACAATTCGTTCCCACGATATAACAATTCGTTCCCTCGAATTAAAAATTCGTTCCCACGAAATGACAATTCGGTCCCTCAATTTAACAATTCGTTACCACGAAATAACAATTCGTTCCCTCAAATTAACAATTCGTTCCCACGAAATGACAATTCGTTCCCTCAATTAACAATTCGCTCAATTAACAATTAGTTCCCACGAAATGACAATTCGTTCCCTCAATTTAACAATTAGTTCCCTCGAATTAACAATTCGTTCCCACGATATAACAATTCGTTCCGTCGAATTAAAAATACGTTCCCACGAAATGACAATTCTGTGGGAACGAATTGTTAATTGAGGGAACGAATTGTCATTTCGTGGGAACGAATTGTTAATTTGAGGGAACGAATTGTTATTTCGTGGGAACGAATTGTTAAATTGAGGGAACGAATTGTTAATTCGTGGGTTTTAGAATTAGTACACATATAGTAGTTATGTCTGGTACCGCACCCTGTTTTCCCCACCCCTATTCATATTCATAAATGTATGCCCGTACAGAGACATATTGTATGTAACCCTAAATCCTTGTTTATTAGAACTAGACATGCTATGGACCAAGGATTTCACTTATACTGTATAATATTTATGTCTCTGATATGGACATATGGATGGAATAAACAGGACATGTTTTTCGCCTTTTAGCCACAGTTAGGTCACGGTTTGTCCCCGTGTAAGAGGAGATAATCCACGAGCTTTAGCGTACATGCGGACACATGGGATCTGACTGTGTTATTACATCCTCATGTCCATACATTGTCCATGTGGTGTGTACGTACATGCACAGAGAAACAAAACTCGAACATGTATTAAAGATGTGATAATGATCGATAATTAATACGCTTGCTCAAGTTCTCGGATTAACACATAGTTGCGAACGGTTACTCTTGCAATTACACCCGGATGGTACGGGAGTAGATTGCAGGAGTTACCATCGCAACTAATTAACACAGAGCACGGGCGGACATACCATACTATCAAGGTCACCAATTATGCAAACCACTCCCCGTGATGTAAGCTCTCTCGTATGTTACCAATACACATTCTTATACCGTTATATATAAAACATGGAAGTCCCTCCCACTTTTAATATTATGAAATATTTACGCCAAAATAGGTGACCGTATACATGTACCACTGCGCAGACACGGCTTATGTCACCTAGTATGTCACATACGATACCATTTTAGATTTATCATTTAAGGGCGGATTCGTGGGGGTGGGGCGCCCCACCCCCTAAAATTAAACATATTTATATTCTCCAAATTGCAACATTATCCATGTTTGATTACTATCAAGTAGCCACGTGCATTCGTGCGTCACCAATTATGCAAACCACTCCCCGTGATGTAAGCTCTCTCGTATGTTACCAATACTTACTACAATACACATTCTTATACCGTTATATATCTAAAACGTGGAAGTCCCTCCCACTTTTAATATTACGAAATATTTACGCCCAAATAGGTGACCGTATACATGTATCACTGCGCAGACACGGCTTATGTCACCCAGTATAGATAGATCACATACGATATAATTTTAGATTTATCATTTAAGGGCTGATTCGTGGGGGTGGGGCGCCTCACCCCCTAAAATTAAACATATTTATTTTCTCCAAATTGCAACATTATCCATGTTTGATTACCTCCCCCTCCCCCCGACTGAGGTTAAGACCGATTTTTTACTGTCATAATTTCTGATATTTAATAGCCCGTATGTTAACGTAAATATATGAAAACATATGTATTGCCTTCCTAATTTCTGGGCGAAGAAACGAAATGTATATCTTAATATTCGTGCCTATATACGCGGCGAAGAAACGAAATCATGTGTCGAACGAGATGCCAATGAATTGCAGGGTCGTCTTGTAGTAGAGGTATAATCGGGTCGCATGCATTTCGTTATCTTGACATGTTTCGGGGGTTATTTCAAAATTACATTTTCGGTGACAAAACATTCACTTGCTAGTGCAATCGAGTTGTCTCCCCTGCATTATGGAAAGCGAGGATCCATTTGTTAAACATGTTTAACTTGTATAGCTCTTATTTATTTTATTTTTGCATTTTTTAATGATATTTTTATGTTGTTTAGTATTTGTTGGTTTTGTATCTTTTTAGTTATTTTTGACAAATATATTTATTGTTAACTCTTGTTTGTACATTTATTTTATTTTATTATGTTGGCCGACCCCACCACCACCATATGCATAGAGGTATTAGTAAATCCGATCACAAACTGAGTATAAGCACGAACGTCTTTATATGGTTTACAAATATCAAGTCACAGTTAGATCACGGTTCGTCCGCCTGTACGAGGAGATAATCCGCCAGTTTGAGAGAGTCGATTATCGATCGTGCATGCGGACGAACCGTGATCTAACAGTGTTATCACATCCTCATGCCCACATATTGCCAATGTGCTGTGTAAATGCAGACACAAAACATAAACAAAATATAATTCCAGCACAAAAATATTTACACAATTCCCTAACATTTGATTGGCCAGTAGCAAGTCTCTGTCCAAAATGTATATCCCTGTAAACTCCCATGCCGAACTACTTTCCGTAACCGTGAGGCGCAGTTAAAATAATTCTTAAGAAAACGGAAAATAAACACATTTTCTTGATGAATTTATTTCAAATGCTGGAATTATAAGGAATGAATGGCCTTTTTGTTTAATTTATAGGGGATATAAACTTGGAAAAGTCGCGGGAATACTGGACGAGGCCTTCCGGCCTTCGTCCAGTATTCCCGCTACTTTTCCAAGTTTATGCCCCGATAAATTCAACAAAAAGGCCATTCATTCCTATAGTATCAAATATGTGATAAGCATATAGGTCATACTAGTGGCATACTTACTGGTACATTATAGGTGCATACTACTGTACTATAAGTGGCATACATAATTAGTGCATACTCACTGGTACATATAGGTGCATACACTGGTACATATAGGTGCATACTCACTGGTACATATAGGTGCATACTCACTGGTACATATAGGTGCATACTTACTGGTACATATAGGTGCATACTCACTGGTACATATAGGTGCATACTTACTGGTACATATAGGTGCATACTTACTGGTACATATTACTGGTACATATAGGTGCATACTCACTGGTACATATAGGTGCATACTCACTGGTACATATAGGTGCATACTTACTGGTACATATAGGTGTCATACTACTACATAAATAGTGCATTTACGGTATGTTCATGATGAGACCATGTACAGTGGAACCTCTCTAAATCGGACATCCTGGGATGCGATCGGGTGTATGGTTTAGAGATTGCACCGTCATTTCTCATTGAATTTGTGGCTGTGACTGGAGAAATAGGACTTATGTGATTTGTGATCAGTGTCGGTTCTGAACGAATAGCACACTCATGTAGCCTGACAATGATCTATATTGCTTGTTAGAAGCATGTCCGGCGTTTTATTGATGGAATGGCGGATACACACTTTGATCTGGCTCTACTCTGGTAGAAAATTTCTCCAGTCATAGCCACATATTTGAGCACTGCAATAGGCCTACATGTGTGTCTGTTTTGCGACCATGAACATACAGAGCTCTGGATTATGAACAGTGTCGGCGTAAAAGTATTAAATGCACTCGCCATGACCAGGGGCAGAGCCAGGCGGGTGCGTGTCCGGCGCACGCCCCCTCTAAACATTGCCGAGTTAAGATTTTAGTCCAATTTTTTTACATGGAAAGATCTGATTATTTTTATTATTTCTCACACAAAGTTATGTTGTAGCCACTCACCATAAAGATTGAATCCTTTCGGCTTTTAGACAAAATAAAGAAACAACGTCTCTTCAAGGTCTGTCTGTCTGCTGTCTATACTTTTCTTGAATTTAGTTACGTATGGAGCTTTCTAAGGATGGGGTGATGTGTTGGGGGCTGTAGCACAGGCGATCGGCAATTTAATTGTAGTGTATTATACTTGTTTAGACATGTAGAAAAACAGTCAGTATATAGTGAATGTATTATATAAAAATAAAATGCAGTCAGTCAATAGTGAAAGTATTAAATAATACTTTCACTATTGACTGACTCAGTGACTGCATTTTTTTTCTACATGCACGTAGAAAAACGCACCGGTTTACGGACGAGGTGCAACTTAGCAGTTTAAAAGAGCTATCGCATAAACGCATCATTCGTCTAGTAACCGGTGCAAATTTATTGCGCATTGTTCATTACAATATGTACATTCCAGTATATTCTCTATGTAGCTGTACTGTATGTGAATTCATCAGGAAGAATCAGGCGCCTATTTCGACGTGAAACATTTTACGCCGGCTCGGCATGAAGTGAAATACCAGTGAATAGCACAAACTGAAAATCCGAAGAATCGACCATCCCGAATTAAACATGTTGAAACCTCCCCTGGACATTCAGTGCAGTATAATTTTGGTGGGCGAACGTGACGATTCCTTCGTATTCGACTTTGAATAGCCTAATCATACTTTGCCCTTGTAATACATTCAATTTTATCTAGATCTAACTCAAAATAATCATAACATTTGCAATAAATGTTCAACCTATTATTAGATTGCAAGAACAATTGTTTGTGTACGCTATACTGTATACTGTAATCCCCTTTGAATGCGCCTGTGCTGGTTGGAAATGTCACCAAGCTACACTTCCACGTGAGGGGTGTTTCAAAAGTTTACCCAAGCTTGACGCCAAAATGTCGAGCCTATAGGTACACGGGTCACGGGGTCACGAAGTAGCCCGCTGATTGGCTGTAGATTTCGTAAGGCTATGCACGCTTGACAGCGGACACCAGTGCCGAACAGACTAAACCGATAAAGAATTTTCGGCTAGACATAATTTGTGCTTCGTTTTCGACGACTTTTCGGAGAAATCTTGTAAACAAAGAATCAGAGACATTTGCGGTGTGTTTACAAACATTTCTGAGTCCGTGTTTTGGCAGAAGAAAGTTTTATATTAGAAGAGTTCAACACACAAAGACCGCTATAAGCGGAAGCGACCCAATATGTAAGTAGAAATTTCATCTGTTTTAGTGTTTATAACTATAAGTACTCCGTTATCAAACTCAAACCGACTACATTTTATCATTTTCATTGGGTTGGTATGTTATCACATATCCTTGTTTTGGACACGTAACTATTCAAACACTCGCGTATCGTCAGTAGTTGTAACGGACGATACGGGAATATTTGAAGAGTAACGCTACCAATATTCATCATTTCGTGTATGAACATATTTTAGAAGTTAGATATTTCAATGACAGTTTCTCCGTCTATTGTTATTCGGCATTGGTAGAACAGACCGCCTTTGTCTCTTGAAAGTTTGGCAATGGGGGTGATTATACATTACAAAACTGTCAAACGTGTCGATGACAATGTACAATGTTGAAATGATAAAATAAACTGTTCAAGTTCAACACTGAAATGACAACATTTTGCTTTTAAAATATGAGCGTTAACGGCCAGAGATAAAAATAAATGGATGATCGACCGCCAGTATTCAGTAAACAGAATAATGTACAATGTTAGTACGAGAGTTTTGCAGAGTTATTGCCGAGACTACAATAATAACTCTTTAAATATTACAATTTAGTCTATACAAACAAATTGTATCCCAAGTAATGTGGATTCTAGTTGCAGGCTGCAACACTGTGACCCTCGCGTACAGTAAGGGAGGGTCACAAAGTTACAGGCTGCAACTAGGTGGACTCGATCAGTGCTCCAGATAAGCTTTGTGTCTAAAGGGTACTACACCCCCTAATTTCAAAATCATTGCGTATTTTACTTTGACAAATGGATTATTGATTTTCTTCATTAGTAAATAGGGAACAATGATCAACAAATATAACAAATTTAAAAATTCACTTATTTCAGCTGCAAAAAGCAAACACATTGCTTTTTGCAGCTGAACTAAGTGGATTTTCAACTTTATGACAGTATTTTCACTACTCAATTTGAAAATCAATGTGTATTTTCACATTTCTGTGCGTATTGTGTACTCCCACTTTTGATAATCAATGCGTACTCCGTTAAAATAATTGCGTAAACGCCAATACGCACCTTATCTGGAGCTCTGCTCGCACCGTTGCAGAGTAAGGGTGCATTCACACCATTTCGGTGTAAATCCAAGGATGGGTGGATTCACACCTTTATGGTGTAAATCCAAGTGCAGATTCAAACTATTATAACCAGGCGCGGATCCAGCATTTCGGGTTAGAGGAGAGGGGGGGAGCGTAACTATTTTGCAATAGCTATGCTTGTTCGATGATATAGTCAAGTATTGCAAAATAGTCGACCGAGCTCTGGGATAGCCACGGAAATTAAATTTTGAAACAATAAGACAATGACCGAAAAATGCATGGAATACATGGCACTTGGCATGAAACGTTCCTTGTAACTTGTAAAAAATCTTTACTCGGCGAATGTTAGTGGAGGCGCGCGCCGGGTCCCCCCCCTCCCCCTGAATACGCCCATGATAACTTGTGAATCCTCTGCTGAGATATTGTAATAAATGTAAGATGTAAACATACAACTGGGCTGACAAATGTGAATTGTTTCTAGCGCTAATTATTCATAAGGTTGGTTTTGTCGATCTGCAACAATCGGCTGCATTATGAAACCCGATTCCCACAGATGCATGTTTGCTAATGCATGTGTGTTGATAGTAAAAAATGCACTGCTTAAATGGCATGATCTGACATTTTATTTGTCAGCTGACATACATGTACAACGTATTATAGCGTATCAGGCTATCATTGCATGATAATGTCGACCGTCCGTTGCACTTTGTTTGCAAAATCTGGGTTGGGTATTACATAGGTACACACATTCTACATACATCAGGTGACATTAAATAGATCATGGAATTGTAGCCGAGAGGTTACAACCTCCGAATGTCACTCCAGCGGCCATGCTTTGATCCTCTATCCTGGCACTGCAGTTTGTGAAATACACTTGTATTCCCCGCTCTACCAGCTGGTATACAAGAAACCGGTTTAGCGAGGTTTCACTGTAAATCAGGAATTTGATTATTCCGAGCCATAATTGTGTGCTATGCGATCACGAACGGGCATTATCACCCGAGATAAATGGCATGCAAGAAACCCATCAAAATTATGATAACATATGTTTTTTGTTGTCTGGTTTATAGAGGTTCCACTGTATATACTGGCAACAGATAGTTCATTTGCGTTTGCCTGGGGATGTAAGGATGGTTTATTATCTGGCTTTATATCTATCAGAGTCATGCATGTGTGAACTTGTTTTGATACCATGTATCTCGGCTATTTTTGTCTGTATCAGAATCGGTCATCTGTGCACTGTTTTGATACCATATATTTTGGCTATTTATCTGTGAACCCTGGTTAGATAGCTGATGCTCCTTGACTGCCTGATAAGTTGGCCATAAAAGTCTCCAGAAAATGTGATTCCAAAAGTAAATGGGGCTTATTATTTGGACTAGTTGTTCTAATCTCACTGAGGCCGTCCTGGAAAAATTGTTTGTTTCCTGTAACCCGACCCAGAATTTTAGAAGTGGGTCAGTCGGTAGGCAATTTCTTTTTTTTTCTGTCACATGACATATTGAATTTAAAAATTATTAATATTAAAAAGGTACAATATTTTAACACTTGCATTGCAAATGTTAAAATATTGTACCTTTTTAATATTAATAATTTTTAAATTCAATATTGCAAGTCTTGCAATGAAAGTATGTCAATTGCTGTATGTGTTGTTGTTGTAGGAACATGTAGGCCATTTAGGGCCAGAGATTATATTAACCCTTTTAACCCACTGTAGCAATAAATTAAAAAAAAAAATGTAAAAGAAAATAATAAAAAAACGAAATTGCTATAAAAAAAAAATCGGGTCGCACCGTTTTTAGCGGGTCGGTCTGGTTACAGGAAACGGAGATATAATTATGGATGGCCTGATGCTCAAGCTGATTAGGGCTGCACTGGTCAGGTTGACCTAACAGTCACGGAGCAATTTCTCTTGTCAATACTATATTGTAGCATTGTTATGTGGCTGCCCAGAGCTCCAGATAAGCTGTGTATTTGCCTAAATTCCAAATTAAAATTGCCAAAAACCAAATTGAAATCAGAAGTAGCGAGTCTCGAAAAGCAATAACAATTTTGTGGTACCTTTATCATGCTGCAGAAAACAATAAACAGACCACAAATATTATAGCATATTTTTCTTATTTTCCATGAAAACACATCTTGGTATTGATTAGAATTGTCTCCAAGGAGACAATTCTAATGAAATGCCAAGACATGTTTTCATTTCGAAGCAAACTATTCAATAATTGCTGTCTGTTGATGTGTAAACAGTAGTGTAATTTTATTTTACCCAATTAATATATTGAAATACCCAATTGCTTCAGAAATGATGGAGTGAAAATACTCCATTACTAATTCCTTTTCTGGATCCCTGAACAGTCAAGGCCCAACTTCTCGTGTTACAGCTATATTGTAGCATTGTTCTGTGGCTGTCTATGTAACAATGAAATATATCTGATGATGTTACAGTCTGTCTAATTGGAGGTTGGATACATATGCACAAATTCTGACTGAATCAAATGTGTCTGCGACTGGAGAAAGAGGTCTTATGGTCTTTTGTGAGCAGTGTAGCTCCTGATCAAGTAGCACCCTCCTGTAGTCAGACAACAATCTATATTGCTTGTTAGAAGCATGCTGGGTGTTTCATTGATGTAATGGCGAACAGTGCAGATCCTGATCAGGCTGTGCATATGATCTGGATCTGCACTAGTTGTAAAACCCATAAGCCCCATTTCTTTAATCACAGCCACCAATTATTTTGGCCTGGGGCCTAGGACCAGTGGTTTCAGGGATTCCGCTGGGGAAAATAAAAAAATCTCCACTTCAAAAAAATTAAAACAATTGGCGATAAATTTGTTTTGATTTCTTTTCGAAAATTGTAATTTTTTATCGCCAATTGTAATTTTTTATAGCCAATTGCGAAAGTGGCGATCGCCAGCGGAATCCCTGGGTTTATTGTGGATACCCAGATTAGATGCTTATCAAACTCAAATTCAGACTGGTCTGGCAGTCTCCAAAATGCCCTTGACCATTGTCCTATTCTGTTAATTATAATTGCACCCATTTACAATTTTACTCTGACCTATTGACACATATGTGGTGAAATACCTTTCACACCTAACACCTTTCATCCATTCCAATTGCAGTGTCTTCCTGAACCTTTCACCCCTAAGTAACTGGAATGGACTTTGACGTCAAATTTCCGACCAATCCAATAGTCACTAAATGCTTTTCAGTCTAGTCCATTTATGAAAATGGGGTGTTTTTTGTTCGCAAAAAGTGTAGATCCTGATGAGACGGCTTGTCACGAGCCGGCTTATCTGGATCTACACTGTTTGCCAATACCACTATACAGTCCTGTGGTGTTTAAAGGGTTAAACCCTTAGACCGCTACACACAGCAATTGTTGTCTGCTGTTGCTTTTATATCTTGCCTTATTTCTCAATAAAAACATGGTTTGACAGCATTTCAGAATCATTTCCAATGAAAATGATTATAATGTGTTGTCAAACCATGTTGTAAATTATTCTAAAGTGCTGTAAAAGCATGTATTTGATGATAAAAATAGAAAATAAACAGCAGTATTAAAGGGGTAATTACCAGACAGCTGTAATTATATGGTGTCTGGTATCTTCATTATATGCTAATTACTTAGTTACCATCTATTACATTGTATTTCCTTTCTTGCATAAGGCATATAAAACTGCATGCTATAAAACTCATTTTGATGAACAGATGTGTAATCCAGAATGTAGGAGAAAAAACCTTCCGACATATAACCCCCAGTTATCCGACATATAACCCCCAGTTATCGGATACAGCACAATACTGTTCCAAAAAAAATGCTTTGATTTAACGACGACACTTAAAGCCGACTATTTAAGTCCCTATCCGATAGGACTAGGCTAGCAGGAAGTTGTCTTGCCCAAGGACACGTCAAATTAGCCATTCGCAGCGGTCGAGGTGGGAATAATCGAACCCGGGTTATCCCGGTCTGCAGTCCAACGCTCTACCTACTGAGCTAATCAGGCCACCTTCAATCCCGTGGGTGGTGGTCGGGTGAATGTGACGGTGTAAATTAACGGTAGGGGTTCCTCCTTATCGGAATCACGATTTGCCTGGTTTGGCCCTCAGGTACGTTTTTATCTTTGGCTCTTTTGTTACCTGGGAGTTAAATTGGGTTATTGCCCATTATAAAAGTAGTAAGATTATTACTGATCCTACTGCTTTTGGGTGGGGCCAAGTGATTCTGATGTGGCGAGGATCTGGCATCAGATCAGGATTATTCTGATTTCAGGGCTGAATATATAGTTTTGTTATTGTAAATATTCAGTTATGATTTTGGGATTTTCCCCCCTTTTGTACATGTACTTGAACCTGATCAGACTGCGAATGCACAGGCTGATCTGGATCTATACTGGTCGCAAACCACCTCCCAGTATTTTTTATCCCAGGTGCACAAAACCACTGCAGACAAAATCCCTCCCATGCTAGGACCTCCTCCCCCCCCCCACCCATATACATCAGACATTTTTGTCTCCAAAGTTGTAAATGATCCAGGTATGTTATGTTATGTTATGCATGGTGTGCTGCAGGTTTCTCTACTTTGTAATTCAGACATCTAACCTAGTTATTGTAAACATCCCAGTGTGATTTTCAAATTGTACTGTTGCAGTCATACCAAATATTTTGTTAGCAAAGTGTTTACTCAGACAGGTTTGAGCTCTAATGTTACGACTGTCAATATTTGTATTGCCCTGTTCGTTTACATTTCCCTGTGACTTTAATTGTGAGTTTGATTGTGCACTTAATTTTTAACTCCACACACCACAATTCAACTCCCATGGCAATTTGTTGACTACTTTATCACAATTCAACCAAAAATGTTTCTATTAATTAGTAATTGTCGGCAGACTTGTACATTCACAAATTGGGAGTTGTGATTGAAAACCCAGACTGAATATCATCATATGAGGCGAGCCATAAAATATGTGTGATACATGTACAGTGCTCCAGATAAGGAATTAGGAAGTGAGTATTGTAACCCCATCATTTCTGAAGCAATTGGGTATTTCAAAAGTTTAATTGTGTAAAATAGAATCACACAACTGTTTACATATCAGCAGACCGCACTCATTGAATAGTTTGCTTCTAAATGAAAACACATCTTGGTATTTCATTAGAATTGTCTCTTGGAGACAATTCTAATGAAATACCAAGATGTGTTTTCATTGAAAAATAAGAAAATATACTATATTTGTGGTCTGTTTTCTGTAGCATGATAAAGATTCCAGAAATTTTCATTGCTTTTTGATACTCACTACTTCTGATTTCAATTTGGTTTTTGGCAATTTTAATTGGGTATTTACGCAGATACGCAGCTTATCTGGAGTGCTGCATGTAATGCAGAATAGACTGCATTTGCTATCAAAATGTTGTCAACTTTCGATGTAATTTACAGAAAATGTCACAGTAAACATTTTTTATGAAAAATCACATTTTTCTGGAAGCATAAACATTTCTCATGAGATACATGCATCTCTATGGGCTCAGGGAACTCTAACCTTTGACCCAGTACTGTTGACCACTGATTGAATGCACCATGTGACCCTGTCCAGTTGTACTGTAATGTCCATTTTGTGACTTGACCTGTAATAAGCTGACCAGTTATCTCCTCTTTGACCAGACAGATAAACATAATTACATAACCAGGGACAGTAATTTGGTTGTTTGGCTGGCTGATAAGATGTTTCTGTGACTAGAGAAAATGGGGTTAATGGGGTTTTCTGATCTGACTGATTGGAGAAAAATGGCTTTAAAATAAATATGGTCGGTGTGACCACGTCACCAGTGTAGACCCAGACCAGCACGCGGTGCTGCGCACAACACAACATCTACTTTTAAAAGGAAATAAGAAAAGTAGCAAAACATGTTTGTTATTCATACCTCTTGTATGGGTATTAGGCATGAAATTAGTTAACCCCCAGAGTGTGGGAAATGCAAATTGATGCCTGATGTTTCATATTTTGTTTATCAAGAAAAATATGGCTTGACAGCACTTTAGAATCATTTCCAATGGAAATGTATTGGAAATGAGCCAAATAGACAATAACAGCAGAGGAGAAAAATTAATTGAGCATTGTAAGGGTTAATAACTGGTGTTATATATTGTAGCAGCCTCATGTTATAATTGGTAAATTGACCTCGTAACTGGACCCAGTCTATTTGCTCCTGAAATAGATTACCTTTTCCTAACCTTTGTTTGCTGAAGGTACAAGCTATTTTCTCATTTGGTATGTGTGAATGTTTGATCTGACCAATTAACAAACAAAGCAATGCATTCACTTGATGAAACGGTACACATTTTTCTAGTGTGAACATCAAAACAAAGAGTCTGCTATAGATCTCGTAATACGGTATAAAAATTTAGTTTTCCTGAAGTAAATGTTAGTAAATGTTCTGGGAATACAATTTCCGCCTCTGCATGTGGCTAATCGTCAGTTTAATATCTAGAAAATATAATATTTAAGCCATTTTTTTTTTATTTGTTGGTTTACAGATCCGCCGACCCAATTTGTTGACAATGTGGAAAAAAATAAAAAATTTAATTTCCGATTTATTTTAGATTTTTTTTACCTCCGATCAAAAAATAATAAAAAAAAAATAAAAATAAAAATAATTTTTTTTTCTGCTGTGCCGAGAAAAGTAAGGCCATTTTTTTTTTATTAGTTGGTTTACAGATCCGCCGACCCGATTTTTTGACAATGTGGAAAAAAATAAAAATTTTAATTTCCGATTTTTTTTTAGATTTTTTTACCTCAGATCCAAAAAAAAAGAAAAAAAGTGGCGGAAACCGGATCTTAGCAGCAGCGACAACAACAACAACCTGCGAATGGAAGATTCGATATGATATGATTTGATATATCTCCATTTCAGATTGAATGCAAAAATTCAAAACCTTAACGCTCGGGTAAATGGCCTATATTTTCTGTTTTCTTGCTCCGATGTGCTTCATATTTCATGTATGCGTTCTTCCTAGGGTCCTCTACCGCCCTGCCACAAATCCACGCTCGTGCCACCCCCACTGATATTCGTTTCAACTATATTGCCGCTTCGTTGTCTTTAATTATACCAGATACGGTATTAATATGTACGCATTATGCAACCCATTCACAGTGATCAACATTCAACAGTATGTGAATATGAAACTCAGTTGCTATGTAGAATATAAAGAAACTTGCTGAACCGACTCCCTACGTTAACCGACAAACTCTTGGTCCGAGACGATGCCGGTTAACACAAGTTTCACTCTATCACAATCACTGACCTTTTTGTTTTTTACCGACCACAAACCGACCATGAGCCTTAAAAAGGTGAACTGACCCAACCATGTGCCTTAAAAAGGTGATTTTTATGGTGTTCGGACCGTCCGTCTGTCCGTCCGTTCGGTTAACCACTTCGCAACAGTTTCTCAAACCGGCCATATCTTCTACATAAGTTGCTCAAGTTCTTCAATATTTCAACACCTCATTCATTGGTATGTGTGCTACACCTGCCTTGTCATACTTTATATTACCTTGACCTTTTTACCTTCACAGGGCTGCTGAAAGGACTTAGCAATTTCCGTTAACCAGTTCGTCACAGTTTTTCAAACTGGCCATAGCATCTACATAAGTTGCTTAACTGCTTCAATATTTCCATACTTCATTCATTTGCATGTATGCTACACCTGCCTTGCCATACTACATATGACCTTCACCCTTTGACTTAACACTTTTGTCACAGTTTCTTCAATATGCCGCCTGCCCCGTGCAGGCACCGGGGCGGGATCAACTGATCCTGAGAATAGTGCTGCAGTAGCCATTGCTTGTCGTAAAAGGCGACTAAACTGGCTTAACGATTGGGTTCATACTTTCCGGAACCCACTATACCGGATTTGGCCCTCATGTACATTTTTGGCTTTCTTGTATGTGAGAGTTGAGTCGGGCTATGCCCCATATACAAAAGTAAGATTAGCGCTAATCCTATTACTTTTAGGGGATGGGATAAATGATGCTGGTGTGGCGAGGGCCTGGCACCAGATCAGGTTGTTCTAATTTCAGGACTGAATATATATTTTGATTGTAAATATTGAGTTCTGAAGTTGGGATTTACCCCCCTTGGACAGGTGGATATGGGACTCGACCCCGTTGACCCGTCTGCGTGTAGACTCCCTGAGGCTTGTACCTCTATGTCAGAAAAGCGGACGTTAAACCCTATTCACTCACTCACTCACTCAATATGCCGCCGGTGGCATCCGGTTTAGACTTTTTTTTTCTTTTTTTTTTTATTTCCCCGACCAACCCAATCCTGTGCCAAAAAGAATAAATAAATTGAAAAAACCTTTTTTTATTTTTATTTTTTTCCGACCGACCGACCAGATCTCGCGAAAAAAAAATCTGTAAACCAACAAATAAAAAAAAAATGGCCTAAGTGGCGGAAACCGGATCTTAGCAGCAGCGACAACAACAACAACCTGCGAATGGACGATTCGATATATCTCCATTTCACAGCAGCAACAATCAATGTTGGCGATTCTTATTTTCATTACACAGAATCTTCTACATAAGTTGCTCAAGTTCTTCAATATTTCAACACATCATTCATTGGTATGTGTGCTACACCTGCCTTGTCATACTTTATATTACCTTGACCTTTTGACCTTCACAGGGCTGCTGGAAGGACTTAGCAATTTCGGTCAACCTGTTTGTCACAGTTTCTCAAACTGGCCATAGCATCTACATAAGTTGCTTAACTGCTTCAATATTTCCATACTTCATTCATTTGCATGTATGCTACACCTACCTGCCTTGCCATACTACATATGACCTTCACCCTTTGACTTAACACTTTTGGTTCACCCGTTTGTCAGTTTCTTCAATATGCCGCCGGTGGCATCCGCGTTCGACAGACTTTTTTTTTTTTTTTTTTTTTTTATTTCCCGACCGACCCAACCCAAAAAAAATTGAAAAAACTTTTATTTTTATTTTTTTCCGCCCGACCGACCAGATCTCGCGGAAAAAAAATCTGTAAACCAACAAATAAAAAAAAACTGGCCTTATTTGTACAGTGACTGGGACACAGGTGGAAGACTCCGACATGTGACACCAAAAAAAAAGTGCCTGATAACCCTTTCAACACCAAGTAACTTAATGGGCTGTTCCATGCCACTGTTTCATGCTATTTCATTGGTCCATTCAAATTTTCAGGCTATTCCATTCTTCAGAAAGGGTTATTTTTTCAAATTTGATAACTATTAACAAACAGTGGAGATCCTGATGAGACGGCTCATTACGAGCCGGCTCATCTGGATCTGCACTGTTTGCAAACATTGTCTCTATAGAGGTCTGTGGTGTTGAAAGGGTTAAACAATCCCAATTACCCCACCCACTTGGTCTCGTACTGTTCTGTACCGTACTACCATATAAAATTAAAATGCCCATTTAAAAAATCCTATTACACCACCCACTTGGTCTTGTAATGTACAGTACCAGACCAAGTGGGTGGAATAATAGAATTTTGTTAATGGGCATTTTTTCTTCCACGTGGACGGACTGGGAGTGTTGTTTGTTATTGACATGTTTTCTGGTTTGCGTCACTTGATATTGGAAAAAAATAAACGCCCCTCATCTACCTGTGTGGCTTTATAAACTTAATAAGTTATGCCTAAAATGTGGCTGTGACTGGAGAAATGGGGCTTATTGGTTTTGCGACCAGTCTAGACCAATCTCGAAATACATTCATCATTCTCTTGTGTAACTTGTGTATAAATTAAATACGATATTGCTCTATACGCATGTACCTGTGCGTGTTATATTTAACCAATTTTATGCTGAGGATATGCTATTTTGATTGGGGAAAATCATAATATTTTCTTTAACCCCGCTATCTTATTTTTTTGTCTTCTGCTGTTTATTTTCTATTTTCCATTTTTGTCATCAAAAAACATGGTTTGACCGCACTTTAGAATAATTTACAAAATGCTTTGACAGCACTTCAGAATCATTTCCATTGGAAATGATTCTTAAGGAAATGATTCTGAAGTGCTGTCAAACCATGTTTTTATTGAGGAATAAGGCAAGATATAAGCAACAGCAGACGATGATTGTTGTGTGTAGCGGTCTAAGGGTTAAATGTGCTTAGAAGCATGTCACGACGGTTCAAATGAGTGGTCGCCATATACTTTCATTGAGAAATAACTAAAATAAAACACTTTAAAAAATCAAACCCGTTAAGGTGTATTCCGCATGAAATGGGTTAAGAGTGTCATACGATATATACTGGGTAAACTTTATTTATATCTGTAAGGCCAGTTTTTTTTTATTTGTTAGTTTACAGATTTTTTTTCCGCGAGATCTGGTCGGTCGGTCGGAAAAAAAATAAAAATAAAAAGTTTTTTCAATTTTTTTATTTAATATGGGAAATAAAAAAAAAAGAAAAAAAAAAGTGTCGAATGTGGATGCCACCGGCGGCATATTGAAGAAACTGTGACAAACGGGTGAACCAAAAGTGTTAAGTCAAAGGGTGAAGGTCATATGTAGTATGGCAAGGCAGGTGTAGCGTAGCATACATGCAAATGAATAAAGTATGGAAATATTGAAGCAGTTTAATAAGCAACTTATGTAGACTTATGCTATGGCCAGTTTGAGAAACGGAGATATATCGAATCGTCCATTCGCAGGTGGTTGTTGTTGTCGCTGCTGCTAAAATCCGGTTTCCGCCACTTTCTTTTTTTGGATCGGAGGTAAAAAAATCTAAAAAAAAATCGGAAATTAAATGTTTTATTTTTTTCCACATTGTCAAAAAATCGGGTCGGCGGATCTGTAAACCAACAAATAAAAAAAAAATGGCCTAAATAGCAGCTAGGTTTTATTACTTGAATGTGATATTATAAATGATGTGAATCTTGTGTTAGAGCTAGTACACTTAATAGAAAGGTTTGATCAAGACTTCTACAGGTCGAGCTATGTCAGTGTAGGCGTTATAGTCAGTTGCAGTGTAATACTTTGGCCATTGAATGCAGGGCCTAAAAATAGCAGCTTTTACCAGTAGGTCCGGGACCTAACAAGGAAAAAAGTGAAAGGTCCGAGGAATTTTTTTGAAGGTCCGATATGACAATCGCAAGAAAAATGGTAGATATATGTGTCTGTTGCATACTAAGTCATCTGCTGTTGTCATATTACCGTAATCACCCTAAATATTCGGACACCAATATGTGAGCAAACAGTGTAGACCCAGACCAGCCTGCTCCTGAAGGAGCAGTCTGATCAGGGTCTGCACTATTTGCCATTTTGACAGAATGCTTCGTAGGCCTCATTGGACAACAAAATCAACTTGATAAATGTTTATGACACTTATAACAATTGGTTTTGGTGTCCGAATATTTAGGGTAATTACGGTATGTCTTTTTTTCTCAAGAAAGACATGGTTTGACAGCAGTTCAGAATAATTTCCAATGGAAATCATATTTGTGTTGAGAAAACTGGAAATTAAGAAATAGATAGCAGACAATAACATTTCAGTCAGCATTGTAAGGGATATTAAAGACCGAGTAAAGTAACTAACATAGCTCTGATCATCATCAAATAGCACTCCTGTAGCCTGATAACGATCTGCATTGCTTGTAAGAAGCATGACCATGTGTTTCATTCATGGAAAGGTTGAACAGTGCAGATCCTGATCAGACTGCGGATGCACAGGCTGATCTGGATCTACTCTGGTCGCAAAACCCATAAGCCCTGTTATTCTAGTCACATCCACGAATCTGTCAATCAATTACAGGAAGTGATTGGAATATATTATGACAGCAGATTTCGTCAGAAGTTCCTGATTTGTCACATTGATGTCTCCAATTGGCTGGTGATCGATATGTTTGTAGGGTTGACTGGCTGTCTCGATCGCTTGTATACTTATTGAATCATTTGACATATTATACAGGGTTCAAGCTGCAAGACATTTTTGGGCCAGAGATTCCGCAGCATGGACATCCAACAGGGATTCCGCTGGGGAAAATAAAAAATCGCCACTTCAAAAAAAAATATAAAAAAGAAAATTGTAATTTTTTATCGCCAATTGCGAAAATGGCGATCGCCAGCGGAATCCCTGATCCAATTATTATCGTATTTTATGTTGAATGGAATATTCTTGAAAGTTCCGGGATTCTTCCTACAATACAGTGGGATGGGTTGTGGCCTAGAGGTTAGAACACCTGACTTCAAATCCTGAGGTTGTCGGTTCAAACTTTGCCTTAGGCGGGAAAAATACTTTCATAGTATTTCCATTTCACTGTCGGATGAGACTTTAAACTGTGGTCCTGTCTCTATATGGCCCTAGCTGTTGCTGGGACGTTAAACCCCTTCACGTTTTCCTACAATACAGGCCATTACAGGGGTGCTCGGGATCCCGGGACACTGCGAGAGTCCTCCGCTGCCTGAACTAAAAATAGGGAAAAGTAGCACTATTTAGGGAGACCAAGTCCCTCAAATCGTCCTATCACTTGATCTGTGTAATATTTGTATATAATAAAATGTAGAAGTTTATCGGCAGGCACAATCTTGCACCAACTAAGTTGCAATTTGGCGCAGAATTGCAGTGTTGCTGGAGGTCAAAGAATTTAATGCAAACAAAAAAATGCTTGGACATATGTACACTGGTCTTTCGGATGAGACTTGAAACTGAGGTTGTGTCTCGACATGACCGTAGCTGTTGCTGGGACGTTAAACATATTCACTTTCATTTGCAAACCACTTTTGAAATGTCCTCATGCATGCACGGTTCTCACCAGATATGATGTGTCAATTCATCTTTGACCTCTCAATGGACAATGTCCTGATTTGCATATCTAATCACGCTAATAGCACTTTGCACCTGTATAACTGTTTTGTCGCACTGTTAACTGTGCTTATTATCATAAGTAAGGAGGACATCAATCACGGGACAAAAATACCACATCTCATCTGTCTGTCTGTCTCCGTTAAGACTGGTACAAGTATTATTGTTTCTGCACACTTGCCTGGGGCAAATATATCAACACAAGAAAATGTCATCATCAGTATTGCCCACCTTCAGCCCATCCTTTGCACAGTGATTTTTTATTATAGGAATGAATGGCCTTTTTGTGGAATTTATCGGGGTATAAACTTGGAAAAGTCGCGGGAATACTGGACGAAGGCCGGAAGGCCTCGTCCAGTATTCCCTCGACTTTTCCAAGTTTATATCCCCGATAAATTCCACAAAAAGGCCATTCATTCCTTATAATTCCAGCATTTGAAATCAATTCATCAAGAAAATGTGTTTATTTTCCGTTTTCTTAAGAATTATTTTAACTGCACCTGACGGTTAATGGAAAGTAGTTCGGCATGGAGTTTACTGGCATATAAATTTTGGACGGAGACTTGCAACGGACCAATCAAATTTTAGGGAATTGTGTAAATATTTTTGTGCTGGAATTATATTGTTTTAACCCTTACACCCTTACACCGCTATCTTAATTTTTTTGTCGTCTGCTGTTTATTTTCTATTTTCCATTTTTACCATCAAAAACATGCTTTTTATAATAATTTACAACATGCTTTGACAGCACTTCAGAATCATTAATGGAAATGATTCTGAAGTGCTGTCAAACCATGTTTTTATTGAGAAATAAGGCAATATATAAAATCAATAGCAGACGACAATTGTTGTGTGTAACGGTCTAAGTAAACCAGTATCTTAATTTTTTTTGTCGTCCGCTGTATATTTTCTATTTTTCATTTGTATCATCAAAAAGTGCTTTGACAGCACTTTAGAATAATTTACAACATGCTTTATTATGGGCAGACATGTGGACACCATATAAGGGTAGGCATTCAGGGGCGGATCTGGAGGGGGGTTCAGGGGTTGCAACCGGACCCCCCCCTAGCATACTCGCTCAAAAATAGGACCACCACCCCCAAAAAAGAAGACTGGATCCGCCCCTGGCATTGATAGCTTGACATTCACTGTCCGTCGGCCTTTCTTTGTTCTATATTCAGCCCTTAAAAAATCATAAAATATGTTACCGGGACATGTCGCCAAAATGCCTGTCATATGATGCATCACCATACGGCGGCAACAGGTGTACGTAAATAATCGTATATGTTAATTAATAGTTCACGTCCGTGTAGGTAATTGGTTACCTGGGCGACTGTACAGGATAATGATTCGAGACCATTGCTAACTCTTACAACACTACATACCTCTGTAGTGGTCCATGCAAACAGTGTAGATCCAGATGAGCTAGCTCGGCTCGTGACGAACCGTCTCATCAGGATCTGCACGTTTTGCAACTAATTTTCATATGTTTTAGACAAAAAAAAGAACCACCAATTTTATTGTTATGTTGTTATGTTGCGTGTCCCTTTGGAGTAAATGACAGTGATTCTATTTAAACATCAATTGTTCTTTTGTATGAAACGTGTAGCGCTTCAGTTTTGTTTTGTTTTACTTTTAAATAAGGAAATTATTTAATTATGATAGTTCATAATAGCGGTATCAGTTTACAAGACGGTCACACTGAACATTTTATTTGTAACTAGTCTACTACATGTATACCTGTCTTGGTGCCAATACAGCAGTGATTGCGACTATATATATATATATATATATATATTAAAAATTAAAAGATAAACGTCTACATTTTTTTTTAACCGTGTATATTAACCCTTTCCCTGTTTTGCGATATTTCGACTCATCCAAATCCAAAACATCTGAATAAAAGAATCAAATGCTGGGTCAAATGATGGTTAAATTATCTGATAGAGTAGAAAACATTGTGGGAAAAGGAGAAATTGCTTGTTACAAGCAATTTCTCCTTTTCCCACAATGTTTTCAAAAGACATCTTCTGCAGAGGCGTGAAAAGTCGTCTCTATCAGGGAAAGGGTTAATTAGTGGTTATCAGAACTCCAGGTAAGGTGCGTAATTTGGAGGTAAGTGTCTTATTTCTCCATCAAAAATGGCAAGTTGGGAGTGCTTTAGAATCGTCTCAATGAGACGATTCTAAAGGACTCCCAACTTGTCATTTTTGATGAAGAAATAACAAAATTTCACCCCAAGTTGGTCAAATTACGCACCTTATATTGCTACTGCAAAGTTTAAAATATTTGCTATTTTCGCATCTTGTGTATGTTACAACAGACGTGATTAATCAAATTTTAAAGGCCAATGCTCGTGATTTTCAATAATGCAGACGTAACTTGACTTCGCTTGCATTGCATTGTGATTAGTTTCAACTGAACTGTTCCTTTGTTTTAATTCTATCTATAGTCTGTGTTAATCTAAATACAACAACAGTCTGATAATTCACTTTGTAACAACTTTTTAAACGACAAATTGTAGGTCATACCCAAATCGGTAATTCTTTTGTGTCGTGTCTTCCTCCAGACTAGTTAAGTTGCAATTATTACATGTAGCCGGTACGTTGTGTGGTTCATATTGATGTCTGAATTCTGATGTCACAACAATTATCAATTTGAAAATAGGATTTTTATGCCCGCCACCCCGAAAAGAAAATACAAGTTTTATACCCCCAAACCCCCCAATAATAGTTTTGGTCCGATCAGTTTGCCAGAGCTTCTCCGATCTGCCACGCATTTGTGCTGCCAATAGGCCACATTTTCTTGTTTCATATTTATTTCTAAACAAAAGTACATGTACATTGCATACATTTTGTGTATCCAAATTCTATTCATAACATATGCTTATTCTTTCACTAAACATTCTCATATTTCTATGGGTATAATTAAGGCAATGAATTGTCATTTTTGATTACATGTACCAATGTTATGTACACACATCATTCAACTGTTGCAATTGTTTGTATGCTCTGACACGTTTTAATTATCTCGTCAATATTTCTGGCTGTCACTGCAGAAATGGAGGTTATCGGTTTTGCGACCAGTGTAGATCCAGATCAGCCTGTGCATTCGCATAGTCTGATCAGGATCTGCACCGTACGCCATTCCATCATTGAAACAACCGTTTTGCTTCTAACAATCAGTAGAAATCGTACCGGGCTACAAGAGTGATCATGAGCTGCACAAAACACATAAGCCCCCCTTTCTCCAGTGACAGCGACATTTTTGTCGTGATTAAGCTGGTTTAAAGTTCCCACTCTACCACTGCCTATGTACATAGTTACGTAGGTGTGTAGATAACTGCTTATCTGCTTATATATAGCCACGAGAAAACAACACTTAATTTGCGTCGGACCTCAGTCTCGTAATGAATCAACATTTTTTTCTCTCCAATTTTCTTTTTTCTCTATGAAAATATGTGGTGTCACCACACATTTGAACTGTTTCAATATATATTTGAGCAAAAATGATAAAATTGTGAACAAAAAAACAACGTTTTATACCCAGACTAGTATAGGGGGTGTTTGTGGCTCCTTCCACAAGATTTGGTAAACCAGAACGCCTCAAATGCGATTTCCCGGTACATAGGTCACTATTTCACGTACATTAGGGCCACACAACCTCCACCCAGCTTGCCAAAATATTGGGGTGGCGACCACTGCATGCAGCACAATTCATTATGCCATATTTTTCATTAAAAACATTGTAGTGTTGAAAGGGTTAAATACAGTTTTACAACAGCAATTCAATGGGTAGGATTTAAATCTCTATACATCAATCTATGTGGACTTTAGTATGTGTCTGACATCCTGTGTAGATATGTCTGTTACTATTTTAATTGCACAGGGTCAAAGGGTGATGCCCTTATAGTATTTGAATGTTGAACAACAACTAGAGAAAAGATGGCTTCCATGGGAAAATCATTTCCCTGTTCTATTATTGTTGGCAATTCAAACTAGTTCTACATCAAAGATTATTTGTTTAAAGGTATAAAATGTTCAGTTTACTAAATTTTGACATAACATAACAGGTTTTGGGTATGCACTTCGGTTGCTCACATTTTTTGAATGGGTCAAATTGTAGCCGTAGATAACATATCGGAGGCGAATTATTGTAGCTAGTAATTGGGGTCCGCTGACTTTGCATTCATTCACTTCCCAGGGATTCCGCAATTGGCGATAAAAATAAACAATTGGCGATAAAAAATTACAATTTTCGAAAAAAGAACAGTGGCATTTTTTTATTTTCCCCAGCGGAATCCCTGACTTCCAGTTGAAAACATTTGTAACTGACGTCTGAAAGCGAACAAGGGTATCGTATTTCGGAGTTCCCTTGATATGTGGGAAACAATACAAGTTATATACAACACGGGACATATATATCTTATACAAAATCAGAATTGAATGCGTGTCAAAGCAGTTAGTATGTACCATGTGTGTACTACATCAGAGATCTCCAGTTTTGATAGATCAATCAAGTGTTCACATTGTGTAAAAAATATACAATGTATATACACAGGGCATGAAAATTCCACTCATCAGCTCGTCCTGACGAGTGGGAATGCATACAAGACGAGTAGAAATTCTGAGTTTTCTAATGTAAATTTCTTATTTTTGCCGTCAATCGAAGTAAGGACAGGTGAACATGTTAACAATGTTCATGCCCTGGTACATCTATGTCTATCGTCACACATGAACTTAATTCACGTTGAGGTTACACAATTATGCAGATATAAAAAGCTGTAAATGTATATGTTGTGACAACGTCCATCATGTAAGTTCTTGTATGCTCTGTAGCCCATTTCATCAACATTGCAAAGTATACTTTACTAGCAAAGTATACTTTGAGGGAGTAATCATTTATTTTTCCAGAAATGCATTATTTCACATAGAACTAACAAATGCATGTATTTCATGATTAAAAGTATGCAGAATTATTATACTGAATTTATTACATTATCACAGCCATTAAATGGCTGTGATAATGTAATAAATTCAGTATAATAAAAATTAATAAATTTTTCAAAAAATTGAAAATTTCTCCCTCAAAGTATACTTTGCTACTAAAGTATACTTTGCAATGTTGATGAAATGGGCTACTGGTAAATTTCTTACTATTTTACGTAACCCCTTCATATCTCACACATGCATTTCTCTGCTGGTCCTCTATCAATGCTGTAACAAATCCACGATTCACCAGCCTTTTGTGTTACCAAATATGTCGACAGGCAATATTTCTAGTCTGTAATTAGTTACAGTTGCAACTTCTAATCGTAAAAGTGAAATGTAATCCGAGATTTGCCTCGAGCTAGGAAGAATGCAATAAGCGAAATTCAGTGCAAGTGATACATGTAGGAAAATACAAGAACCTGATGCATGGAAAGGACACACACTTTTGACATTGAAATAATATGACATTCAAATGAACAAAAGTATAATTAAAACTGTTACCGTATTAACCCTAAAGATTCGGACATAATTTTCTTTGGGGAAACCCCTACCCCTAGGGTTTCCCAAAGCAAATTGCATCCAAGTATATTGTTATTGTGATGAAACCAGTACTGCCATACTAACCCTAAATATTGGCATGCTCATTGTTGCAGGGAAACATATATTTTTATGTGTTTCCCCAAATAAATGGTGTACAAATATTTAGGGTTATTACGGTAATTTAACGTCTTAAAGAGTTGAAAGTTTGTAATGTAACCTCAGTGAGCACATACATCACTGACATACTCTCCCCCATACTCTGTCCCCATACAGTTGCATTCCTGTCCAGAGCTCCAGATAAGCTGCATATTTGCGTAAATATCCAATTAAAATGGCCAAAAAACCCAATTGAAATCAGAAGTAGTGAGTATCAAAAAGCAATGGACAAATTGTGGTACCTTTATCATGCTGCAGAAAACAATAAACAGACCACATTAGTATAGCATATTTTTCCATGAAAACACATCTTGGTAAGTATCCAATTGCGAAAATGGCGATCGCCAGCGGAATCCCTGATTCACACATTCCAATGCTGAAGATAAACATTTTTTCTTAATTAAGGAATTTCTTAATTCTCCTCGTACATGTGACTACTATACATTTTTGTCACTCGGGTGATTACCTCTCATTGAGACAGTTAAAATGAGAATTTGTTCCCAAGAACATGCACAATATCTACACAATTTATGATATTTACAGAACTGCCGTCATAACTTGAAGTTTCATAGCAAACGCGGAATTGATGTGAACATTTTGTCATCTTTTGATGGCATTTACAGAAAATATTTCTTGAAAAAATCGCACAATGTTGTACAAAATCATATTGCGTGTCTCAAATGAGTCGTAGGAACAATACATATTTTTGGTGAGAAATAAAGACCATAGAAAAGAATTTAATAAGCATTTACATGTTTAACCCTTTCAACACCACATGCCTGTATAGTGGTATTGGCAAAACGTGTAGAGCCGGCTCGTGACGACTCGTATCAGGATCTGCACTTTTTGCATGTAATTTTAATATTTTTGAGAACAAAAACGCCCCCTTTTCAAAAATGGAATAATCTGAAAATAATTTTATGACAATTGGATTGGTTGGAAATTAACATTAAATTAAAAATCAATTACAGTTACTTAGGGGTGAAAGGTGAAAATGAATTAGAAATATTGGACTTCACCTACCTGTACAAGTATGCAGGACTTGCTGATGCAATAGTTTGTACAGGTAGGTGAAGTCCAATATTTCTAATTAATTTTCTTAATATTTATTGGCTAATTATAATTAAAAACTTTCCACATGCAAGACATTTGCTGCCCCCCCCCCCCCCCCCTTGATTCTGATTAATATTATTTGTGTACATGTATAATACTCTCTTTCAATGACATCATATAATATGTCATCTTGTGTGGGGCATGCTGCACACAATTACAGTGGGAAAGGGAACTCGGATTGATGAGAAAAAAACACTCTTGAATTATCACCTATGTGTATCGATCTTGAAACTAAATACATTATGAAAATCAGAGATTGTATTCTATTGATTCCCAGGGATCCAGATAAGGAATTAGTAATCGAGTATTGTCACTCCATCATTTCTGAAGCAATCACACTAAAATCACACTACTGTTTACACATCAACAGACAGCAATTATTGAATAGTTTGCTTCGGCATGAAAACATGTCTTGGCATTTCATTAGAATTGTCTCCTTGGAGACAATTCTAATGAAATGCCAAGATGTGTTTTCATGGAAAAAAAGCAAAATATGCAAAATATGCTATATTTGTGGTCTGTTTATTGTTTTCTGCAACGTTTTATTTCTTTTTGATACTCGCTATTTCTGAATTCAATTGGGTTGTTGGCAATTTTAATTGGGTATTTATGCAAATACGCAGCTTATCTGGAACTGTGGATTCCGCTGATTGAGACGGTCTTGTTTCACAGAGAGCACTTGGTGTTGTCGATGGAAGATATTGGAGTAAAGTTTTCTGAACGTCGTCACATTGGATTTAACAGATTTACTTGGAAATAGATTCTGTGATGGTGACTGATTTGCATTCAGGGATTCCGCTGGCGATCGCCACTTTCTCAGTTGGCGATAAAAATAAACAATTGGTGATAACAAATTACAATTTTCGAAAAAAAATTGGTGAAAATTGTAATTTTTTTATCCCCAATTGTTTTTTTTTTTTTGAAGTGGCGATTTTTTTTATTTTCCCCAGCGGAATCCCTGTATATGACATTAATTATGATGTAATGTTCATGTGATGTGATTATGGATTATCTGTTGGTGACATAAATGATGTATTTATTGATGTACGTTACTTGACCTCGGTACAGTAAAACAAATAGAATTCAAAATTTGATGGTAAGTTGAGTGAAAAGTAGTTCTTGGAAGTTGCTACGTACATGTATATGCCCAATAGCGTGTGTGTGTTAAATGTATGAAATAATATTTTGTAGGTTTGTTTGCATACTGTACATCTAACAAAGAAAACAAAAATAAATACATTACCGTATTAATAATTTATTCTAATAACCACCCCATCGGGCGATGCAATTCGTGGGGATCAAAACATGGAAACTAAGATATAAATATGTTAATTTCATATACAAAAGCCATTTAAAACAATGTTTTAAATGACTTTTATATGTGAAAATAAACATATTTAGAATGCAAGCATTAGAGAGGGGGCTACTATTAGAATAAATACGGTATATGTATTTCATTTTGCGCACCTGTTGATACTATATCTCGAGAGGTATGTTTTGTTAGTTAGGGAAAAGGCCAACTTGTTTAGTTAATCTGTTGCTATATCTCAAGTGGACATCTTTGTGACGTCAGAAATTGACGAAATTGTCTCAACTTCTGACGCCATTTGCAGAGAAAATAACAAACGTTCAAGTTAGTTGAGAGAACGAATACTTTGACAAATGCAGGCTTGTGTTCTAAAATCTCGCTTAAATCCTCGCTATCCCTCGAATGGTGTTGTACACACGATCAAAATTTATTAAGTTATTATAACACTTTGATTAAAGTAAAAAAACAATGAAAACGAATGAGCACAAAGTGGCTGCAAAAAGCTACGGAATTAATGCAAATTCCCTATTGAATATTATAAATTACCTGTATTCATCATTTGGTGAGGCAGTCATGCGAAAATGGAATCGTGCTGTAATTCCAAATCAAATTGAATGCAAAAATGGAATCAAGCTTTTCCGTTGCCGTAATTCCACAAAAATATTGGAAATTCATCATGGTCACATTCATCTTCGGGGGATGCTCTGAACACTGTGCAAAAATTGTTGAAAAACAACAACAAAACATAATCAACTATTCCATTTGGCCTCCCGTGGAAAATCGTCGTTTACAACACCTAACCCTTCTCTCTCTCTCGCTTCCAGGAGCAGTATCTTAGGCGTAGTCCCGGGCTTTAAGCAGCTTCGGGGATCCCGAAATGATGACTGGATTGATCGTATGAGTCATGTATACTCTGTATTTGTCCTGATCATTTTTGCTGCCATCGTCAGCACGTCGCAATTCGTCGGGAACCCTATAAACTGCTGGCATCCGGCGGAGTTTAAAGGCTGGTATGTAAAATATGCGGAGTACTACTGCTGGATCTCGAACACGTACTTCGTGTCGTGGTCCGAAACGCTACCAGTCGACATCGGCGATCGACATGAACGGGAGATCACATACTACCAGTGGGTGCCGCTGATTCTCGCGCTCCAAGCTTTCCTCTTCAAATTCCCGAACCTCGTATGGAAGATGCTGAACGGAGGCTCGGGAATCAACCTCACAAAGGTCGTAGATATGGCTGAGAAGACCCAGCTCACATCACCGAAGGAACGCGAGGAGATCATTAAATACATGGCCTTGCACATCGACAAATGGCTCGATACCGAGAAGAACTACGTTTGGAACCGGTACACTGCGATGCGCGAGCGTGCAAGCCGGTATTGCTGTATAATGTGCAGTAAGCGATCGGGAACATTTCTATCGGGACTGTATTTAGCTGTGAAGATCCTGTACGTTGCCAATGTGATTGGACAGTTTTTCCTACTGAACGCGTTCATGGCCATGGATTACAACCTTTACGGATTTGAGGTGTTGAAGGGGTTACATACCAACACGGCCTGGCGCGAGAGTCCACGGTTCCCGAGGGTGACTTTCTGTGACTTCCAGGTAAGTACGAGTTGCGAAAGGGAACTGCAAAGCACTCGCGTATCTTACGCGAGTGCTTTGCAGTTAGCTTTCCGCAACCAGGTAAACACATGTACTCTTTTATTTGTGACTGACTGGAGAAATGGAATGGATGGGTTTATAGACCAGTGGTAGAGCGTTGGATTTCAAATCCACAGCTGCGTTCAATCCCCGCCCTAGTCAGGGACAATTGCTCACATAATCTTTTCCATCCCACTTCAATCCCCGCCGCAGAGGTGTGAAAAAAATACTTTCATCAGGGCTCTAGATAAGGAATTAGTAATTGAGTCTTCACTCCCATCATTTCTGAAGCAATTGGGAATTTCAAAATTTTAATTGGGTAAAATAAAATCATACTACTGTTTACACATCAACAGACGCGTACAGCAATTATTGAATAGTTTACTTCGAAATGAAAACTTGTCTTGGCATTTCATTAGAATTGTCTCCTTAACAATTCTAATGAAATACCAAGATGTGTTTTCATGGAAAATAAGAAAAAATACGCGGCACTGAAACGGGATGTGCTCAGCAGAGCCTCGCCCATCCAGTTTCCTGAGCCTTGCCAGATATTTTTTCCCATTCACGGCACTAACCTACTATTCTCTATCTATTTTCCTTATTTCTGAACCAAAATATATGTTGTGTCTCGGCGAGACGGTTCAAATGAGTGGTCACAACATATACTTCTGATGAGAAATAAAGAAATTCTTGAGACTTGCCGGATATTTTTTCCCATTCACGGTACTAACCTACTATTCTCTATAAGTTCCATTCTTCAGTCACATTTCAGGCTTCACTGATGGTCTTGAGAGTTATAACGTGTACAAAAAGTCACATGTCATTTCTTGTGTTTGCCTAAGACCCATGTGAGTTTCATGTAAATATGTAAATTTTGTAGACCTATTGGTCGATAGGAAAGGCATAGGTCGTTAATTGTGTATAGATTAATGCGGAAATAATACTTCTTAATTATACAATGGATTAGCTGTTGCTAACTTTTAAATACAAATAAATGTGTACATGCATCATTCAGAATTTCAATTTTTGAAGTACCGTATAACCTCGAATTAACGCCCTCAGGGGCGTTACATTTTACAAAAGGGGGGCGTTTATTAGCCACTAAAAAAAAAAATTTGTGGTGTTTGCAAACCATGCAGATCCAGATGAGACGGCTCGTGTATCGGGTCTGCACTTTTTGCAAGTAATTTTCATGTTTTCATGAGAGAAAAAACTACCCCGTTTCATAAACAGACTAGTCCGAAATCCTTTTGTGACGATTGTATTGGTCGGAAAATTAACATATCACAGTCCATTTCAGTTACCGGGTACTTCGGGTTGAAAGGGTTAAATACAAATTGTTTACCCTGCAAATTGATATGGTACATGGCCTACCAGTAAAGATAACACCGTTCACTCCAATTACAGATCCGCCAACTGCAAAACATCCAACGGTTCACGATACAGTGCGTCCTCCCCATAAACCTGTTCAACGAGAAGATCTTCATCTTCCTGTGGTTCTGGTTCTTCGTGATCGCTGCTCTTGCCTTCTACAACCTCTTTTCATGGATGTACGTTGTCATCGTGAAGAAATCGCGCATCAGCTACGTCAAGAAGTACCTGAAGATTCGCAACATGCTTCATGACGGCTTCGATAAGAAACTCTGCACCCGATTCGCGAATAACTACCTTCGCGACGACGGCGTTTTCGTGCTGAGGGTTATAACGAGGAACTCGACAGATTTAGTGACGACTGACTTGGTTACAGAACTATGGAAGCTTTTCCAAGAGAAGCAGAATAAGAGGTTGCCGAATAACGACGGCACGTATCGGCCGAGCGAGATGTATCCACTGAACGATGAGAAAAAGCCGATAGAATGAAGGGTGTTTCAGTGACGATCGTTCGATCATTTCTTCTGGTTACCATGGTCTTTTAGCATGTACGATAAGTTTGCCATTACCGCTAGTGACGAGTTGAAATCAGGTTGGGATGATTGTAAACTAAGGGGTCCCATGTGGTCTACAATGGTCACTCGCCCGAAGTGGCCCATATTGATAATTTTTTCTGGCTTCAAACCCTGATCTCGTGCTCGAAATCGAGCAGTTTGATTGCCAATGAAACTGCTTGATTTCGAGCATGTGGTTCAACTACATGTACGTGGTCCGGTTTTATAATTACGGTCGAACCAAGATTCCGTTATGGTTTTGGGATTTTCCCCCCTATGCAGCAGGTTAAATGCGGGATCGAACCCGTTGGCCTGGCCTTAAATGACCTTAGCTGTTGGTAGGCTGTTAAACACCAATAAATCAAATCGCAAATCATGTATGTCTGGTAAATACACTTGGCCTCATAATTAACTGGTCAGTAAATGAGCCTAATGACATTTGTGGCCCGTCTTAACACCTGATATATTGCAATGGTTGTGTAAACCCAGCATTTGTGGTATATCTAGCTCCTGGTCCAATCACAAAATATCATTCCGCCAACTGACGACGACCCATTTATAGAGACAGGATACAATTTTACACCAGCATGAACAATTCCAGATTTTTTCTCTCACTATTTTCTCTTCGAAAGTATATGTTGTCACGGTACCACTCATACGAGATGAGATGGTGGATATGAGTGTAACAATGTAGACTTTTATGGAGAAATAAAGAAAATAATCAGATGTTTTTTTCAATAAAAAGTATTGCATCCAGTCCATTGACTTCAATGTTTGTTAACTCTTTGCATACTGGGAAATTTGTGGGCTATAAATAGTTCAAAAATAGCAGATGACAATTCATTATATTTTCCTCTATTTCTCCTTATAAATGCCATGAATATGTCTTGGAATTTCATTAGAATTGTGTCCGGAGGACACAATTCTAATGAAAATTCAAGACATATTTACAGAGAAAAATAAAACATAATTATACTCCTAATTCGTTTGGCGGATATTTTCACCGCTAGCATGCAGAGTTAATATACGTATGAATGTGATATTGTGACTGGGTACTCTGTAAAGTGCAAGTCACTTACCGAACACTTTTGAATCCAAGTGCTACTCTCGAAACACTTTACCATGCTAACAAATCTAACGTTTTTAACAAAAAACTTGTTCAAATGAATCAAATACATTTCAATTCGTGTTTGCCTATTATAGAGCAAACACCTTGCTGTATGGAGATTTTTGATGAAAATGGGTTTGAAAAACTGAAATGTCCGTATTAAATGTTAGATGTTCAAGTTGGTAAAAGTTATGTTTTTATTCCCTCCCTCCCTCGGTCCGTGTGTGGGTCGAAAATTTCTCCAATCTGCCACTGGGGTAATTTGTGATCAGCTTTTTATTGAAGATTTCATGATCATTTTCACCAGTACAATGTGGAATATTAACTGGCTCATGTTTCTGCTTATTTGTGTTTCCAACAATCATCTTGCAGTCTTTCATGTATTGTTAATGCACACGGGGATGGGATGCCATAATGTTGCTGTTTGTGATCTGGTAATAACCGCATTCTCTAATATTGCTAGTATGTATCTGATGTGTTTGGCGACGAATGTAGACCTCGATCAGAAGGTGTTTTGCAGTTTGTTTGCACTGCAATTGAAAGGTCAGTGGAAGAAGGGGGGGTAACTCCTGCAGGAGTTACCCCCCTTATTCCACTGACCTTTTCAGTTGCTTTTGAAGTTGTCAGTTGGACAGTCAGATTGTACAATACCGTAATATTGTATTTATTGGGACATGGAGTGATCTGACATGCCGGGAGTATGGGAGGGTGTGCACAATTGAAAGATGAATCCCTCACATACGCCTGGCATTTTGTATGTGACAGTTGAATCTGGTTATACCCCTTATGTGAGTATTACGATTATTTGTAATCCTATTTTAGGGGAAGGGGCTAAGTGACTTTGGTGTGGTATGGACCTGGCACCAGGTCGGGTTGTTCTAATTTCAGGGCTGAATATATTTTTTCACGATGTAAATAATCCGTTCTGATTTTGGGATTTTCCACCCAATGCAGCAGAAGGTTAAAATGGGATTGATCCCGTTTGCCCGGCCTTACATGACCATAGCTGTTGATAGGCCGTTAAACACCTGTAAACAAACTAACAAACACATTTAAGGATGGATTCACACCTGCAGCCAAATGAGCCACTGTAATAAGGGTGCCTGGCACCAGATCAGGATGATGTTGGCTTTCAATGCCAAATGTTTTCATTGTACATTCCAAGCTGACTGCTCAGTGCTCGCCAGTCACTGTGAAGGTACATTTCAGTCTGTATACGACCTTGCTTTTGAACGACTGTAAAACCCCAATAAATCACGCAATCAATCAAGGTATTGCTGTGCATTATACATGTACATCGAGGCTCCAGATAAGGAATTAGTAATAGAGTATTGTCACTCCATCATTTTGGGTATTTTAAATTTTAATTGGGTAAAATAAAATCACACTACAGTTTGTTTACACATCAACAGAAATGAAAACATGTCTTGGTATTTCATTAGAATTGTCTCCTTGGAGACAATTCTAATGAAATACCAAAATGTGTCTTCATGGAAAATAATAAAAATGCTATATTTGTGGTCTGTTTATTGTTTTCTGCATGATAAATGTACCACAAATTTTGTATTGCTTTTTGATACTCGTTACTTCTGATTTCAATTGGGTTTTTAAGCAAATACGTAGCTTATCTGGAGCTCTGTACATCAAATGAGTGACGCCAAACCGATCATGACCCAATGTATAGCATTATTACGGTAGATTGTAAAAATCTTCATGTAGAACCATTTATTGAAATTAGCGTTAATTAGTGCCGTGTTTTAGTTTGAAATGTGCCACTGTTTGTACAAAACATTGTATGTGTTAATATTATTTTTTTTTGTACATATTTTATGTGTTAGTAGTATAACTTACTATTTACAGGAAGTTGAAATGTGAAAATCTGGGCCAATCTTATTGTTAGCAGACCGGGTGAATCTGAACTGGGCTTCACAACTGGGACTAAGCGATACACTGTAGTATATATGGGTGCAATGACATTCGGGGTTGGTGGGTTGAGAATGTGATTACCGTCAACTTGCTTGGTGGGATGGATTGTGGCCTAGGGGTTAGAACACTTCACTTCCAATCCGGAGGCATCAAAAATACTTTCATAGTATTTCCGTCCCACTGGTCTGTCGGGTGAGACTTTAAACTGTGGTCCCGTCTCTTTATGACCCTAGCTGTTGGTGGGACGTTAAACCCATTTACTTTCGACTTGCTTGGAACATGGTTAAGTATAACTATTTTGTCTGCTATAGTATTAAGGGCGAGTTGGAATTGGATTGAAGTTACATGTAGTTTGTTTGAAATGGGATTAAGACTAAATTCTGGCGAGAAAACAGACCTTACCATGTTAGCCGACGGTGTAGATTCTGACATACAGGCCATGACATTGGTATATAGGATATAATCTTTATGTTGAGAACAGTAAGGTAATTAAGTGAATGAATGGCGAACATTGAAGGCCAGGATCAGTTCGGATGGATGCATTTAAGGTCTGTTTTGTCCGTGGATGGCTTATACACGGCTTATATATGATTCAATGTGACTTTGAGGAATTGGGATTATGACTATTGCAACCTGTGTCACCCCAGTGCATTCGCTCAGTCTTATCAGGTCGCCATTCAGTCTGTCTGTGAAGGGCACCTGTCATGCTTCTGGCAAGATTTTATATCCTTTTCAGACTGCAGTGTGCTTGCTGCTTTATCAGGAGCTAGACTGGACACATATGAGGCACACCATGGGATTTTGTACCTTCGTACATCTGCGTAATTTCATGAAATATGTTTACACAATTTACTATATTTCCGTAAATGGCGTCAAAAGTTGACAAAATTTTCAGATGTACTCTGAAAATGTTGTCAGCTTTTTACTTTATTTATGGAAAATATTGTAAATTTTGTAAACGTATTTAATGAAATTACGCAGATGTACGAAGGTACAAAATCGCATGGTGTGCCTCATATGTCGTAAGCCCCATTTTTCCAATGTCAGTTACATATAATGTTATTGATTATTCAATTCGAAATATGTACCTTTAAGCTGTCTGTCGGCCGTTGCTGTTTTGGTATGGTTGTTTAGCAGCATGGTGTTATGAATGTGATGCATGTGTGTGTGTCATTCTAAATGTTATTTCGCTGATCCACAAGAAAATATGCCATGTTCATTTACATATGTATATAGTGGGTGGCAGGTGGGAGCACGCGATGGGTAATTTAACGATCAGGGTTCATCCTTACCGGAATCCCGACTGGAGACCTGGTTTGGCCCTCACATACGTCTTTGGCAATTTTGTATGTATCAGTTGAATCTGGTTATACCCCTTATGTGAGTATTACGATTATTCGTAATCCTATTTTAGGGGAAGGGGCCAAGTGACTTTGGTGTGGTATGGACTTGGCACCAGGTCAGGTTATTCTAATTTCAGGGCTGAATATATTTGTTCTCGATGTAAATATTCCGTTCTGATTTTGGGATTTTCCCCCCAATACAGCAGGTTAAAATGGGATCAAATTCGTTTGCCCGGCCTTGCATGACCTTAGCAACAAACATTTGTATATGTTCTTGTGGTTGAAGCTCGTATATATACATCATAACATGTATTAGAATTGTTCGCCTTGGGACCACATTCATACTAACATGTGATATGCAATCGGTATATGTGGCTGTGACTGGAAACATTGGGCTTATGGTTGGGATTTGTGACCAGTGTAGCTCCTGATCATACAGCACACTCCTGTATCCTGATAACTAACTACCGTCTTTATTCTAATAGTTACCCCCTCTCTAATAGTAGCCCCCCTTCCATATTTCCAGTCTAAATATGTTATTTTCACATACAAAGGCCATTTAAAACATTGTTTTAAATGGCCTTTGTATGTGAAAATAACATATTTATTAACATATGCTATTTTCACATACAAAATCCATTTAAAAACATTGTTTTAAATGGCATTTGTATGTGGAAATAACATATTTCGATCCTACTTTCCACATTTTGATCCCCATGGATTGCATAGCGCCGGGGGCATTTATCACAATGAATATGGTATATTGTTTGTTAGAAGCTTGAGTAATGGGAATATATCTCCGAAGTGAGCTTACTGATAAGGAGTTGACTGGGCATAAACACAATAAGCCCCGTTTTGTCATGGTTTCATGTCACTGGTTTAGGGACCAATTGACTCTGAGGTTGTGATTTTTTTCAGTTCATTTCATCAAGCACTCGGCCGTATGTTGTCTGTTTTTTTTGCATTAAATATGTTTCATATTTTCCCACAAATTTTTAACAATGTTGCAAATAAGGAAATAAAAACAAATGCAGAAATTTTACCGGTACTACTGGCCGTGATATGAAGCGTATATTTACTTTGGATGTGAAAATAAATTAAATCAATATTTTCTCTATGTTAATATTTTCTCCATCAATGAAAAATACCATTTAATTACATATAAAGAGCATTTTAATTGTGAAAGGTGAGCACAATCGAAGTTGTTTATTTGTTTTGGGCATTTCTTATGTGCCAAAGAAGTCACTTGTTGAGTCTTATCACATTGTTTTGGGGCATTTTCTTCAGCATTACTTGCCTCAATTGTACTAACAGTACGATATCACAACGATATGAGCCATGCATTTTGGATATTAATGCAAATTCAATCACTATTTCCACCATCAATGAAAATGAGCATATATTTATGGGTTAATTTAATTATTAACGAGATGCACAATGCAAGTTGTCCCTTTGGGTAATTTAAATTTGTGCGAGTAGTCACTTGTTGGGCATTTTGTATCAAGACCTGGCGCCCTTTTCACTAAACTTCGTACAACTAAAATGTTTGTAAGTGCAAAATTATGATAGTTTGTAGATTTCACATTAACAATGTTTTCTTGCAAACAATTATTGGATTTACATTTATTGAGCATAGGAGCATAGCATAGGCTGCTTATGCAGCCTATGCTATGCTCCTATGCTCAATAAATGTAAATCCAATAAATGAATATCCATCAATTGAAATTTCCAGACGATCCTAAATTTGCACTTACGAACATTTTAGTCGTACAAAGTTTAGTGGGACCCGGGTCTGGTTATTCTAATTTCAGGGCTGAATATATTTTTTTCTGTAAATATTCTGTTCTAAGTTTGGGATTTACGCCACATCACAGCAGTTGAAATATGAGATAAAATTACCTTAACTGTTGACGGGCTGTTAAACACCAGAGCTCCAGATAAGCTGCGTATTTGCGTAAATACCCAATTAAAATGTCCAAAAACCCAATTGAAATCATAAGTAGTGAGTATCAAAAAGCAATGAGAACAATTGTGGTACATTTATCATGCTGCAGAAAACAATAAACAGACCACTGTGACAAATATAGCATATTTTTCTTATTTTTCCATGAAAGCACATCTTGGTATTTCATTAGAATTGTCTCCTTTTCTAATGAAATGCCAAGACATGTTTTCATTTTGAAACAAGCTATTCAATAATTGTTGTCTGTTGATGTGTGCCCCGTGCAGGCACCGGGGCGGGATCAACTGATCCTGAGAATAGTGCTGCAGTAGCCATTGCTTGTCGTAAAAGGCGACTAAACTGGCTTAACGATTGGGTTCATACTTTCCGGAACCCACTATACCGGATTTGGCTCTCATGTACATTTTTGGCTTTCTTGTATGTGAGAGTTGAGTCGGGCTATGTCCCATATATAAAAGTAAGATTAGCGCTAATCCTATTACTTTTAGGGGATGGGATAAATGATGCTGGTGTGGCGAGGGCCTGGCACCAGATCAGGTTGTTCTAATTTAATCAGACTGTAATATAATATTTTGATTGTAAATATTGAGTTCTGAAGTTGGGATTTACCCCCCTTGGACAGGTGGATATGGGACTCGACCCCGTTGACCCGTCTGCGTGTAGACTCCCTGAGGCTTGTACCTCTATGTCAGAAAAGCGGACGTTAAACCCTATTCACTCACTCACTGTTGATGTGTAAACAGTAGTGTGATTTTATTTTACCCAATTAAAATTTTGAAATACCCAATTGCTTCAGAAATCATGGAGTAACAATACTCGATTACTAATTTCTTATCTGGAGCCCTAAAACACCATTAAATAAATAACTAAATTGTTACAATATATGTAGTATACTAATATGTATGTATTACCAAGCAGGCTACTTGCCTTCGTTCGGGTTTTCAATACGTTCACAAATTCAAGGACAAAATGGTCGATGAATTTACAAGATAAATATTTTGTGTTAACCCTTTCCCTGTTTTGCGATATTTCGACTCATCCAAATCGAAAACATCTGAATAGAAGAATCAAATGCTGGGTCAAATGATGGTTAAATTATCTGATAGAGTAGAAAACATTGTGGGAAAAGGAGAAATTGCTTGTTACAAGCAATTTCTCCTTTTCCCACAATGTTTTCAAAAGACATCTTCTGCAGAGGCATGAAAAGTCGTCTATCAGGGAAAGGGTTAAAGTTTATCGTCTGCTACTTATATTTAGTATCCATTTTTCTTATCAAAAACATGCTTTGGCAGCACTTTAGAATCATTTCCTACCTACGGAAATGATTCTAAAATGATTCGAAACATGTTTTTATCGAGAAATGACAAAATATGTAACAACAGCAGACGACAATTTTCTGTTCCCGCCGTCTAATGGTTGACAGAATCCGCTGTGAATAACTAGCTACTAGTCCAGAGTGTCTCATTATACTGGCCAGTTTTATATTCTGTCTGTGAAATATATTTTTCACCAAAGTTCTGTTCGTAATTGTAGCCATTTTGTGTGAGATGCGAGAATTAACTGGAGGGCATTTGTGGCCTCGTAAAATGTCGCGCCCAATGTGTAAAAGCAACTGCAGTTTAGAATTTAAAAAAAATGATGATGTTCATAATATGCTAGTTCCCGTATATGGTTGTCTGCAAGTAGGGACGGACATTATTTGTACACGTGAATCTATTTATACAGATGCTAAAAAATCAATACTATGTTAATATTCAATTATTTTACCTTCATATTAGTCGGTGACTTCAGAATTTAAAAAAATAAAATTGTTTCACCTGATAACAACATCATCAAACAGTTTTCAAAATGACAACGAAAATACAAATTGGTGCTATGTATATGTGTAACTAAATCTCTAATTCCTGATTGCTTTTGAATGCACAAATAATGACCATATACATACAGATGTACATACTTTCTACGCAATATTGTGTCTATCTGAGTGTGTGTGTGATGAATTAATAGGAACTGAATGTTTGAGATGCCAACACATAAATTTTACATTCTTGTGTCATCATACTGGGGGCCGTTTCACTAAACTTTGTACGACTAAAATGTTCGTAAGTGCAAAACTATGATGGTCTGTAAATTACACATTAACAGTGTTTTCTTGTAAACAATTATTGGATTCACATTTATTGAGCATAGGCTGCACATGCAGCCTATGCTCAATAAATGTAAATCCATAAATTGAAAGTTACAGACGATCCTAAATTTGCACTTACGAACATTTTAGTCGTACGAAGCTTAGTGAAACGGGCCCCCGGTTCTGCCAATTATTGTTTATAATGACTCTTTTAGTGACAATGTACGACATAAAACGATATTCAAGTCTACACTTGTGTTTTTGTATACCATTGCTGTTATGACAGATCGATGTGCGAACTTGCCTTATCACATTTATGTATATTGCTACCAGATATGTGACGAGTATCACAAATATTTAATTGAAAAGAACTGATACTGTCCTTATGATCAGCAATTTGTAATTCGTCGTGTATTTGGTCAATGTGCAACTCAATACTTGATAAAAAAAATAAGTGTGATAGTATGTTTTCGTTCATTAACACATACATGTTTCACAGTTTTCTGCACATATTTCGACTGTATGGCAGATATTGGTAAATTCATGAAACAAATTGGCCACCGGTCATTGGCCTGGCACTTTTTGGGCTCAAATGCCCTGGTTTGAAAGGTCCTCGAGCGAATTCCTACCCTTAAATGTAAGATATATATGTTGGATATGTTTGTTAAACCATTACATGCTGTCCATGTATATGCCTATGAGGTATGAACAAATGGAAATAATTCTCTCTATTTTTCCTTCTTGAAAATATATGTTGTGACCACTCATTCTAATGAATGCTAACAGCATAAACTTCTGTGCATAATTAAGAGAATTATTTTTATTTTGCGTGCAAAACAATGTATAGTGTCGGCATGAAAGGGTTAATTATATGAGTTTAACGCTTAGACCGCTACACACAACAATTGTCGTCTGCTGTTGCTTTTATATCTTGCCTTATTTCTCAATAAAAATATGCTTTGACAGCACTTCAGAATCATTTCCAATGGAAATGATTCTGAAGTGCTGTCAAAGCATGTTGTAAATTATTCTAGTGCTGTCAAAGCATGGGTTTTGATGATAAAAATAGAAAATACACAGTAGACGACAACAAAAATAAGATAGCTGTCTAAGGGTTAATTTGTTGAAAACATAGTAAGTCAACCATACACCACCGTTTTGTGTGATTCCCACTGTCTTTTCTGTTGATGGTGAACATTCCGCTATGCTGTTTTTGTGTATTCATGAGTATGCTGATTTGGTTGATTTCAACGGTCTTTTTTTTGGTTTGCTGTAATAAAAGGAGCTTACTGGCTTACTGACATTGCAACTAATCTTTGTTCCAGATCAGTCTGCACATCCGTGCAGACATGCTCAGGGATTCCGCTGGCGATCGCCACTTTCGCAATTGGCGATAAAAATAAACAATTGGCGATAAAAAATTAGAATTTTCGAGAATTTTTTTTCTTCCAAAAAATTCTAATTTTTTATCGCCAATTGTTTTATTTTGTTTGAAGTGGCGATTTTTTTTATTTTCCCCAGCGGAATCCCTGCATGCTTAACAAACACACCAGTAATCCATGGTGTCCGTAATTTGCGAGAAATTTACGTATATACATCGGCACTTTTCTGGGCCTTTGAATATGTAATATTTTGACCTTTTATTCGCATTTAACTGGAAAATAAAGTTTGACTTATAGCATAATCATGTGGTTTATTCTATTGATTTCGGGCATACAATTAGTGATACATTTCGGTTGTACAAGCCATACTATGCCAATGATTCGCTAGTTACACACCCAATTTTGTTAATCTTACCAATATTGGCATGTACATGTGCTTCTTCACCCTGTTAACCCGGCCTAAAATTACTTGACAGGCCATTAAACACCAGTAGATAAATAAATGGATATGTACTCGTATCTCAAACTCGATGTCGAGCAGTTTCATTTGCCAATCAAATTATTTGATTGCCATTGGCCAATCTAAATAATTTTACTTGCCATTATCAAACTGTTCTCTGTACATTCATTGTACAATCAAACTGGGTTTGAGTTCATATATCCAAGAAATGCTCAGCACACTGTATAATAATTCCAGCACAAAAATATTTACACAATTCCCTAACATTTGATTGGCCCGTAGCAAGTCTGTCCAAAATTTATATCCCAGTAAAGTCCCATGCCAAACTTCTTTCCGTAACCGTGAGGCGCAGTTAAAATAATTCTTAAGAAAACTGAAAATAAACACATTTTCTTGATGAATTTATTTCAAATGCGGGAATTATAAGGAATGAATGGGCAATTTGTGGAATTTATCGGGGGTCTAAACTTGGAAAAGTCGCGGGAATACTGGACGAGGCCTTAAAAAATTACAATTTTCTAAAAAAAAAGGATTATATTTTTTTTTTAATTTTTTTCCAAAATTGTAATTTTTTATCGCTTCGTCCAGTATTCCCGCGACTTTTCCAAGTTTATACCCCGATAAATTCCACAAAAAGGCCATTCATTCCTATAATATACAGTATGCTGAGCATTTCTTGGATATATGAGATATGAAATACAGTGTATATGAATACAATATTCTAAATATTTCTTGGACAAATTAACTCGAAAACAAACAGTTTGATGGGTCATTCAAATCCAATCAAACTATTGGCAAGTTTTAACATGGCTGGTTATGTGGTTAATTGGAGTAAGATGCATTTTATATTGACGTCTCGTCAATGTTGCATTGTGGATATAGTACATGTACTCCTGTATATAATGATGAAGACGTCTTGTTGCGTTGAATGCGAAGACATTATATTTTGCATACATTATTTTAAGAAATAAAAAGCTTGAATATCCGTTTTGTTTGTGTTATTTGTATATCCTAACAATCTTGGTGTGTTCTATGAATGGAACGGAAAAACCCAAAGCAATCATTTATAATACAAATGGTTCCAACTGATTGTCTTGAGGTGCAAATTTAAATTTGCTATTTCCACAAAATCACAGACAGGATAACTGGCACCAGGTCAGGTTATTCTAATTCAGGGCTGAATATGTATTTATTTAAATGTGGTTTAAACCATTCACCCATTTCATGCCGTTCACAACTACCAAATTGTTCCCACAACAAATTCTTGTTTCATTATTTCTCAATGAAAGTATATGTATTGTTACCATGTATTTGACCCAGTTCAACTGCCTGCCAACAACATATACTTTAGCTTTTTCCACGAAAACGTATGTTTTCATCATGAATTAGATATGCAGATACTGAATTAGAGGTATTAAAGATATTTTACAAGTTTCCTTGGGACAAAATGATTCCAGTATCAGAATGACAACAACATACATATATATGTATATGTACATTTGTGTGAAAAAATATGGCAAGAAAGGTGAAAAATACGCTTTCAGTGCATGTCATATGAGCCACAGAAGAGCTCTTTGTTGTAAATTTTTAAACATCCACATTAAATTTGTGTTGGACCTCTGTTTATGGCCTTTTGGCCCATTAAGTTGAGATTATCTCTAACAAGCGCAATAAATTGTAACTTTAACACATGTGACACACTTTGAAAGTTACATCTCAGGACATATCGGGTGTGTTGGGAAACCCCCTGCATACGTCGAGGGGTATATAGTTTCGTAATTCCCTTCGTCCATTTGTCGGTCAGTCCCGTTTGTCCGAGCTAACATTGGGGGTTTAGGGGCTAGGGGGAGGAGCCTAAGACAATAGAATACAATACAATAGAATACAATAGATTTATTCCATTAGCCCCTAAACCTATTGTAGTTTAGGGGCTATTCCTTTGATCTTTTAAAGAACAAATAGCACATAAACCCAAAATGTTAGTACGTCCGTCAGTCTGTCCGCGCTTACAGTTGTTGGGTACCCATTATCTCTGTAATGGTAAGTCGGGTTGACCTCAAACTTCATATAATTCCTTAATATCATCCATATTTGCATTCCATACCACACTCGTGCGGCCTTCATGTCTAAGGTCAATGTCTAATTACTTAGAAATTTGCGCCCGTAAGATTTGCGTTAAAGTTTTCGGGTACCCATTATCTCTGCAATGTTAAGTCGGATTTACTTGATATACACCCTTATCATCATCCATATTTTCATTCCAGACTACACATATTTTCATTCCAGACCACACACACGGTCTTCGTGCCCAAGGACAAGGTTAAATATTTGATTTAATTCGTCGATCCAGGCGGCTGCCGGTCGGTATACGTGAGCCACGTTGTCTAGTTAATACATTTATTATACCCACTTTTTTGTAAAAAAAAACGGGTACATTGTTTTCGTCACGGGTGTCCGTCCGTCCGTACGTCCGTCCGTACGTCCGTCACGTTTCTTGTAACTCGAAAAACTTTTTCACCTTCATACCTACGCGCCTGATATTTGGTACGTAGCTTCGTTATCATGTGCAGATGCGCAAAGTGAATTTGGATTTTTGATCCGACCCTCCATCATGGATTATCTCCCCCTTTCGGACTCCCAGAATTCCCATTTTTCCCTCGTAACTCGAAAAAAACTTTTTCACCTTCATACCTACGCGCCTGATATTTGGTATGTAGCTTCGTTATCATGTTCAGATGCGCAAAGTGAATTTGGATTTTTGATCCGACCCTCCATCATGGATTATCTCCCCCTTTCGGACTCAGAATTTCCCATTTTTTCCTCGTAACTCGAAAAACTTTTTCACCTTCATACCTACGCGCCTCATATTTGCTATGTAGCTTCGTTATCATGTGCAGATGCGCAAAGTGAATTTGGATTTTTGATCCGACCCTCCATCATGGATTATCTCCCCCTTTCGGACTCACAATTTCCCATTTTTTCCTTGTAACTCGAAAAACTTTTTCACCTTCATACCTACGCGCCTCATATTTGCTATGTAGCTTCGTTATCATGTGCAGATGCGCAAAGTGAATTCGGATTTTTGATCCGACCCTCCATCATGGATTATCTCCCCCTTTCGGACTCACAATTTCCCATTTTTTCCTTGTAACTCGAAAAACTTTTTCACCTTCATACCTACGCTCCTGATATTTGGTATGTAGCTTCGTTATCATGTGCAGATGCGCAAAGTGAATTCGGATTTTGGATCCGACCCTCCATCATGGATTATCTCCCCCTTTCGGACTCACAATTTTCCCATTTTTTCCTTGTAACTCGAAAAACTTTTTCACCTTCATACCTACGCGCCTGATATTTGGTAGTAGCTTCGTTATCATGTGCAGATGCGCAAAGTGAATTCGGATTTTTGATCCGACCCTCCATCATGGATTATCTCCCCCTTTCGGACTCAGAATTTCCCTATTTTTCATTGTAAGTCGAAAAACTTTCTCACCTTAATACCTACATTTCTGATATTTGATATGTAGCTTCGTTATGATGTGCAAAGTGAATTCCGATTTTTGATCGGACCTTCAATCATGGATTATCTCCCCCTTTCGGACTTAGAATTTCACTATTTTTCCTCGTAGGTCGAAAAACTTTTTCACCTTAATACCTACGCGTCTGATATTTGGCTCGTAGCTTCGTTTTGATGTGCTGATGCGTAAAGTGAATTCGGATTTTTTATCCGACCCTCCATCATGGATTACCTCCCCCTTTCGGACTTAGCATTTGGGGAAAGTGGGTATATTGCGATGGCGCGCCATCGACTTTTTCTAGTTTATATTAATTTGATACACTTCAAACATCATCATATTACTTATAAATAACATCACCTCAATGTTAACATAATCAATTGATTAGTTTGACATCTTGATTAATTTAATTGTTTCCCAATTTCGAACTCTGCTGTAAAGTTTTTATTACAGGTGTCATTAGAAGCAAATCAATGTCAGTATATCGCATTTTGACCATTGTAGTTCTTGTATTGTTAAATGACAAAGCATCTTACGCCACATTAGTTGAATATAACAATTACCTCTCTGTGTTTTACTTTGACATTTCAGTTATGTACGTCATACACAGCATCATATTTAGAGTCTGTTAATGCGTTAAATTAACCGTAATGGCGACCTATTCCTCCATCATTGAGATTTATGACCTACTGACCGTTCGAGTTATGACACAACATGGCGTGGTAACATGAGTACACAGTCAACAGGGTACCCAACACTGACCATGTGTTTGGTATGTCATCAATATGGCTGTGTGTATAAACGTTTGTAATCTCAGCTGCGTGGTATCCAGAGGGTCATTTAAAATGGCATGTCTTGGTTCTATTATAATGCCGATGTCGGCAATTTATCTGTTGGCTTTAAACTATATTGCTTCATTGTTTCAATGAACATATATCTAACATAGATCTAAAACAAATAGCAGTATCGGAGACAATCGGGCCTGTCACAGTTACTATTAACAAACAAATATACCCGCTGATAACGATTTCTTGATTATAGAAGATTTTCCTCATGCTACGATCGTGCATATAGTTTAGATCTTTTAAACCGTGTATATACACATTCTGTATATTTGTAGTTCTGACCACGTTGTCGAAGTGGACAGACATAAATGAAAGAAAAAAACGTGAAAAAAGATGGTGTCCTTTCTTTGAGACTCTGTTATATACGTGTGCTATGTCCATTACATTCCGTTTCTCCCACAGTGGGAGAAACGGAATGTAATGGACATAGCACGCGTATATAACAGAGTCTCAAAGAAAGGACACCAGGGGCCACATACTTTTCATTATGTGTATGTTGCAGTGGCGTAACCTCCTATTTAATCAATCAATCATTATATATATGCATATTTTGCATATTTTGTTAAAACGCTTTTATTAATCTTTTGACAACGTTACATTTTAGTTGAATTTTGTCATTCGTGTGTATAAATTTTCTTTACTACAATTTGTTGTTTTGATAGATTTTTTGGATATTACAAGTTGTCTTTTTCTGGTAGTCCTCTTTGGCGATTATCATGGATCGCCTGGCTACATGTTGTTTAGCAGTCATATTTTAATTGATGTGTGAACCTTACACTCCATTTGCAATAAGTCCAGTTTTAATGGTTTTTTGTTTCTATCTTATTGAATTGGCTTCCAAACCCGGGCATTTGAGCCCAAAAAGTGTCAGACCAATGACCGTTGTCCCCTTTGTTTCTGAATATGTGCTTTGCAGCGTTGTATAGTAATTGGTTTATGTGGTTTGTTGTGAATCGGACTTTAAATGGGTAGAATAATCTACTTTATTCTGCACTCCTTGCAAAAAGATATACACTATACTCATAATAGTGTCATTACTATGATTGTGTCGTACAAACCTCCTCACAAGTTGAAAAATAAACAACAATGACCGTGAAATGAATAAACAAACAAACACACACACATTCCTTTAATGAGTTCGAATCAATTTGCTGAAGTTGCATTTCAAAATGAGCACAATAGCGACGAAATAATATAGTCATTTACAGCCAGCTTTACCAATGCACAAAAGGTATTTCGTCACCTATATCCTCTGTTATCTGATTTGGGCACAGTCACATGTTTTCCTTTATATTTATGGTCTGCTACATATTGATTGTTTTTGTCCTTGATCTTGACTATAGTTCTGGGATTAACAAGTCAAGTCTCTTCAGGCGAAACTAGTCATGAGTTCTAGTCAGTGTGAGTGTTTGCATACGCTTGTACTTTTATTTGGACGGTGTGCGTATCTGACTACACTTTAACCCATTACATTCGGAATACACATTTACAGTGTGATTTTTTTAGTAGACGGTTCTAATGGTGGTTACGACATATACTAAAAATAATTCCGACACAGTTTCATGTTCACTTGTACCGACGACACAAGTATAGCAGAAAACCTGTGTCATCAGATTTCGACAGTCACATCTTTCCCTTTATATTTATTGTCAATGGTACATGTTTTTGTCCTTAATATTGGCTATAGTTCTGGGATTGACAACTACTTGTCAAGTGTATTCAGGGGAGAATAATCCCTTTTTAATATCTGTGAGTGTTTGTATACGCTCGTGTAGAAGTTTCATTGGACAGCGTACGTATACACTATAAGTATACATCTGACGCTGTCGTAGCATTTCCGCCAATCGTTGACTTTTTTCTCAACAGTTTCATGTTCACTTGTACCGACACAAGTATAGCAGAAAACCTTGTGGACATCATCTATTGTCGAATGTGTGCTGTCAAAGATAGCATCAGTCTAAACATGTGCACATTTAAATGTGACCCATACGCACATTTACTGTTTATTGTCTTGCAGAAACCTCTGAGTAACGAGATAAGATTGTGTAAAGAAATGGTCGTCAGGTATTTGGAAACTTCAAAATACACTTCCCAAAATAATTAAGAAATCACGTTTTACTTATTATTCCTTTATTTACTCCAGTAGAAACTATGCTTTAGTTGGATATGTTTACTTGCAAACTAATTCTTAAAATTAACGAGCGAGCGAAGAATTATGCAACTAAAATCCCAAATTTGAGGTCTTCCAGCTTTTATGCAAATGAGCTTATGTCGGTCGCAGCACATATTTTGCGGGGTGAACTTTTTAAAAACACGGGTCTTACGCAATAAAAAATAGTTCTAACAACTTAGCTTGATCTCCATTTCAGTGTGATAAATGTGTTTTTGTGCTAAATTTATTATATTGCACATGTTTCCGTAGTCTAAGTGTGCGACGATTAACCGCCATATTCGATTATTCGCGATTCGTAACTCCATGGTTCGGTGCACGAATATAATTTTGCTGTTTTCCAAAAATCTATATTTAACTCGTTGTTGATGTTGCTGCTGCTGTGAAATTCCCGCGCTTATTTTTCGCGAAACGCTTTGCACTCTAGATTAATTATTAGTATATGTGTCGTCCACAAAAACATACTGCGAAGAATTTCAGGACGTTCAGTCCTTTTATTTGTGTTTGTTCCGACGTCGATTCGGGGTACATTCATCAGTGTTGCGGCACAGGTGGAAAACTCGGACCTATGACACCAAAACAATGCCTATTAAAAAAATCCCATTACCCCACCCACTTGGTCTCGTACATTACCATCATCTATTTATAGATAGAATATGGTACTGTACGATACCAAGTGGGTGGGGTAATGGGATTTTTTTTGAATATGTATTTGTTGGTGTCGTAGATCCGAGTCTTCCACCTGTGTGTTGCGGGTATCGTGTTGTTTCGTTTATTCCGAGATGGTATTCTACTTCCATTATATGGTTTACTGACCACATCTTCGACTGGCAGTGTATCTTCTACCAGCTGTCAACACTTCTTTCAGTGTACCATTGTTACCCCCGTGCAGGGATTCCGCTTGGGAAAATAAAGTAATCGCCACTTCAAAAAAGTGGCGATTATTTTTCGAAAATTGTATTTTTTTATCACCAGTTGTTTATTGTTATCGCCAATTGCGAAAGTGGCGATCGCCAGCGGAATCCCTGCCCGTGAATATTTCTTGTTTCTCTACACAGTGTGTTTGGCCCCCTATCATGCTGCGCGACCGGGGAATCTTTCATTCTCTGAAATATTGAATATCAGTTGCCTGTACTTCTTTCACGACACTCTTGTGACCCATTTGAACATTTACTGTTTGTCAACACAGTGTTTTGGCCTGCTTCGTGATTGAGGAATCTTATATTCTCTCAAATATTATTGAATAGCAACATAATACACCGCCCATGGGTAACATTCTGGAAGTCTAAGGTTGGTAAGGTAGTGGAGATAACAGATAGCGATCGGAGTTTCAAAAGATACCGATTGTAATGTAATGCTTTATTTGAGATTAACTAAACCTCTAAGTAAGCTATGTCAATAGAATATTTCAGACTATATAGAACAGCCATACCAGCCATTCAAATTCTGAAATATTCTATTGAACTGTATACAATATGTATACGAACCAGCAGTACATTTCGTAATCTGAATGGTTTATCTTTCTGTACAGCAATGCGTATGCAAAATGGTAGAATGGTGCTGGGCATTACGAACAAAACTTTAAATTTATTTAAATGTTCAGTGGCTTTCAAATGTTGATATTTTGCAAACTGTGCAAGTATGGGCGTTGACAAATATTGACTGTTTGGCATTTATGGTAGCACATTATGACTACGGTAAGCTGTTTTAAGTTTAATGCATTAAATAAACGGTACCGTGGTACGATACACTACAAGTTGCACGTACCTGTTTGTATGACGCGGTTTGAAAAATGAACAGCAGACGACAAAATTGAATTTAGCGTTGTGAGAGCTAAACAACCTCTTACAACGCTGAATTAAATTCGTCTGATGTATTTTTTCCCTTCCCATTTTTGTGTGTGGAAGATATTTGAGTATATTGTGTTCCCTGTTGCACTTCAGAATTCATTCTTTGATCACATTTGCCCGTCTGTATATGACCTGGCTGCTGAACGGACGTAAACCACCAATGAATCAATCAATCAATTGACAACCTTTGGTTTTCTTGAATTTTCCTCTGAAGTTTCCTCAAAGTTAAATGCAGGAGCAGGTCAAGTCGTCATGGTCTTATCGGTAGCATTATTAACTTTTTAGCTCACCTGAGCGAAGCTCATGTGAGCTATTGTTACCGCAATGTGTCCGTCGTCGTCCGTCGTCCGTCGTCCGTCGTCGTCCGTGACATTTTCAAACGTCTTCTCCTCGGTAACCATTGGGCCTATAGTCACCAAACTTCATGGTCATGGTCTTTAGGTAGGGGGATTGCAAAATTGTTAAAATGAGTTCATTACGTAATACAAGATGGCCGCCGTCTAAAAATAGCACAAATTCTTAAAAAAATCTTCTTCTCAAGAACCGCCAACCGGATTTCGACAAAACTTGGTAGGAATGATCGATGTACCATGCTCTTTCAAAGTTGTTAAAATGGTGACCCCGGGGTCAAAAATGGGCGTGGCCCGTGGGGTCAAATTGGGGTCAAATTTTATTTTTGACCGAATATGCTCATGTCATATATTAAATTGAAGGTATCGATGAGGCGATTGCTCCGGTGCAATATTTGTCGGAATCGGATGATTATGTCATCCATGATGGCCACCAAAAGGTCCATTTATTCGAGATTTTAAACGTCATTTTCTCAGGAACCACATGGCCGATGCTGGCCAAACTTCATAGGAAGTTAAGATCCTTGGGTGAAGCATTTTCAGATTTGGTAAAATGAGAGTCATCGCTTAATCCAAGATGACAGCCATCTAAAAATAGCACATACAAATAACACATGAACTCAATGTCACATTCTCCTCATGGAGTCAGGTGAGCGAATTAGGGCCATCATGGCCCTCTTGTTAATGATTGGTTTAAGCTTGTTCCTAATAATACTTGGCACTCAGGTTTAAGAGGGCATATTTACTTAGTTCTCGTTATTAAAACATTTCTTATTTGTGGTATAGCAAGTCATGAAATATCATATAACGACATAGTGTCTATCATCACAAAAAAACACCCAGAACATTGTACAAACACTGATCTATTTCAGGTTTTGTATCAGAATGGGATTATATTGGATAACTTGGGATATTGATATCTGCAGTCTGTGATTTAAGTAAATTGATTGAATTTCATTAAATAGTCGGGTCTGGAGATAACATTTGTGTCACATACAGTGGACCCTCTCTAAACCGGACACCCTGGGAGATCCCCAGGGTGTCCGGTTTAGAGAGGCTCCACTGTAATTAAGCACTCCATGAACAGTTTGTTTTGTCATTTTCAATCAGGAACAGACACGACAATTATATAAATGACAGTGAACCCCATCTAAATTAAACACAGTGGGGTCACCAGGATGTCCGGTGTAGAGAGGTTGACCGTTCTACTGTACTTACAGAAGAAAGACTGCGACCAGTGTAGAGCCACAGTCCTAACCTTTAACGAAATGATGTACATTTAGTATGCCACGTGTCACAAGGTCAGGGTAGGTTCTAGGTTGCTTCAGATATGACGAATATTGCACAATCAGTGATTCTACATTTTAGTATCCACATCAGTTGTGTTCCATTGTGTATATACGTGTCGGTCAGTTGTGTTCCATTGTGTATATACGTGTATAAATTAATATTGAATGTTGAATTGCTACTCCAGGTTTTTACCCGATGCCCAAATGTGAGTTCAAATTTTAAAGCACCTCCGTGAAAGACAATACGTAAAAAGACATGCTCAATTTCCATGTCAGCCTGAGTTCACTCACGTATACCAGTCCTGTGTACGTTCGTCGCACTTTACTTCTGTGCCCTCCAATTGTGGTTTTAGTGTCACCCAGATGACACGGGCTGCCGGCCGGTGGAAAATGTACCTTAGGATATGTTTGCGGATCTAAGTCCTGGCCATTCTTAACACCTACACAGTTGCACCCAGAGGCTGAATGTTTATGCTTGTCTTAACCCTTTCGTCACCACATGCCTGTATAGTGGTATTCGCAAAAAGTGTAGATCCAGATGAGCCGGCTCGTGACGAGCCGTCTCATCAGGATCTGCTCTTTTTGTAAGTAATTTTCATATTTTTTAGAACAAAAACATCCCCTGTTCATAAATGGACGAGACTGATAATCATTGTGTGACGGTTGGATTGGTCGCAAAATTAACATATCAATATCGATTCCAGTTACATGTACTTAGGGGTGAAAGTGTTAACGTCACTTCCACACCTTTGCTCAAGACCAAGGTCAAATGACGTAGAAATTTGCGTTTAGTTTTTGGGGTGTCAACAAGGGCCCACTTTTTCACTAAACATTCGCTGGTTGGGTATTGTTGTATGTTTTACTTGGCGTTATGTGCAATATAATATAACTATGGCATCGCTTACTTGGCTATAAACGGTTGCCTATTTTTAATGAAAAGTAACCATAGATTGGCTGGGATGGTGTTATGATGAGCCGTGTGCCAGACTCGCCCTATCTGTCCGGGCCTCCTGTTTTTCTTACAATGTTCTTCTTAGTTTGAGATTAGTTACGCTAAATATTGATCCTATGGTAACTGCTTGTGTGTGTTCGTGGGGGGGGGGGGGTGCTTTTGGTTCGAGGAATCCGTGTGTCTCTTTGTGGCATGCGGGTTCATGCGAGCGAAAACCATTTAATGGTATCGTATCTGTACTTGTTTGATATTTGTGATATAACTTTTGTATGTAACTAGGAACATGTCATGTTCACGTTACGAACAATAAAAATCTTGAACCTTGAATCTTGAATCTATGCATAATGACCATAATTACTTAATGCATACGCATTTACGGTATATAATTATTATGTATCTGCTTGCAGCTGATACTTATACAGAGTTATATTTACTGGATCTCACATGAGTGATAGGTTAATTTAACCCTTTCACCGCTATCTTCATTTTTTTGTCGCCTGCTGTTTATTTTCTATTTTCCATTTTTATCATTAAAAACATGCTTTGACAGCACTTCATGAAGTGCTGTCAAAACATGTTTTTATTGAGAAATAAGGCAAGATATAAAAGCAACAGCAGACGACAATTTTTATGTGTGGCGGTCTAATGGTTAATATTTGTCATTGTCTCTGTTAGTTTAAAGATAGTTTATTGCATAAAGATAGTTTATTGCATATAAGTACAATTGTCTCTGTATTACACTAGTGTACTGTGTCACAGAAAATCATGGTATAACTTTAATATTACATGTGAGCATTTGGAACACACTCATGCCCCCCCCATTAACATGACCATGACCTTTTGTACCTTCACATTTTGCGGAAACACCATTTGTTTGTGTCAAAATGTTTGTGCAAGTCTCTTCATCATCATATAACATTAATATTACTTGATGGATTGCTTCAATATTTGTACAATTGATACATGTAAGCATTTGGAACACACTTATGCCGCCATTAACATGACCTTGACCTTTTTTACCTTCACATGGTTGTGGAAACACTCAGCCATTTGTTTTAGGTCAGACAGTTTTTTGCAACCGTGACATCTTTTTGTGTGTTTGAAGCATGCACTTCTCTGACGGTTTTTGTGATGCTTACTTTAGCACATGCCCATGATAATGTTACAGTCAAATGCCTCGGCAGGCGCGACACTACGGAGCCCCGATGGGGACATGGATTTTTATTATTATTTTCGTTCCCACGAAATAACAATTCGTTCCCTCAGTTTAACAATTTGTTGCCTCGAATTAACAATTCGTTCCCACGATATAACAATTAGTTCCCTCGAATTAACATTTCGTTCCCACGAAATGACAATTCGTTCCCTCAATTTAAGAATTCGTTCCTTCGAATTAACAATTCGTTCCCACGATATAACAATTCGTTCATACGAATTAGCCACGAATTAACAATTGTTATTTCATAGGAACGAATTGTTATTTCGTGGGAACGAATTAATAACATCAAAATAAAAAAAATCTACTTCCCCTGTGGGGCTCCGTACGACACCGCTTCCGTGGTGGAATTCTTGTATGCAATGACAAACTGTCATTTCAGGATACGACCATTTCCTCGCAGAAAGCTAACACAAATGACTCAACACCATACATTTATTCGTGCCACCATCCCATCAAAAGAAAGTTTGTGTGACGTAAATCGTACATAGCAATGCGCTTGAATAACCTAGCAATGCTATTATCGTTGTTATGGATACTTTTGCGACTAGGTTTTTGTCGCGCCTGCTTTAGCAGAGGCGCGACTATAGTCGGCGCTTTTTCCGTCGTCGTCGTCGTCGTCCGCATCGTCGTCGTCCGTGTCGTCGTCGTCCGCGTCGTCCGGTTTTTTAGCTCGACTATTCGAAGAATAGTTAGAGCTTATGTTGTCACCGCGGTGTCGGCGTCGGCGTCGGCGTCGGCGTCGGCGTCACCGTCACGCATTGGTTAAGGTTTTTAGTCAAGCTTGTATATGGAATATTACATGCCCTACACCCACCATACTTGGACAACTTCATCTCCTAGTGATGTACATCAATAACCCCTGATCTATATTTGACATTGACCTACATTTCCTCTTGAATTACTTGGTTAAGGTGTTTAGTCAACCTTGGTTAAGGTTTTTAGTCAAGCTTGTACATGAAATACTATTGTGCATACAGACACCATACTTGGACAACCTTTTCTCATAGGGATGTACATCAATAACCCCTGATTTATATTTGACCTTGACCTACATTTCCTCTTGAATTACTTAGTTAATTCCCCTTGGTTAAGGTGTTTAGTCAAGCTTGTACATGGAATACTACAGGCCCTACACACACCATACTTGGACAACTTCGTCTCCTAGTGATGTACATCAATAACCCCTGATCTATATTTGACCTTGACCTACATTTCCTCTTGAATTACTTAGTTAATTCCCCTTGGTTAAGGTTTTTAGTCAACCTTGGTTAAGGTTTTTAGTCAAGCTTGTACATGGAATACTATTGTGCATACAGACACCATACTTGGACAACCTTTTCTCATAGCGATGTAAATCAATAACCCCTGATCTATATTTGACCTTGACCTACATTTCCTCTTGAATTACTTAGTTAATTCCCCTTGGTTAAGGTTTTTAGTCAACCTTGGTTAAGGTTTTTAGTCAAGCTTGTACATGGAATACTATTGTGCATACAGACACCATACTTGGACAAACTCATAGCGATGTAAATCAATAACCCCTGATCTATATTTGACCTTGACCTACATTTCCTCTTGAATTACTTAGTTAATTCCCCTTGGTTAAGGTTTTTAGTCAAGCTTGTAAATGGAATACTCCTGGCCCTACACCAACCATACTTGGACAACTTAATCTCCTTGTGATGTACATCAACAACCCCTGACCTATATTTGACATTGACCTACATTTGACCTTGAATTACTTAGTTAATTCCCCTTGGTTAAGGTTTTTAGTCAACCTTGGTTAAGGTTTTTACTCAAGCTTGTACATGGAATACTATTGTGCATACATACACCATACTTGGACAACCTTTTCTCATAGTGATGTACATCAAATACCCCTGATCTATATTTGACCTTGACCTACATTTCCTCTTGAATTACTTACTTAATTCTCTTTGGTTAAGGTTTTTACTCAAGCTTGTAGATGGAATACTATTTGCATACAGACACCATACTTGGATAACTTTTTCTCATAGGGATGTACATATATACATATAACCCCTGACCTATATTTTACCTTCACCTACTTTTATCATTGGATTACTTAGTTATTTCCCCTTGGTTAAGGTTTTTAGTCAAGCTTGTAATGTATATGGAATACTCCTGGGCCTACAGCAACCATACTTGGAAAACTTCATCTCCTAGTGATGTACATCAATAACCCCTGACCTATATCTGACATTGACCTACATTTAACATTGACTTACTTGGTTAATGTTTATAGTCAAGCTTGTATATGGAATACTGCTGGGCCTACATCAACCACACTTGGACAACTTCATCTCCTAGTGATGTACATCAATAATCCCTGACCTATTTTCGACCTTGACCTACTTTTATCATTGGATTACTTAGTTACTTCCCCTTGGTTAAGGTTTTTAGTCAAGCTTGTAATGTATATGGAATACTCCTGGGCCTACAGCAACCATACTTGGAAACCTTCATCTCCTAGTGATGTACATCAATAACCCCTGACCTATATCTGACATTGACCTACATTTAACCTTGAATTACTTACTTAATGTCCCTTGGTTAAGGTTTTTAGTCAACCTTGGTTAAGGTTTTTATGCAGGCCGCAGCTGCAGCCACCTTGTTTGTCAAGCTATGTGTACATCGACAACCCTAGTAGTCGATACATGCTGTTCTCCTACAGCTCTTGTTTTGTAAGGCAAATGCGTTAAGTTATTGTTTTTTCACAATATCTCTGTAACCCCTTGCCAGACTTTGATAATATTTCACATGAATGTTTGTCTAGGGATGATGCTTCATTACGCACACCCCCACATCCAAATTCTCAAGGTCAAGGTCATTTATTTACTTTTAATGTTCACCTGTTTTGTAACAGAAATGCGTTAAACTTATTGTTTTTTTCACAATATCTCTTTAACCCCTTGCCAGACTTTTTCACATCAATGTTTGTCTACGCATTACAACATGTTTTGCAATGGAATATTGTTCATTCGAGAGAACCAGGTTCGCATGTCGTTGAAAAAGTAATTACATCTCTTAGCCTGTCATCCTTGGATATCTTCAGGATGTTCGGTTTAGTGAGGTTCTGTTGCAGTTGGTTGCAGTACAACAACACTGAGACACGCATGCGCCATGAGGTCTTGAACATCGTCGGATCACATATCACGTTTCTTTATATCTGTTCAACGAACCGCGGAAGCTTGTCAACAAAATTAACAAAATTAACATAAAGACGCAGTCAGTTGTATGTATATGTGACCCGTCATGTCAGAAGGATGATTATTTTGTTGTGTCTGCGACCAGTATAACCCTATGTCAACCGGCATATCCAAGTAGTTTTATTATAGGAATGAATGGCCTTTTTGTGGAATTTATCGGGGTATAAACTTGGAAAAGTCGCGGGAATACTGGACGAAGGCCGGAAGGCCTCGTCCAGTATTCCCGCGACTTTTCCAAGTTTATATCCCCGATAAATTCCACAAAAAGGCCATTCATTCCTTCCGGCCTTCGTCCAGTATTCCCGCGACTTTTCCAAGTTTATACCCCGATATATTCCACAAAAAGGCCATTCATTCCTTATAATTCCAGCATTTGAAATAAATTCATCAAGAAAATGTGTTTATTTTCCGTTTTCTTAAGAATTATTTTAACTGCGCCTCACGGTTACGGAAAGTAGTTCGGCGTGGGAGTTTACTGGGATATCAATTTTGGACAGAGGCTTGCTACGAGCCAATCAAATGTTAGGGAATTGTGTAAATATTTTTGTGCTGGAATTATTTTGTTGTGTCTGCGACCAGTATAACCCTATATCAACCGGCATATCCAAGTAGTTTTATTAGGGCGTACGTATGTTTATACGTATATCGTGCCTCACTCACTATTGGGATAGTAAAATAGTGTTGATGCTTAGAGCAAAATATATTAAAGTGTGATTAGTAATCAGGAGATACCTCTACATTTGGTCAAAAGGTACATTTGCACCTGTGGGCCGTGGCGTATCACAATGGGATGTCTAGTACCTGTATTTGGGGACGCTTACCTGACCTACATAGCGGAGTTGCATAGCCGTGGGCGATCGCATTATAAACGACATTACAAACGCAGTGAACTATGACCGGACGCTGAAAATACACCCATAGCGATGGTATTTCGCAATTACAGTGGTGTCTGAGGGGTGTTCAGTAGATGCTCATGACTCTGTTTCTCTATGATTTTTTCCGTCCAATCGGTGAGATCTATTTCTTTATGAGGCAACTTTGCTTCCAATCAAGGAACTGACATATCAGTAGCCGATTTCATCAAAATTGCAAAGTATACTTATCTAGCAAAGTATACATTGAGGGAGTAATCATTTATGTTTCCCGAAATGCATTATTTCATATAGAACTAATGACTGCATATATTTGATGATTAAAAGTATTCAGAATTATTATACTGAATGTATTACATTATCACAGCCAAAATGGCTGTGATAATGTAATAAATTCAGTGTAATAAAATTATCCTTAAATTGAAAATTTCTCCCCCAAAGTATACTTTGCTAGATAAGTATACTTTGCAATGTTGGTGAAATAGGCTATAGGACTCCATGTTTTTCTCTGTTTTTATAGTGCACTCATTGAAAACTGTTTCTTTGTGGGACAACTTTGCTTCCAATTAAGTTGCTGGTATTTTCGGGAGTCTCTGTGTTTTATTCTCTTTTCTTGTAGTGTAATCGGTATATATATGGGCCGCGCTCTGTGAAAACCGGCCGTAATGACAAAATCTTCAATTTGCATTTTTTTTACACACCATGTGAATCACGCACGAAAAAAAAACGTAACGTCATCGAGAACATGACGTTATTGAAACGGCGACGTTTGTACAATGCAACTCAACAGCCTACAGTAGAAATGAGTGTAGTGCAAGTGTTAGTATGTATACTATCAAACATTCATCAGAATAACAAAAGAAACGCACAACTATTGATTTTAAATTTTTAATTAGCCGACCTGTGGCTTCGTAATTTGCCACCATCGCCATAATAGATTCATATACGTGTGTCGTCAGAAAGATACAATGTAATTATTTAAGAATTGGCGTCATTTACAGTTAATTGTGACGTCATTTATTGATTTAGGCAATACGTCACAAAAGACCAAAAAAGCAAAACGGCATTCCTGGTGTTGGAAATTGTAAATTATATGCATATCGTATCGGTGATTGAAACAAATGCATTTTATTTCTGTAGAAATGAATGACCAGAATTTGGATAGGTCTTTGGCTGCACATATCAATGACTTCAGCGCCCGATGAGGTCTAGAGGGTAGTCGGACACCCCCGGGCATTTTTAAACAAACTAAAAATCGACTGTTCATTCCCCGACTCTCGGAATTAAATTTACATCTCAGAAAGCGGGACTGTGTAGCCAATATGACTGACGGACGGGCTAATGTACATGTACCCCGTACTAGCAGTACACTCCCTCGACTGGCACCACCGCCACTGCCGGGAAAATGTGGAGATGTAACATGATACATGGTTGTATAATTGTTACATGTCCCGATAAAAATACCGGCAGTATATTCTCTCGTCGGGAATAATTAATTTGAAAATGAAATGTGCAATTTAGTTTTGTTGTGTTTCAGAAAAAGTACATTCAGCGCATTTGTAAGCAAAGAAACAGCCATGCTAAAAACAAGGGCGGATTCACGTAGGGGAAACACCGGCGCGCCCCCCCCCCCCCCCACCCACCCTTAAATTCGGCGAGTAAAGATATTTTTGCTCTAAAATGCGCCATAACGCAGCAAAATGAGGTGTAAATATTAAACATATTCCGGAGGGCGTGACTGCCGGACCCACCTAGCAGTCTCCCCAGCTCCGCTTGGTCGACAAACAAACGGTGCTAGTTCGAAAGTATAGTAAACTATTTCAATTAAGAAGTCCCGCCTCCCCTCCCCACCGGCACCCTAACCTTAAATCCTGGATCCGCCCCTGAAAAGCACCGTGGCGTACGTACATGTATTTTGCATAACTGCACACTATAACACAGTCAGTGATTTACACACTAAATTTGTCCCGATCAAAACATTGATTTTGTTGAAATGACCTCCACACCCTGCGACTATTGTTCGAGGCGGCTCATTTGAATGTAGACGTACATATGTATATGTGCAGCATATGTAGACGCGTATGTAGACGCAGCATGTGCTTTTGTATTATATTATTTACACGCCTCCGACTAGAACGGCCCTTTGATAACAAACAAAGCACGCAGACGTGCATTATTTAGAACAATGTAGTACAATGTAAGACAATTAACAAAAAATCTTGCAAAGTCGGACTTCTTAAATGTGTAAATGTTGGAGACCTGTGCGTCTGTGCCGTCTGATCAGTGTCTGCAATGATTGCAAATATACTAGTAAAATTACTATACATTCATATAACCATATTTACAAGTGGTCATTTTAAAGAATATTTACATTGTTATCAAACGACAATCATACGGCTGATTCAATGCGATATTTTTGAAAGTCGCTAAATATTACGTAACACCGAACACGTAAGTGGTAGAAGATACAGATATAAATCAGTAGGCTACGTCGTTGGTGGCTACAATTATGTATTACAATAATCTGATATAACCATGATTATTGTGTCACAGTAAATATGCATGTGACACAATACCAACACACGAAATACTAAAACATGTTTGGCCCAGTGTCACCATGATGCGATATGCCAGGAGCGGCGTATATTTTGGCACTACCATAATTATACATCTGTGATACGCTTATTTTTCTGAAAATTTCCAAATCGTATTTTTATGTTGACTTTTGAAACATTTGACAGGCGAAACAGTAAATTAAACGAATTAAGCCCTGTGCCCAGTTCTATTTGTTACATAATACTGATTCTGTGATGGTGTTATCTAAAAATTACCGGTTGTATGGTTATTTACTTTCAAATGTCGTCCATATATGAAAATATATTCGACAAAATCACTACGTGTTTCCTTAAAGGAAACCGAAAAAAAGAGATAACTGTCTGAACCACTATGGAACAACTGTACAATTCTGCTACGCGTATCCAGCATTAAAATGTTTCTGAGCCACAAATAGTAAAACGTTCAGTACGGTTATATATAGGACAACGTCAACTTATTGCAATGACGCAACTATTTCAAGTGTCAAAATCTGACGTGACGCTGGTTTCAAGCGTAACTTTGCGACGTCATTTTCAGGCTTTCATGACGTTGTCATTAAGGCCGGTTTTCACAGAGCGCGGCCCATATATATAACTATAGCTGTATGAGGCAACTTTGCTTCCAATGAAGGTGCTAACGACTTTCTGTAGTTTCTCTATTTATACCCCCGCAACAAGTTGTGGGGATATTCTGGAGTAATGTTGTCCGTCCGTCCGTCCGTCCGTGCGTCCGTAAACTTAACATCAGAGAAATATTGTTATAACTTCTATTTCCTTCATCTAAAATGCTTGATATTTCACACATGCATTCCTGTAAGGCTCTACTACCATGCTGTGCCAAATCCACGACTGTCCAACCCCCGCTGATCCCATGGTCAAGGTCAAATACTTAATCTCTTTACAAAACTTAACATCAGAGAAATAGTGTTATAACTTCTATTTCCTTCATCTAAAATGCTTAATATTTCACACATGCATTCCTGTAAGGCTCTACTACCATGCTGTGCCAAATCCACGACCGTCCAACCCCCGCTGATCCCAAAGGTCAAGGTCAAATACATGGTCTCTTTACAAAACTTAACATGAGAGAAATATGTTATAACTTCATCTAAATTTCTTAATATTTCATGCATGCATTCCTCTAAGGCTCTACTATCATGCTGTGACATATCCCCGCTGATCCGAATGTCAAGATCACTTAATTAGTCTCTTTACAAAACTTAACATCTGAGAAATCGGTTATAGCTTATATTTCCTTGCTCGGATCTGCTTCACATTCACGTTCGTGCCGCCCCCGCTAAGCCCAGAGTCAAGGTCACAAGCCCATACACTTGGAAAATTTTACATATTTAGGGGTACCTGGGCCTACGCGGGGGGTATTCCGTAAGCCTCGCTTACTGACCAATCTAGTTTTGCAGTGTAATTGGTTAGAACCATTTCTTTGTAAGACAACGTTGCTACCAGTGAAAGTGAATATCCCCATCGCATGTGTCCTGATGGAGCGTCAGAAATATATGTTGCAAAATGATAATGCATACCTGGAATACTTTGTGTGCTAAAAACGGGATGGGTATTTTATAGTTATGACGCTGATATTCGCATCCACGTGTGTCCTAACGCAAATTTAAGATCTTACGGATCTCTAGACTTTGTCTTGGAAAATGGTGAGTTTTGCACATGCACAAAACTCAAAAATTCAGAAAATATCCGCAAGCTGTCGTAATTGGCCATCTCGTATTTAGAGCGTCTAATTGACATTGTATCATGTAGTGTTGAAATGATCAATAGATCAAGGAATATATTGCATTTTCTGCAGACATGTTGAAGTGCCCTCGAAATTGAAACTTCATTCCATTAAATTTATATCAAGGGCCTAAGTTTACTAATATATAATAATCACGTAGGCAATTAAATGTCGGTATATGGGTTATTAAACTGTCGCAATACATCCCAGATAACGTCTATATCCTACAGAAAGGTGAATTATATATAACCATATAAACGTGCAATAAATATGCAAATCCAGCCTCAGTTGGTCTTTTATCCCGTCAACACAGTGCGTATGTGCCGTGAAACACAGTGCCGTAAAACATTTTTGATATCCAGTCAATACTATTTTCCTTATTTCTGAACCAAAGTATATGTTGTGACCACTCATTTGAACTGTCTCGGCGAGACGGTTCAAATGAGTGGTCACAACATATACTTCTGATGAGAAATAAAGAAATTCTTGAGACTTGCCGGATATTTTTTCCCATTCACCACACTAACCTACTATAACCTACTATTCTCTCTATATCTTCAGCTTTTATGTATGTGTATTTATAGAAACAGTATATACGAATTCTTTTTTTTATTAATTCGTTCCCACGAAATAACAATTCGTTCCCTCAATTTAACAAATCGTTCCCACGAAATAACAATTCGTTCCCACACAATTGTCATTTCGTGGGAACGAATTGTTAATTCGAGGGAACACATTGTTATATCGTGGGAACGAATTATTAATTCGAGGGGAACAGATTGTTAAATTGAGGGAACGAATTGTTATTTCGAGGGAACGAATTAATAAAAAAAATCCATGTCCCCTGCGGGGCTCCGTAAGACATGCATTTGACTTCAGCACACATTTCAGAACTAGAATTTTACTACAGTCGAACCTCCACGAACGGCCACCTCTCTACAACAGCCACCTCTCTACAACAGCCACCTCTCTACAACGGCCAAAATTTCAAAACGCAATGTGATGAATTGCGACCACAGTTAGTGTACGTAATTTGATAAACTTTGTGGGGGATTTTGTTAATTCTTCATCAGAACTGGCAAGTTGAGAGTGCTTTAGAATCGTCTCATTGAGACGATTCTAAAGCACTTCCAACTTGCCAGTTTTGGCGAAGAAATGAAAAAATATGCACCTTAAATGTAGCTCTGATTTCTATATGATATACCTCTCTTCAACAGCCACCTCTCTTCAACAGCCAGTTTGCAGTCTCCCCATGGCTGGCCGTTGTAGAGAGGTTCGACTGTAATATCAAGGTGTATGATCACGTGGTTACAACAACAACAACGTCGCCCACTCCGAAGTAAGTATTTTCCTTAATATGAAACGGATTTTGATGAAGTATGGCGCAGCAAACGCGTCTTCATGAGCTGCATTTGGTGGTCCAGGGAGTTTGGCACAGACTTATGTCGCAAAAACGACAGAAGTTTGGGCGAAAATACAGAGACCACCAAATGCAGCTTAGCAAGACGCGTTTGATGCGCCATATTTCATCAAAATCCGTTACGTAATAAGGACACTATAAAAGAATACGTACTTTGAATCGGTACTTGTTGTTGTTGTTGTTGTCATACACCTTGATACTGCATCACCCATGAAAGGAGAGCGACCCTTAAAATATATGTTGCATCAATTTCAATGGTCGCTCTCCTTTCATCGGTGTTACCCCCGATAAATAGTTTTCGTCATTCCGCCCGTCGGTCCGTTCGTAAGATTTGCATTTGCTTTAAAGTTATCGGGTATCCATTATCTCTGCAGATTGACTTGAAACTTCATATACTGTGTAATCATCCACATTTTTATTCTATAGCCGACCCGTGTGGCTTTCATGCCAAATAGCTTAGGAAATATGTTTTGGCCGGGGGTATCCATGAGCTCCTGCTCACTGGCTCTCACGGTGTATGATCACGTGGTACTAACAACAACAACAAGTACTGAAACTTCCAAAATCCATCTGATTCAAAGTACGTATTCTTTTATATTGTCCTTATTATGTAACGGATTTTGATGAAATATGGCGCATCAAACGCGTCTTGTTAAGCTGCATTTGGTAGTCTTTGTATTGTCGCCCAAACTTCTGTCGTTTTTTGTCTACAACTTTTGTCTACAGACACGGAAATCGATTCTTCGCAAAAACGACACAAGTCTGTGCCAAACTCCCTGGACCACCAAATGCAGCACATGAAGACGCGTTTGCTGCGCCATATTTCATCAAAATATTATAGTAATGAATGGCCTTTTTGTGGAATTTATCGGGGTATACACTTGGAAAAGTCGCGGGAATACTGGACGAATTATATCCCCGATAAATTCCACAAAAAGGCCATTCATTCCTTATAATTCCAGCATTTGAAATAAATTCATCAAGAAAATGTGTTTATTTTCCGTTTTCTTAAGAATTATTTTAACTGCGCCTCACGGTTACGGAAAGTACTTCGGCGTGGGAGTTTTACCGGGATATAAATTTTGGAAAGAGACTTGCTACGGACTAATCAAATGTTAGTGAATTGTGTAAATAGTTTTGTGCTGGAATTATCAAATAATACTTACTTTGGAGTGGGCGACGTTGTTGTTGTGAGCATGATCATGCACCACGTGATCAATCACCTTGTCTCTAGTGTCTCATAAGTTTTTAAGGTGTGTCTCTTTTACAATCTACGATACGTTTGATATTACAATTTATTAGGTAACGAGTTTTGTATTGGCCGAATACGTACCTACTGACAACATAATGTGTCAGGCATTGACCTGATACGAATAACCGGGTTACAACAAATTGAAAACTGCCATTTCGAATGGCGTCACATGACGTTACCGAATCACATCTGTGGAATGACGTCACGGAAACAAGTCCGCGTTATTTTCAACGAAAACAACGCCATTATTGCTCATTATGTAGCCTAAAACGTCACCTGATAATTAGAATACCAGTAGCCTATTTCACCAACATTGCAAAGTATACTTTTCTGGCAAAGAATACTTCGAGGGAGAAATTTTCAATTTTAGGATAAATTTATTAATGTTTATTATACTGAATGTATTACATTATCACAGCCAATTCGGCTGTGATAATGTAATACATTCAGTATAATAAGTCTGCATACGTTTAATCATCAAATATATACAGTTGTTAGTTCTATATGAAATAATGCATTTCACGAAAAATAAATGATTACTCCCTCAAAGTATACTTTCCTAGAAAAACATACTTTGCAATGTTGGTGAAATCGGCAACAGATGTGGCTCGGAAACGGTAGGAATTCCTTGGCGAGCCTCGGACTTCTTACCCGTTTCACAGCCTTGCCTGCTAAACTTGATATCAAAAGACACGAGCCTGGTATTCTCTGTGCAATGCAGTCATGGCAGTGAAACTTGTCTGTTCCCGACAACCATGAGACCGGTATATTTGGCTGAAATAGGCCAGAATTAACATTTCTAAAATTCACAGTTAAAACACATTCACTGTTTATTCCTTCAGTCAATAATGAACTCGTACAACAGTGTGTGGCACGTTATGTCTGGCTGGCATCTCGACTGTCTGTTTCACGAAACCTGCCCAAATTTTACGGACATATGAACAATGCAACAATAGTATTTTTAGCTCATGTGAGCTATTGTTACCGCAATGTGTCCGTCGTTCGTCGTCGTCGTCCGTCGTCCGTCGTCGTCGTCCGTCGTCGTCGTCCGTCGTCGTTAAAATGGTGACCCCTGGGTCAAAAATGGGCGTGGCCCGTGGGGTCAAATTGGGGTCAAATTTTATTTTTGACCAAATATGGTCATGTCATATCAAATTGAAGGTATCAATGAGGCGATCACTCTGGTACATTTTTTTGTCGAAATCGGATGGTTATGTCATCCAAGATGGCCGCCGAATGGTCAAAAGGTCGTTCGTTTATTAGAGATTTCAAAATTCTTCTTCACATGAACCGCTTGGCCCATGGTAGCCAAACTTAAGTTATGGTCCATGGGTGAAGCCTTTTCAGATTTGTTAAAATGGAGGTCATCGCTAATCCAAGATGGCCGCCGTCTAAAAATAGCATAAATTCTTAAAAAATCTTCTCGTGAACCGCTAGCCGGATTTCGACTAAACTTGGGAGGAATGATCGATGTACAATGCTCTTTAAAAGTTGTTAAAATGGTGACCCCGGGGTCAAAAATGGGCGTGGCCCGTGGGGTCAAATTTTATTTTTGACCGAATATGGTCATGTTATATATCAAATCGAAGGTATCAATGTGGCGATGATTCTGGTACATTTTTTTTGTCGAAATCGGATTGTTATGTCATCCAAGATGGCCGCCGAAATGTCAAAAGGTCGTTCTTTTATTAGAGATTTCAAAATTCTTCTTCACATGAACCGCTTGGCCCATGGTAGCCAAACTTAAAAGTTATGGTCCATGGGTGAAGCCTTTTCAGATTTGTTAAAATGGAGGTCATTGCTAATCCAAGATGGCCGCCGTCTAAAAATAGTATAAAGTCTTAAAAAATCTTCTTCTCATGAACCGCTAGCCGGATTTCGACGAAACTTGGTAGGAATTATCGATTTACAATGCTCTTTCAAAGTTGTGAAAATGGTGACCCCGGGGTCAAAAATGGGCGTGGCCCGTGGGGTCAAATTTTATTGTTGACCAAATATGCTCATGTTATATATCAAATTGAAGGTATCGATGAGGCGATTGATTTGTCCGAATCGGATGATTATGTCATCCATGATGGCCACCAAAAGGTCCATTTATTCAAGATTTTGAACGTCTTTTTCTCAGGAACCACATGGCCGATGCTGGCAAAAACTTCATAGGAAGTTAAGATCCTTGGGTGAAGCATTTTCAGATTTGGTAAATCCAAGATGACCGCCATCTAAAAATAGCACAATTTTGTTAAAACACATTTTCTCAATGTCACATTCTCCTCTGGTGTTCATGGAGTCAGGTGAGCGAATTAGGGCCATCATGGCCCTCTTGTTTTCGAAATATTGAATGAGCCTTCTTTTTATTTCGTTAAATTTGGTCAAATATTGATTTTATTACGAAAAATTTATTATTTCTCTATAGGGAATTTAACATGGGTGAAATGGAGGTGGAGTAGCTGAGGGAGCAGTCAAGAAACGAAACAGAAACATTTTAGAAATTATTTCCGAAACCTGGCTAGATAGCTTTGAAATGATCTAAGAAAACAAAAGTTAAATTATGAAAATCGGTCCACTATTTCTGAATTTAGAAATTTTCCCCATGTTAAATCCCCGTATTTTCGTCATAAAATCAATATTGGACGAAATGAAGGCTCATTCTTAAATTTTGCTAAAATTTAATATTATCGGAAAAAATATAGTTTTTTCATTGTTTATATAACCGTAAAAATTGGGCAGCTTTCGTGAAACAGACAGTAGGTGACAGTGTACCAGTATTTTAATTTATACCATCACAATATACTGTATTGAATGCAGTACGTACTCTTTGGAATTTGGTCAAACAAAGTGGTATCTTTGGTCGATATAGGTCATTATCAGGTCATAGCAAAAAAGCAACAAAACATTAGTATATTAAGAAAAAACATTGAGACATAATCTGATTCACAGCCCCATAATTATCTTGCACTTATATCTTTATTGCAGTCACGTACATGTGTACATATTAATGTCATCTCTAAACTTTCATTAAATATTAATGCATATTTTATAAGTCTTTTCACAAGATTGATGCGATCGACTGAATTTAAAAACGGAGAATTAAGTATTTCTGGTATGACGCCTCTAATATACAATCTTTTGATGTCTCCTATTCAAGCGTTGCCAAAACTGCAAGCGCACCTACTGGCATGCGTTAAGACGGGCGAAAAGTACTCTAGTAAGTCGCATGTCCGAGTTTTCGTTTTGGGAATTTTCGCGCATTTGTCGTAATTTGCAAATTACGCTGGTGAATGTTCTATGTTTGTTCTGCTAATGTGAAATATCGACAACTTGCGAAGTATTTCTGTTATTCATTCAATTCCAAGCGATACAATTGAAAGCAAAAAATATATCTTCACAAGGGGCATTTTATCAAACTAGTTAGTATACAGATTTATAAGCTACGGGACAGAATATAGTATGAAATTGAGACGCACATTAAACACAGCTGTTCTTTTGAAAGTCACCCATGTCTTTACACAGGCTTACAGGTCAGTGAATGTCTTAGACTAAGGAGATAAGCCTTTCTGTATGTGCTAATAATAAAACACACCGTTATGTAATGCCAGGCAGGACATGTACATATGGACACCGACCCATAAACAAATGTAACAAGACACACTGTGTATGATATTTCCCATTGAGATTAATGACTCCCAATGTTCAATAGATGGGGGGGGGGGGAGGATTGTGCAAAATTGCTATGTGAGAAAAGTGGTAAAATTTCTCCTGGATCAATATATTTAGTTCAATACTACTTAAAACAGACCACCTTCTTCGTATAGCTGCATCTGTTATTTCTATAATGTGCACTATCCCTTTAGCATGATGCACGTGCCAGTGGAACTTATTACGTCAATGCATGCACGGTTCATCTGTGTTTGTAAGAGGAGATATTCCGTATGATGGACATTGTAACTTCTGATGTTCCTGACTTTTGTGCGTTCACGCTTATTTTTCACCAACCACACTTTGTTAAACGCTATCCAATCATTCATCAACTAAATAACTCCACTCCATCGCTCCGGTCCATCACAGTATGAGACTCCACTCGATGTTTTACAAGTTGCTATTTTTACATAGGGTATACCTATGTATTCGGATCGCCTCCGACAGTTAGCCACGCCCCAGACCCCCACCGCCCCCCCACCCCCCCCCCACCCCCACCCCCCCCCCCTCGATGCGATGGTCCGTAGTGATATCTTGGAGTAACCATAACAACAAAATGCATTGTGTTACTCAACGTTTAACTGTCATACACAACCGCTAATTGAAAATAATAATATGAAAAACTACTTGCACTGCACAATATCAATAACAGATGTTCTACGTACAAAAATACATCGGATTATTTTATTGCGCGTGATTTGCCCCCATTTGCGTAACGAATTTTGCGGTCATCGCTAAATTTAGTAACAGGCTATATTTTTCGGCAGAGTTAACTCCCCTCCGAATACTCGTCACCGGATAAACAAGTCTTGTTCTGACTTAGGGGAGATAACTCTTGTTTACTAATTTTCAGGCGCGACACCGTTTCCGTGGCGGAATTCTTGTAGTACCCTATGTTCAGTACTTTCAGTACTTTGATTAGAAAAGTCAGCTTCCTTAACCCGAAACGAACACGCCCCTATTTTGGTAGACGTCTATCTGGCTGAATACAGACTCAAACTTGCCAATGTCAACCGCAAATTGGAGCACATGGATGTACTCGGATCGTTTTGTCAGTGTTTATGATTGCAAAGAGCACGCATGCGCGACTTGGACTGTCCATATGCCTGAATTACAGTAGAATCTCTCTAAACCGGACACCCAGGGTGTCCGGTTTAGCGAGATTCCACTGTGCAGGGCTAGCTGCTAGTCCATGTGTTACTATGTCAGTTCCCGGCGTTGAACAGGTGTTTCCGATACTCGCCTTTGATCGGTTGGCCTGTTGGAATCCATCCGCCATTGTGTCCAGTATTCCTTTGTTCGGGATCAGCGGAACTTCGCGGGAAATATGACATGTTACATGGAGTGTAATGTATTTCTAGGTAAACGAACGATTCGTCCAAATAAATCATGGCAACTTTTTAAAACCTCTCAACAACAGTAGATCAATCAATCAATCACAATCAATATGACTGTTTCAACGATGTGATGTAATTCTTAATGTTATGAATGTCAATGGAGGTAGATTTCAGATAACGTAATTATTTCTTTAGTACTACATGTATTTGTATATCCGATAAGGAAAGGCTTGTGGTTGAATTTATTGTTTATTGGACGTTTCACATATCTTATAAATAAGCTAAAAAGCAATGCAATCCTGTTTGATGACTAATTATAACCAGTGACAACCCCACCGCTATACTCATTTCGTTGCTTTTCCGTGGGCGTGCAATATTAAAACGGCCACTAAATTCAATAAAATATGCTTTATCGTCATTTTCATAGCATTTCTCTTAACATTTCCCGTCGTGATTTTCCGTAACGGACGTCGTTCGCCAACTTTCGACGTCCGTTATGGAAAATCGGGAGAGAAAATCACTATTCTCGGACCTGAAAACATAAGTGTGATACCATTAGGAGTGTTTTCATATGCGCTCATCAGTGTTAATATGTACGTATACGTAGATTTGCCCAATCTATACCTGTTTACATGGCAAAACTTTCTAGTTCAGTGGAGCGTGTCGTGTAGACGCCATCTTGCGAGAGATGTATGTGTACACACAACGACAGGACATAATTATTTCGGTTTGTAAATTTTATAATTATTTATCTTATTACTTTGTTTCTGTTTCATGTAATTTGTTCGTCAGATTGCAACACTAAAGATATCTCCTACTTGACATAGTTTTTTCGCGACGTATTAAGTGGTTGTAAGACTAATGCTACGTTTTTTTTTACCGAACAATGTTTAACACGTTTAATACGTTTCAGCGAGTTTTCAGTCAATATTTTAGTTGAGTTTGCTTTAGTTTGTGATTTGTCGTCTCTCGTGCTTGTTGGATATTTAAATGTTCAGGTATTTAGTTTCATGTAATCGTTTAATGTATGTTAATGTATGTGTTTTTCAACTTTTGGTATGCGTATCTGCCACAGATATTAGAGTGGATTTGTATGTAATCAAAAATGTCGTTCGTCTCTCTCTTAATACTAACGGTTTGTTTGTGGTATTTGAATTATTTGTTTGAATAATGTATGGGTACGAATATTTAGCTCAGCTGTTTATGTATGTATGCTGAATTTGATACCGAAAGACTGCCCGAGTCTTTCGGTATCAAAATAAAAATCCTAGCTGTTGATGGGACGTTAAACATGTTCATTGTTTCTCCGAGCGAGCAATTGCATGGACGGTTCATAGATAGATCGGTTGTCTTTGATCTGACCTGACATTTTAATTCAATCGATCAAGCAATTAGCGTCGAATTGGAAATGGTATATGTTCCATGTATTCATTTATCCATTCCCACCTGTATATGCCTGCTGTTGAACGGGCGAAAAACTCCAATCAATCAATCAATTTATGTATTCAGAGATATTCAAATAAATGTAAATAAATATAAGCGTTACGGAGCCGCAAAAACTGTCATTGTATTTTCTCACATAGGGGTTTGGGGTTGTGGGGACGATACGGATTAGACGAAGGGTGCAGTCGTCCAGGGGGGCCGTTTCACTAAACTTCGTACGACTAAAATGTTCGTTAGTGCAAATTTAAGATAGTCTGGACATTTCAATTGATGGATTTACATGTATTGAGCATAGGCTGCATATGCAGCCTTTGTTCAATAAATGTAAATCCAATAATTGTTTACAAGAAAACGTTGTTAATGTGAAAATTACAGACCATCATAATTTTGCACTTACGAACATTTTAATGTGGTTGTACTTAATTGTAATCGGGTTTATTGTCATTTATCTCCGCTGAATATGTATGTTCGTGTGCGCCGAATCGGCCATTCGGAGCAGGTCAAACCCGGGGTCTCCAGAAACACAGTACGACGCTCTACCTACTGAGCTAATCAGGGATTCCGCTGGGGAAAATAAAAAAATCGCCACTTCAAAATTATTTAAAAAAAAAATGTAATTTTGTATCGCCAATTGTTTATTTTCATCGCCAATTGCGCCAGTGGCGATCGCCAGCGGAATCCCTGGCTAATCCGGCCACCAATTTCCTGCGAAGCGTCCATACATGTGTTATAATCACAGAGGACACGTTATCCTATGAATAGAGACCCCCTGCATATCTTGCATTGCAATAACAAACTGACCCGCTATATCCTGCTTGGTCAAGTGCCCAAACTGACCAGCTGACCCCTACAGAGTGGGGGTAATTGCTTTTCGCTGTGCTCTTGGACATGTGTATGTATGTGTGTAAAGTACACGCCTTGGCGATTTCAAAATTCTTTTGTACCCCGTCACCAATCGGTATTGCTAAATCGGGAGATATAAATGCAATCGTTGCGATTGCACATCATTTGTGATTTTAAAATGTGTTTGACCAGTGTTTTGTGAATATTTCCACATTTTGGATTTAAAAGTGAAGAAAACAAAGGTTTCTTATTAGTATACTTATAATAAGAAAACAAAGGTTTCTTATTAGTATACTTATAATCAGTGTTACGTCCGTCAAGTGAGGTTTAAGCAGCTTATATGTCACTTGTGTTCGTATATTTCAGGTGCATTATGTATGTGTGAACTTGTTGAGGTTAACTCCTATCAGTGTTAAGTATGTTAGTATAGAGGTCATTCGAGGTTATATACTGGTATATACATGTGACCTACTGTACATGTACATGACTATTTAAGTATTATAAATCCCCATTATATACAAGTTGGTTTCTCTATCTTCGTTGCTATCTAACACTCTATAACCAATTTCGTGTTGAGGATATGCCATTTTTGTCGCGCCTGCTTTAGCAGAGGCGCGACTATAGTCGGCGCTTTTTCCGTCGTCGTCCGCGTCGTCGTAGTCCGCGTCGTCTGTTTTTTTTTGTAAGGCAAATGCGTTAAAGTTATTGTTTTTTCACAATATCTCTTTAACCCCTTGCCACATATTGATAATATTTCACATCAATGTTTGTCTAGGGATGATGCTTCATTACGCACACCCCCACATCCAAATTTTGAAGGTCAAGGTCATTTATTTCCTTGTAATGTTCACCGGTTTTATAACAGAAATGCGTTAAAGTTATTGTTTTTTCACAATATCTCTTTAACCCCTTGCCAGACATTGATAATATTTCACATCAATGTTTCACAATATCTCTTTAACCCCTTGCCAGACATTGATAATATTTCATATCAATGTTTGTCTAGGGATGATGCTTCATTACGCACACCCCCACATCCAAAGTCTGAAGGTCAAGGTCATTTATTTACTTGTAATGTTCACCGGTTTTGTAACATAAATGCGTTGAAGTTATTGTTTTTTTCACAATATCTCTTTAACCCATTGCCAGACTTTGATAATATTTCACATCAATGTTTGTCTAGGAATGATGCTTCATTACGCACACCCCCACATCCAAATTTTGAAGGTCAAGGTCATTTATTTACTTGTAATGTTCACTGGATTTGTAACAGAAATGCGTTAAAGTTATTGTTTTTTCACAATATCTCTTTAACCCCTTTCCAGACATTGATAATATTTCACATCAATGTTTGTCTATGGATGATGCTTCATTATGCACACCCCCACATCCAAATTCTGAAGGTCAAGGTAATTTATTTACTTGTAATGTTCACGCTCAAATGCCTCGGCAGGCGCGACACCGCTTCCGTGGCGGAATTCTTGTTATTGGGGGAAAATCATAAATATTTTCTTTAAATGTGCTCAGAAGTATATGTCGCGACCACCATTTGAACCGTCTCGCCGAGACGGTTCAAATGAGTGGTCACAACATATACTTTCATTGAGAAATAACAAAAATAAAATATTAAAAAATATTCATACTGGTAAATGTGTATTTCGCATGTAATGGGTATAAAGCTTATTTGGTTTTTTACACACATGTTTCTATACAATACTATACAATATCATTATGCATGTAACATTATATGAGGTCAAGATATGATGACATAAGGATATATTTTGAAAGGTTTCTGTTTTAGTTTTTATCGTTGAATAGATAGAGGATATAACGGCACAAGTGAAATATGGACATTTCACACCACGAGATGAACATATATGTCATATTCGTTGCAAACATATGAATAGTATATTTATTATATAACGCTCCATGGAAATTAGCAGTTTTTTTAGACTGTATACGGTAATGAATGTGTATTTGCAGCCTATTTGCAGTCCGGCACTGCAGGTGCGCGTTATGAATATAGATAGCGGAAGTAGTCGTATTTTCACCGGAAGATGTTTATATCATCGATGAGAACATATGACTTTTATTTAAATCGTATAACTATGTATTTCATGGGTAGGTATATAATAAAAATATATATTTGATGATATTTATTAATAAATATACGTATACCAGATACACAGTCATGCACTTAACGTATGCATAAACGGTTTTTGTTGAATTTGTTTCGTGCATCACTCATTTAAGCTTATTAGGTGACCTGTACGGCTTCATTGTTTGATACTTGCTTATGCAAAAAATACAATCTAACAATTAGGTTAATTTAATAAATGTTTGTTTAACCCTTTCCCTGATAGAGACGACTTTTGACGCCTCTGCAGAAGATGTCTTTTGAAAACATTGTGGGAAAAGGAGAAATTGCTTGTAACAAGCAATTTCTCCTTTTCTCACAATGTTTTCGACTCTATCAGATAATTTAACCATCATTTGACCCAGCATTTGATTCTTTTATTCAGATGTTTTTGATTTGGAAGAGTCGAAATATCGCAAAACAGGGAAAATGTTTGTTTAACATGTTGACTTATTTCATAAGAAGCTCTGCATAGTATCGTTTCTTGTGAGTTCAGTCAACTCGTTTAATTAATATAGTAAATCATCATCCAGGTGAGATATTCTGCTAAGTATGTCATATCAGGACGATATGTGAGAATTTATTGACCATCCCAGAGGTGACTCGAAAGATGTTGGATTTTGCTGTTTAAAAAAAGTGTTTACATTTATCGCGACCATGGTTTAGTTAGCTACCTTAAAACGATTGGCAGTTACCGTCCACTGTAATTATACACCCCATGAACATTTTGTTTGTCATTGCCAATAGCTGGGGAAAATAAAAAAATCGCGACTTCAAAAAAAATAAAAAATTGGCGATACAAAATTACAATTTTCGAAAAAAAAATGAAATTTTTTTTTTTTTTAATTTTTGTTCCAAAATTGTAATTTTTGATCGCCAATTGTTTATTTTTATCGCCAATTGCGAAAGTGGCGATCGCCAGCGGAATCCCTGGAAACGCATCTAAAACTCAATGGATCCCCAGGGTGTCCAGTCTAGAGAGGGTCTACTGTACAAGGGTGTCGGAACAGGTCCGGCAGATCCGGCAACTGTCGGACAAACAATTGTGACACATTATGATTTTTTACTGAAATATTTAGACTACATATATCAAAAGTTTAACAACATACACTTTGGATGAATGGTGGTGTGGGGGCGGGGCATTCCCTGCCTTCGACGGACCAATCCTATGATGCTTCCGACTCCCCTGCTGTACTGTACATTATTTGCTGATGTCATCATCATGAGTATATCCCGGATGTAAAAATGATAGCTTATATATATGACTAAAACTCGTTTTTTTATCCCATGTCTCCAACATAGACCCAGCTCGTCATGTGTATTGGGGTAGAGGCCACTGGCTTGCTGATCATATGGTATTAAATACTGTTTTAGACAAATAGCAAAAATATGCTGTCATAATTTAGTCATATTTCCAATATGACTAAAATATGACTGCATATTTATTATCTTAACATATTTATTATCTTAAATTTATTTCCAACCAAACTTTACTTACGTACAAATATAATGACTACATTTTGAGTACATACTATTTGTTTTCTACACGGATAAGACAGTATATTTAATACGGACGGGGAAGACGTAGATAGATGGATACTACATCTGCTTGGAGATCATACTACTATTCACATTGCTCTTTCAACGCTACCCTTTGTTATTTCTTCATAAATGTCCAGCTGAAACACAAGTTCAACACATTCCCATTGTTCCGTTACCATGGCAACTGAACGTCACGGGGTTACTGTTTGGTCAACCCTCACAGCACCCTCTCGGCTCCTCATTTGATATGCAGATCCAATTATCGTCAAACGTATGCATGCTGTTTTGCACAATGTAAGGCAGCGCATACTATTCATAACATACCTGTATATCATTAGATGACAAATTTACTTTTGACTTCCAAGTATTTCCGTCATATATTATGAGAGACCTATACATCCTTGTTTATGACCACCGCCGAATTACAATCACCAAGGGGCCGTTTCACTAAACCTCGTACAACTAAAATTGTCGAATGTGTGTGTTTTTTTTATATGCTTATATTTAACGGCGGCACTGGCTCTAGGACCTTGCATGCCGTCTCCCAAGAATGGGAGAATGAACGGAGGTAGAGACTTTTTGAGAGAAGCCGGTAATTCGTATTTACAGAGCAACTACGAATTATCGGTACCCATTTACAGCTGGGTGAGCTGGAGCAGTGTGGATAAAGTGTCTTGCTCAAGGACACAACGCACGCCGCTAGTCAGGCTCGAACCCACGACCCTTGGATCAGTAGTCCGACACACTAACCATTACGCCACGGCGCTCCGAATGTGTAAAATTATGATAGTCTGTAAATGACACATTAACACTGTTTTGTTGTAAACAATTATTGGATTTACATTTATTGAGCATATGCTGCATATGCAGCATATGCTCAATAAATGTAAATCCATCAATTTAATTTTCCAGACGATCCTAAATTTACACGTACGAACATTTTAGTTCGGCCCCCTGAATACGACAACCATGGGTTTGTTCTATCACTGTGAATAAAGAACAAACGTGGGAAAGTTATTCACAATTACGAAGTGCATTGTTCATTTGTTAATAACCCTAAATGTTCGGACACAATTTGCCGTTTCCCAAAACAAATTGTATCCAAATACATTGGTATTGTGTACCAGGGCTCCAGATAAGGAATTAGTAATTGTGTATTGTCACTCCATCATTTCTGAAGCAGTTGTGTAAAATCAAATCACACCACTGTTTACACATCAATAGACAGCAATTATTGATTAGTTTGCTTTGAAATGAAAACATGTCTTGGTATTTCATTAGAATTGTCTCCTTGGAGACAATTCTAATGAAATACCAAGATGTGTTTTCATGGAAAATTAGAATAATATACTATATTTAAATTTGTGGTCTGTTTATTGTTTATTTGCAGCATGATAAAGGTACCACAATTTTTTTAATTGCTTTTTGATAATCACTACTTCTGATTTCAATTGGGTTGTTGGCAATTTTAATTGGGTATTTTCGCAAATACGCAGCTTATCCCGAGCGCTGGTGTACAACCGTACTAAAAAACCTAAACATAGGGAGACTTTCTGTTGTGGGAAATCATATATTAATATGTTATTACAGAATAGATTTTGAATATGTAGGGTTATTATGGTAGTTTAGACGATATTTATTTCAAAACCAAGGTTACTTATAGTACACATAATACAGACACGTATATATGTTTCAGTGTACACATGAACAGAATGAGAAAACAAGCTTCTTACAGTGTATATTATGTGAATTTTTCTGACTTCATATATCTTTCATTGTTTTGGCAGCATAGACAACTATATTATCCCGTCAACACCGTGCGTATGTGCCGTGAAACATTTTTGATACGGCCTAATCACTGCGTATGAATATGTGCGGTTGCCATACTAGTCGATTCTCAGATTTTGATGATGGGCTGGGGTTGTTATTTTTGCATTTTAAAGCTATTTGTAATGTTGACGGGATAAATAGAATAGTAGGTTAGTGCGGTGAATGGGAAAAATACCTGGCGCCGCACAGGAACCGTTTCCTAAGTCTTGCCAGATATTGTTTTCTCATTCACGGCACTAACCTACTATTCTCTATTTATCAAATGCACTTCCAACATCGTTAGTCAGATATATGACACGTCCATGAATATGTACGTGCACAAATTGCAGGTAAAACAATCATTCGGTTTATTATGCAAATGATAGTAATGCGCTTGCTCTTACGTGATTTGTATAACGCACTGCAAAGTGACAGGCGTTTGTACATGGGGCGTGTAACTCCAGCTAAGAATGACAATCACCTGAATACTATTTTCAATGTGTCTTTATTAATCCGCGCAATTATGACAGTTTCTCCCTGAGAGACGATTCTATAGAACTACAGACTAACATGATACTGTTTGTTGATAATAAATCGTTTTCAAAATAAAGAATTGTAAGCGAAACTTATCTGGAGCGCCAGACATCGTGGTCAGCCGGAAACGCGTGAAAGGATCAGTTTATTTCACGGGCTAAATTCAGTAATATTTGCATACGAAAGGCATAGCTTATTTCTAGGACCGAATTCTGTCCGCAAGACTTTCGTTTAGATATGTGTCTATTTCTGTTTCTATCCGATGTCGGGAACTAAATCAGGTTCTATTTTCTCTTATTTCCGCATGATAGTTGACGCTTCTAGTGAAGCCGTGTTTCAACATTATTTATTATAGGAATGAATGGCCTTTTTGTGGAATTTATTGGGGTATAAACTTGTAAAAGTCGCGGGAATACTGGACGAAGGCCGGAAGGCCTCGTCCAGTATTCCCGCGACTTTTCCAAGTTTATATCCCCGATAAATTCCACAAAAAGGCCATTCATTCCTTATAATTCCAGCATTTGAAATAAATTCATCAAGAAAATGTGTTTATATTCCGTTTTCTTAAGAATTATTTTAACTTCGCCTGACGGTTACGGAAAGTAGTTCGGCATTGGAGTTTACTGGGATATAAATTTCGGACAGAGACTTGCTACGGACCAATAAAATGTTAGGGAATTGTGTAAATATTTTTGTGCTGGAATTATAAAGATTTTGTTTTTATTTTTTCAGATTGAAGTAAACCAAAGGAGCAATATCAAGAGAGTATAAGCATGTAAGTATACACTGTCTCTGTCTCTGCTTCAGTGCGTGGCCACCATTTCGATCAGTCGCGGGGGGGGGGGGGGGGGTGTAGGTTAGTTCTATATGAAATAATGCATTTCAGGAAAAATAAATAAATGAATAGACAAGAGGCCAGAATTAACATTTCTAAAATTCCCTGTCAAAACATATTCACTGTTTATTCCTTCAGTCAATAATGAACTCATCCAACAACAGTGTGTGGCACGTTATGTCTGGCTGGCATCTCTACTGTCTGTTTCACGAAACCTGCCCAAATTTTACAGCCGTATAATCCAAAATCAATATTTTCTTCGATAATGATAAATTTTATAAAAATTTAAGAATGAGCCATCGTTTCATTTTGTGAAATTTGGTTCAATATTGATTTTATTACGATAAAAAACAACAATTTCCCATGTTAAATCCCCATATACACCTTCACTCTATGGGTATTTAACATGGGGAATTTTTTCTGATTTCGGAAATAGTGGACACAAAATTTAACTGTTTTCTTAGTTATATCATTTCCAAGCTATCTAGCCAGGTTTCGAAGTCAATTTCCCAACTTTTTTGACTCCCCCCCCCCACAGCTCCTACCTCATTTCCCCCCATTTTAATTCCCATAGACAAATAAATTTGTCGAAATAAATCAATATTTGACAAAATTTCACGAAATAAAAGAAAGGCCCATTCTTAAATTTTGATAAAATGATATTATCGAAAAGAATATTGTATTTGCATTGTTTATATGGCCGTAAAATTGGGCAGGTTTCGTGAAACACAGTAATTCGATGAGACATCGAATTGTTGATCAAGCTTGCGAAATTGGTGCGGGAACATCATTCCCCGGGGTTGGGGGGGGGGGGGGGAGGGGGGAACCATTGATTTCTGCATTCAACTTCCTCGATTGTAGTGATTTTATAGAATTTATTCAATTACCATTTTGAAATACCGATTTATTTCCCGAGACAGCTGGAAATCCGATAAAGACACGAGTGTCGGATTTACAGATGTCAATTATATATTACATTCTTCGAAAATTTGAAATTTGCTCTTAGACCTGCTTATAACATTGTCAAAATTGTATGTATTGTTTCTTCGCCGGATATGACGTCAAACATTACGTCAATTACGTCTCGCGAACTTCTCGGTGGAACTATTTCCTTCAAGGAATGTAATACAAAGCTATAATTGTCACATAATATACATGTAGTTACTGCCCCCAGGGAAACAGTAAAGATACACACCTGACACAATTTTAGGGAGTCCCTTTGCACCCATTGCATCCCTTGCCACACCACTGTACTCCATAGTCGCGCGTACACTGTCGCAGGGACTGGCTATACGCACATTCGGTCATTCTTTATTTGCAATGTTTTGAATCGCTACCCTAGACATAATACTATTTACGCTAATATAATTCTGATTTGCATTCACTGGCGTTAAATTGTATGTAATTTGCTTTGAACAATTACCATAAAATGTCATTGACCGATGACTGGAATGAGATGGGAATTTAACTTCAGGGTGCTGTTGAAATCACTAAACTTTGTACGACTAAAATGTTCGTAAGTGCAAATTTAGGATTTTCTGGAATGTTCAGTTAAATGGATTTACATTTATTGAGCATAGGCTGCATAGGCTGCATATGCAGCCTATGCTCAATAAATGTAAATCCAATAATTGTTCACAAGAACACATTGTTAATTTTAAATTTATAGACTTTCATAGGTTTGCACTTACGAACATTTTAGTCATACAAAGTTTAGTGAAACGGCCCCCAGATACGATTAGAATTTTCGTAGGTGAAATCGATAATACAAGGATGTCGGTAACATTGGTTCCATATTTTGACTATGTCCAATGGTGTAATGGGGTCATTTTCACAAATAAGAGCACCACCATCAATGCTATTGAAATACATAATATCAAGGTGCACGCGCATTTAATGTGGCCAATCAATGGAGCAAGGGGGCTAATTCCATGATGGATTTATCCCTCGTATTCTGCTGAACCCTTGCAGAATGTATATATGCACGTTTAACTATATAATACCAGTGGATATATGAACAATTTTGCTTCTCTGTTTACTTAATTATAATACTAATAATAATAATAATAAAAAATGTACCAAAATATGTCTGCGGACATATTCAAAGTTGTTGTGCGGACATATTCAAAGTTGTTGGACATATTGCAACTTGGGCTGAACAATGGTACTTTTCATCACAATTTACATTAGCTCTAATTGGATAATTTCTACGAATGACGCCGTCGTTGTGTTATTTGACCACAGATGGGGGTTTACAAAGGCGAATGTCCGTTTGTTATACTGACAGGTCGGTTTATTACATATATTAAAGTCATTAATTCAGTAATCTGAAACAATTTATAGTTATGGGACACAACCGCCTGCGTTAATCATGCCCATATGTTGACGTTTCTGAGCACCTATTGGCCATCCTAACTCGCAATCAAACAGCTTGATTAGTTGAGCATGAGCTGTAGCACAGCTCAGGCTCAGCAAATAAAGCTGCTTGATTTCAAACACACTGTTTAAGTATGGAACAAAGTGAGAAGTGTCGGCAAGTTTAGCGCAGGCAGTGGTGTATGGCATGTTTGCATTCCCGTACCAGGGGACCGTTTCACTAAACTTCGTACGACTACGATGTCGTAAGTGCACATTTAGGATCGTCGGCGAATTTCAATTGATGGATTTACATTTATTGAACATATGCTCAATTAATGTAAATTCATTTTGTTACGTCGTTTTAACTATTTGGAAAGTAATGCCACTTCTTGATCTACATGTTTATGATATCTGTCGACGGGGAGACCAGGGGCCGTTTAACTAAACTTCGTACTACTAAAATGTTCGTAAGTACAAATTTAGGATCTTCTGGAATGTTCAGTTAATGGATTTACATTTATTGAGCATAGGCTGCATATGCAGCCTATGCTCAATAAATTTAAATCCAATAATTGTTCACAAGAATACATTGTTAATGTTAAAGTTACAGACTATCATAGGTTTGCACTTACGAAAGTCAGTTTAGTCGTATGAAGTTTAGTGAAACGGGCCCCAGTCGTCTATGATTGATGGATCTTGTCTTCCAGCGATTTGTATTCTCTGACAGTTCTAGTAAACCCGGAAAGTCAAATACAAAAAAAAGATGTAATAATCATACATCCATTTAAAGAAATATCTGTAAATTGGAGTATGTGTGTATTATGTTTTGAATACTGAATGTCGGTAAATGGTTTTCGTTGTGAAAATGTTGTGAAATTAACACATTTTGGGCTAGGTTGCACGCGATGATTTTCATATTGAATATATGTTTTTTTCTTCATAGGTCGATGCCCTTGGATACTTGTTCTTATCTGAAAGCCAGATAACCTGCATTTAACCTTTTAAAAGCCTTTTAAAGTACGGTTTTCTCACATGTTTTGTTTTCCAAGTATGTAATTCGGTCCGTTATCTTCCTACTGAGCAAACATAGCATTTTATATGCGCAAACACGTTACCACCGTCGTCTGTGCACTCGATGTTGATTGTCGCAAATTACCATGTCGTGAAATACATTGTCGCAAAACGACACATTTGTTTTTGTGTGCAATCTGATCGGTGTATAAACTGTTCGCCGTTTTGACAATGATGCATTACTGATGCTTGCAAGTTCAGGGCCGTAACCAGAGGTAAATACCAGACGATGCGAACAAAGTCACGTCCTGCCCCGTCCTGTAGCCGATTTCACCAACATTGCAAAGTATACTTTTCTAGCAAAGTATACTTTGAGGGAGTAATCATTTATTTTTCCTGAAATGCATTATTTCATATAGAACTAACGACTGTATGTATTTGATGATTAAAAGTATGCAAAATTATTATACTGAATTTATTACATTATCACAGCCATTTTGTAATAAATTCAGTATAATAAAAATTAATAAATTTATCCTTAAATTGAATATTTCTCCCTCAAAGTATACTTTGCTAGAAAAGTTTTCTTTGCAATGTTGGTGAAATAGGCTACTGGGGTAAATTTCTTAAAAAGTTTCATCCATGTAGCCTCTTCATATTTCACACATGCGTTCCTCTCCTCTGATGGTCCTCCACCATGCTGTGACAAATCCACGATCCTCGGGCCCCCACTAAACCCAAGGTCAATGTCACAGACTTAATGCCTTCAGAACCTAAGCGCTCGGGTAAATTACTTATACGTTCTGTTTTCTTGCACTGATCTTCGTGATACTTCACACACACATTGCTCTAATGGTCATCTACCGCCCTGTGACAAATCCACGACCCACCCAGGGTCAAGGTCACATACTTAGTGCATTCAAAACCTTAAGTTAACAAAAACCGGGGTGGGGGGCTACAAAAACCGTTGACATAATTTTATTTAAGGTTTGAAGCAATTATATTTCACCGGGGGTTTACAAAAACCGGCGCGTATGTCAACGGATTGTGTTACCCCCGGTTTTTGTTAACGGGGTTTACAAAAATCGGGAGGGGGGGGGGGGGGGTGGGGGGGGGGGGGGGGGGGGGGGGTGTTACAAAAACCGGCCCTACAGTCGTGTGCTGACAGGCCACATTTCTAGTTTAATTCTTAACATAAAAGAAAATGGGCAAATGGGAGATGACCACGATAAGTTCTGCTTTCGGTCAAATCCTATTAGTTATCATTTATCACTTGTATTGGATGAATAAAATATTGTTTAAAGTAAAATGGGCAAAATGACAGTCGAGGTGACCGCCTCATCCTAGTTATTGCAACGAACAATGCAGATCTTGTTTATCAAGACATGTTACGTGGTCAGGAGAGACAATGGTCAACGTATACATGTACATGATATAGGTTTTTGCTATATTAAATGTTCTCGTTTGTAACTTTGCATACTGAGTTTTGTTGTTGTTGCAAATTCCCGATGTATGTAAATTTTAATTGCCAACGACAGACCATGCAACGCAGAAAAACACATTCATGCAAAACCATCCTCACAAACGTGTGCTTTGTAGTACTTGACTAATTTGAATGGCCTTGCGTGACGAAATGGCATGTAATACATGTACATCGCTTTGAAGTGCACATTAACTGCATGTTTTTATGTAATAAACTGGTCTGAAGTAACATTGTGACACCTGGGCCCGGTTACTCAAAACCTCTGTTAGCTGAACAGACTGTTAAATCCTTAGCAATGCTAAGGATTTAACCGTCTGTTAAGCTAACAGAAGCTTTGAGCAACCGGGCCCAGGCTGTCATAACAATGTTCAAGATGTTTCTCATATTACAATGTAATCTCAAATTATTACGAAATTATACAAAATTCCATATTTAATCTAATCATAAGTCTGACAAATTCATTAATACATGTTAAGTAGCATACAGAAACAGTTACACAAATGTGTTATGACTATTGTTACATGACTGTCGTTGTTTGACACCGCTCACAGCCGTGTTCAAATGTACATCGTGTGCTGTTTGACCATGGCTGTATTCAATGCTCATTCCGGGGCCAAGACAACATCTACGTAATGCTTGTGTCTCATGACGTTACTAGAAAACTAGTTGACAACTGTCGCACTGAAATTTGTAAATCGATACGTGTACAGCTGCCCCGAAATGTGTATGTGTAAATCAGTTGTTTGAATTTAACAAATTATCAAAGTACCGAAAGTAGGCTACTGCATATATATATATGCTCCAATTACACGTTAGTTGGCACGAGGGAACTGTTTGAACCACAATACTTCGGTAAACGTTTGAACTGTTACAGCGGGAACTGTTTGAATCCTCGGCCTACGGTCTTCGGGGTTGCACTCGGGAACATCGTTGTGTTTCACAATCCTGTATTTATTTAAACAGTTTACGTCTATATCAGTAGACGTCATCGTTGCTGTCAAGTGGGTGTGGTTATATACAGATATACGTGCACAGATTGTTGATAAAATGTCACAGGCCTGTCTCATACCGGATACACATGATACCAGTTCATACATGTAATGTATGGAATGCTAAATCTACATACACTCGAATAATTATTGCTAGCTCTCTTCAAATGATTCGGATCTAGCTGTAATATTCCATATGAACGGCAAGGTTTCACGTAGTTTGCATCTGGCTTAATTTCGAACATAATTTCGTCCAGAATACATATAACGAATGATACTCCACAACATACATTTGTAATATTATGTATTGTGCTGCATTAGTTCTAAATGGAAAGTACATACCATCACATTACCGCTAATTACGAAGCGAATGTGTAATATAACTGTTTTAATTAGGAGATATTAACTCCTAATTAGGAGATACTAAGTCCTAATTATGAGACAGTAACTCCTAATCATGAGATAGTATCGCATAATTAGGACGTACTATCTCCTAAATTAAGACTTAGTATCTCCTAATTAGGAATTATTATCTCCTAATTATGCTAATTATGAGTTAGTATCTTCTAATTAGGACTTACTATCTGTGCCAATGCTAAACACTTTTTTATCTCCTGATTAGGAGTAATAAGTCCTAATTAGGACATACTAACTCCTAATTAGGACTTAATATCTCCTAAGGACTTAGTATCTCCTAATTAGGAGATAAATATATTTTAACATTGTAACCAGGACGCTTCCATACATATATCTACTGGCCATGTACATTATACAGCTGTTGCTTTCTTTATCAGCTACTTCCCCATGTCTGAATTAAATTTGAAAATTACATTACAGTTAACCCTATATTTATAATACAATGTTGCAGTTAACTAACTAGATGTAATTACTAAGCCATCGTGTCGGCATATAATAGTGACATACTCTATGTTAATAGAAGACATACTTGAAAGAAAGACAAACGAGTAAAATAACGGTTTGTCATACTTGGCAAACGAAAACATAGGGTTCCAAATGTTGCATGTATTGTTTTTGTCCAAGTTTGGTTATCAAATGTAGGTTAAGTAGATGCGCATTATTCTTTGCGAAATAATTGATCAGGAAATGTCGGTAGTATGCTTGACTATTGCTGCGTGGAAATGTCACATTCCGCAGTACTACACATACAAGCGTCGCCATAATTAATATGTGGCGATTAATCATTATATTAATAAATTGGACATCTGGAACATTATTGATGTAATGACCGACCGAAAATGAGAGCAATGTAACGCACCGTGACGGTATAACCAATGATAACTAGCACACACAGCAGTGTTCGCAGACCTTCCACGTGACACACACTGCTCATTCATATCCCACGAATATGGTTTTCACGAGAACACAACACCGAATAGCATAGGCATTCACATATGTGCAATTTCGAACGCATATTTGGATGTGTGTACTATTATCTACATGCGTATCAGTAAACTCAGATAAATGCACTGTGCATGTAGCATATCGAGAGACCACAATTGCGATAATTGCACTCAAGAATATAGAGAATAGTAGGTTAGTGCCGTGAATGGGAAAACATATCTGGCAAGGCTCAGGAAACGGGATGGGCGAGGCTCTTCCGAGCACATCCCGTTTCCGTGCCGCGCCAGATATGTTTGTCCATTCACGGCACTAACCTACTATTATATTTATCCCGGCAACACTACAAATGGCTGTAAAATGCAAACAAAAATAACACCAGCAACCGCACATATTCATACGCAGTGATATTTGTACATGTACTTGAACATGTCAATGTACTTGTACAGGTAATATATGGGATTTAGTACTAAACCCATTGACCCGGCCTTAAATGACCTTAGCTGTTGATAGGCCGTTAAACCCCAACAAACAAACAAACAAACAAACATACGCAGTGAGTAGGTCGTATTGACAGTATAGCAACAATGTTTCACGGCACCGTGTTTCACGGCACATACGCACTGTGTTGACGGGATAAAAAAAGAAACGTTCATAAGTTCTGATGGCACGCTCTGTGATCTTGAATAATTAGACGATAAAATAAGTTTCGATGGCACGCAATGATTAAGGCACGCAATTATAAGGAATGAATGGCACGCAATTATAAGGCACGCAATTATAAGGAATGAATGGCCTTTTTTGTGGAATTTATCGGGGTATAAACTTGGAAAAGTCGCGGGAATACTGGACGAAGGCCGGAAGGCCTCGTCCAGTATTCCCGCGACTTTTCCAAGTTTATATCCCCAATAAATTCCACAAAAATGCCATTCATTCCTTATAATCCCAGCATTTGAAATAAATTCATCAAGAAAATGTGTTTATTTTCCGTTTTATTAAGAATTATTTTAACTGCGCCTCACGGTTACGGAAAGTAGTTCGGCGTGGGAGTTTACTGGTATATCAATTTTGGACAGAGACTTGCTACGGGCCAATCAAATGTTCGGGAATTGTGTAAATATTTTTGTGCTGGAATTATATATTGAATGGGCACATCTAGCTAGACACATACATGAATACATGTATTCCATCCCACTAGTCTTTCGGAGTCGCATCTCTGTATGACCTTAGCTGTTGTTGGGACGTAAACCCATTTACACTCACCTTCTATACACGTATAAGCATGACCGTTCTCCATTAAATGTTGTCCGGTTTGATGGGGGTTATACCCTCATTCAAAAGCTCACGTTCAGCCTCAGTAACCAGTAATCATTCACTTTCACTTAAACCTCACGTATAACCAACCCCCTCTTCCATTACAGGATGTCAAGTCTGTTGGGGACAGGGGGTGGGAGGGGTAGGGCAATAAAATCCTTCGAACGCTCAACTCGGACCGCAGTAACCCCATTCACTTTCACCCCACGTATAACCGTCACCTTTTCTATTACAGGGTGTCAAGTTTGTTGGGGGCAGTGCCCTCATTCAAGAAGCTCACGTCGAGCCGCAGCGATGACTGGATCGATCGTATGATGCACATCTACAGCGTATTCCTGCTTGTGATATTCGCCGTTCTCGTCAGTACTGGACAGTTCGTCGGCGAACCAATACATTGCTGGTGTCCTGCGCAGTTCACGGACGCATTTGAAGCGTATACCAAGAACTACTGCTGGATTAAGAATACGTACTATATCCCGATGCAGGACACGATACCAATAGATATACATAAGCGACAGAATGCTGAGATTACGTACTACCAATGGGTGCCACTCATCTTGTTATTCCAGGTGAGTTATTCAATCTGTAAACTCGTGTATGGGCTTAGGCGGTGTCTCAGCTCATTAAAAATAGCCGGAATCTGCGCTAATAATTGGATCAATTAAGGTTATTGTATTGCATTTTAATTTGTTTCATTGTCTGTGCTTCCATCCATGTAACATACATCTATTGATCCGCCCATCTACCAACACAAACAAGTAAAATGTGTAGTATATGTATAGGATTTTAACAATTGATGTCACTTTTATTTCGAAACTATATATAGAGAATAGTAGGTTAGTGCTGTGAATGGGAAAAAATATCTGGCAAGGCTTAGGAAACAGGATGGGCGAGGCTCTGCCGAGCACATCATGTTTCCGTGCCGCGCCAGATATTTTTCCCACTCACGGCACTAACCTACTATTCTATTTATCCCGTCAACATTACAAATAGCTTTAAAATGCAAACAAAATAACCCCAGCCGCATCTCCAAATCAGAGAATCGACTATTATAACAACCGCACATATTCGAACGCAGTGATTAGGTCAGGGCAGGATATGAAAAATGTTTCACGGCACAGTGTTTCACGGCACATACGCACTGACAGGATACGTGTTGACAGGATAAAGTATAAGATACGCCATTCATTTCGTCTCAAGTAAATAAGCGATATTCAACGTTGTACATGTATATTCAATATTAGAAAATACATCTACATATGTTTTTGTTTTCAGGCATTCATGTTCAAATTCCCTAACGTCGTCTGGAAGATGCTGAACGGCGGATCTGGTCTTAACATCGACAAGATATGTAAACTGGCAGACGACACACAGTGGGGGTCCCCGGAAGACAGGATTAGCACCATCAGTAATCTGGCACACTTCCTTGACAGATGGCTGCTGACACACCGAGGCTACAAGAACAATTTCATGGTTCGCGCCAAGGCGAAGATGTCTCGTCTATTATGTTTCCTTTGTAACAAACGGGAAGGCACGTTCCTAACGGCACTGTATCTCTCAATCAAGGTTCTCTACTTGGCTAACGTTATTGGACAATTTTTCATACTGAATGCATTCATGGCTACGGATTACCACATGTACGGATTTGAGTATCTCCATATGATGGGATCAGGAGAAAGCATGAGAGAAAGTCCACGATTCCCAAGAGTAACTCTGTGTGACTTCCAGATTAGACAACTTCAGAACATCCAAAGGTGAGTGTGGTAGCTATACTACCAAATGCAATTGAATTAGTTAAGTTTATAATATTACTCAATAGTGGCACTTCAACTAGGACAATATGGCTACTCACAATTAATCATGGCATTGAATGTCAATCGTAAGCAACCTATTCTAGGTTATGGGTGCAATTTATAAACTATCTCCCTGCTCCATTATCACCGCTCAGTGAGTGTGTCCTTCCCTTCACAAATCGGCTGCTCCATTATGACCGCTCAGTGAGTGTGTCCTTCCCTTCACAAATCGGCTTCCATTTGCTCTCTTGATTTTTTAAATTATAATCATATATTTCTTAACATGTACATCAAATTGAAAAAAAAAACAAGCAGAAACACAAAGTAAGTGTACCATCATAACGTCTCTGTCTTTTGTTTCGAATTGCGACTAGAGTAAGTCAAATACCGATTCGGAAAAGTCTGTAAGTTGCAATTGTCTCAACTCGTACTTGACTTCTACTACGTGTTACTTGTCTTTCTTTATTGGTCAATACATGGTTATTTTCTTTCTGTACACTAATCCACTTCACTTTCCATGTTACCTTTACTCGGCTAAGGCTGTTTGCTGTGCTATACTCGCCTACCTTTACTCACGATTCTTCTTTCTGTGTAGGTACTCCCTACGAATTATGTCCTTCAAACGTATTATTCTTGTCTTCCAGGTGGACTGTGCAGTGCGTCCTGCCCATCAACCTGTTCAATGAGAAGATCTTCATCTTCCTCTGGTTCTGGTTCTTCTTCATGGCCTTCCTCGCTGGCTTCAACCTCGTCAAGTGGCTCTTCCTGATCGTCTTCAAGCGCAACAACTATATGTACGTCAAGAAATACCTGACGATCACAGAGAAGATGGTGAACCAGTCGGACAAGAAGATGTGCAAGAAGTTTGCCGAGAGTTATTTGCGAGATGACGGTTGCTTCGTCGCGAGAATGATCGGGATGAATGCAACAGACATGGTGATAACGGATTTACTGGACGCTATGTGGACCAACTACAAAGAACGAGAGGAGCCCAAGGCACCGGAGTTCACGCCAGAAGATGAGGAAAGTCGATTGTTGGAAAAGGAGAAAGAAGCCAATGACAGTTCTCCATTACACTTCAGAGGAAACAACGTACAATGATGACTTGGTTTTATAAGACTGTAAACAATAGTTTCACACTAGAGGATGCCGATGTATATCAGATATTGTTCATTTTGCGAATCCTGTTCTGACAGATCGGGTTATAATTTGATTTTAAATCATTGACAATGTGACCATTTCTGTTTGCGAAACCACGCTCTTTTGTTGTGCTTCCAATTCGGTAAACCTTATCAGTTAGGGTTCGCCAACTGAAAGGTTCACAATGAACACATTTATATAGGCCAGTTACGAACGTTGTTCCAGGTCAAGTTCAAACTCTAATAGAAACATTTGTCAGTAAAGTGTTCCTCTGTACAAGATTCAGTATATCGCAAGTTAGAGATCAACGCAAGTTATATGATTCTGACTGCAATCTGATTCCGCGCCGAGATCACTAACCGGGAATATCACACCGCATCCGCATACAATTTGTGTGAAGATAAATAGGTTACCACAGTCAAATAGCAAGTCGCAACAACAGAATACAGATGAGAAACGTATGTATTTTATATACTATTATTAGACGAGCCAGTACTTGAATCTTGTGCACATAGCTAAACTGGAAGTGCATGTGTTATTACAAAACGCATCGGATTGCTTAATATGTTTATGGCATTGACTACATAAACATGACATATAAGTATCTTCATTGTCGGCAGATAGTTATGCACATTACTGTAAATTGCTACAAATAAATGTTATATACTACAAATGCATTATACTTACAGCTAATTCTATTAGCTCTGTCTTGCCGATATCTGCATTGGCTTATTAACCGTACATCATTTTCCATAACTGACTTTGCATGGATAATGGTCTCACTATATAATATTGATAATAGATTGGTAAGAATGAGTTGATTTATCACCAGTGACATGTGTACTCTCGAATGAGACATACAAATGGCTATTACAGACACGCTAAGTATACTATACTTATTATACTAGGTTTGTATCACCGCATTTCTTTATCAAATTATTTCAGCAGTTTTCCGCTGTACTCTATACTCTGTATTCAGCACATCGCAGTTGATAATTCATTGGTATGTAATGTCTGTAGCCGATTTCATCAAACTTGCTAAGCACACTTATCAAGCTAAGTATACTTTGAGGGAGTAATCATTTATTTTTCCCTAAATACATTATTTCATATAGAATAACGACTGCGTATATTTGATGATAAAATAATTATTATACTGAATTTATTACATCATCACAGCCAAAATGGCTGTGATAATGTAATAAATTCAGTATAATAAAAATTATAAATTTATCCTTAAATTGAAAATTTCTCACTCAAAGTGTACTTCGCAAGGTTATAGATAAGTATGCTTAGCAATTTTGGTGAAATGGCTACTGGTATCGAACCGTTTTTGTGATGTCGCTATCATTAGGGGGCATCTGGAAAAAGGGCATTGCTGCCATAGCGATTAGTATTTTTTAAGATACAAGTAGTACACATAGTGGAATCTGTATATACATGTAGACGGTTGTGAGTGCTGTCATACTAAAATGTGACGGATATAATTGGTTTGGTGGATGTTTAACAGTATAAAACGTTACTCATGTTTATCTCTTTTTTTGTCACACCATGTGCACTTTTATTTTTCATCAACATAATATACCGTAATCACTTGATTTACAAATTACTTTATGACATCAAGTTCTCATCGACGTGTGACACCAACATTTAAAATATATAATTATTATTAAAACATTATTCCTTATTGATTGACATCTATCTTCATTTCAAGCTCATTTTGTCCAGATGTGACGTTTTCACATACATGTAGATAAATCATACAAATGGTCTCGTATACTATTTTTACATGTGTATACTATTTTTATATGCGTGTCAACATTATTTTAGTATTCACATGGCATAGAATCATGCTCATGTGCTTATTAAAATGTCTTCCAAACTGGCATTATGTAGCAATTTTATAATGGAATGGGAAAGGCATTACAGAAACAATGACTGTCCATATTTTATACCATTGCATATACTGCATTAATCGTATTTCTGTGCGTCAATAGATCCTGATATAATTGAAACCAGTTTTAGAAAGAAATCATGAATTTCATGTTGTTACAAACTATGTTTACATGTATACATTACCACAATGTTGCTTAGCAATATGGAGATTCTTCTTAGTGTCTTACCATATTTGAATGGACACATGCTCAATATAGGAAAGGGACCAAACTGACCAGTTGATTATGTAAACTCGAACACAGGTTGATTACATAATCATGGTGCTTAACAGTTGCAGTTCTATCACTTTGATGGGCATATGTTTGTATTACTATTGACAAAATTCAATAATTGGACATTGCCGTAATGACATTCCGTATTTTAGAATGGTTTGAACTTTTAATATCAGTTACATGTGTCTTATATGAATCACATATGGCCTTCATATGACCTTAAACGCTATATTACTAGTAAACATTTATATCAACTTTTATGTATGCCATGGTACATGCACATTTGTATAACACTGACATTTGTTTTCCCCAGTGGTTATATATTACATTATTGCAGTTGTCGTACATGTATGTAAGCTTCATTTCATCATGCATGCGGTAATGATGCATTTGTGACATTTGTGTAAATTCATTTGTGAACGATTAAAATAAAAAGTTATATGTTTCAGAATTAATCAGAATTTGTTATTCCATTTGCAGCAACTTGTTTTTCAATTTCTTAAACATTTTGGCCAAATAGCACCACGTATATCCAGGATTATGTTGTGTTTTTATTTTTTGTTTGGCTAACTAATTGTCTCGGACTTCAGCCAGACCTGTGTCACGTAGCAAGCATTGGCACAATCGTATATTAACTTAATTATGATGAAACGGAGCGTTTTCAAATTTGTTAATACATGTAACAGTGTTTTATCATTTAACACCTGTAATATATGTCTGTGAGGCATGTATTCATGTCCTTAATATATATATATAGGCCATATTACTGCATGAGTTAGAATATTAGTCTTATCATTGGTAGGAACTAGTCATTTTTCAAAGTATAACACATTATTTGATATTGCTTGTCATTCTATAGTTCACTGATTTTTCAATCTATTTTATATTTACGGTAAGATACGTTTAATAAATGAGCTAGAGTGAGTATGCGTCTTATCGAAATCAAATGTTTAAAACATTTGTCCATTTTATTAAAAAAAAACAGCATTTGATATGTGTCGAGTACCCATACATTGCTCATGTACTGTACACGATTACAATAATCATGTACAGCACATATACAGTTTGTCTCAGAAGTAAAATGAACATGTTAACATAGCTACTGACTTGTGGGACACCCTGTACATTGCTAATTCTATTTCCCACTGGTGCGCAATTTCAAGTTTGGGCTATAGGATTATAGTAATTTTCAATAACCTCCGAAGGGAAGCACATTTAATACACATTGTTTTAAAGTCACTCTTTTTATTAAATTTTCGACCACATGGTCTTTATCAAACTAGTATGAAAATGTATCGGCCGTCCTATGTGACGTCCATAGTGCAGCAGTAAACCGGATGTTATGAGCCGGACGTCATGACGTCGTGCGAGCCCAAGCCTTACGTCAAACCACAAAACGACGATACATAGGACTGCCAATACATTTTCATACTATTTTGATAAAGACCATGTGGTAGAAAATTTAATATGAAAAGTCATGCAGAGCATGATGTTATTAGCCGATCAAATCAGGGTTCAATATATGTCAGGGAAAAGTGAGAGAAGTGTTGATTTCCTCCCCAACCAAATTTCTGATCATAGCAATACTTATGGTAGTCAAATGTAAACAATATTATTCCAGTTGAAAGAATTAACCTTTGAATATAGGTGAAGGCGCTTACATTACACAAGTATGTAGCAAGTCAACCAAAATCTCATAAATACCCGATTTTTGGCGGCCATCTTGAAAATATGATAATTATATACTGAATATTAGTGTAGTTTACGTAAATTCTTTAATATATCCATCAGAAATCTTTTTTAACAACTTGCACCAATTTCCAAGTTAAGCACCATGACCTATTGGCTCATATATTGGCAATTTTCGACTTCCGTCAAGCATAAAGTTCAATGACCTTGAAATGACCTTGAACTTGGTTTAAAAAATGGCACCCGGATTTTTTGGAAACCTTATACATTCAAGTTTATAAAAACACCGGGTGCCATAAATTAACACGAGGTGCCGGAATCTTATATAATATACCTACAATTGCTTCTGGACTAGGAGGCAAACCATCTAACTTTAGTTTACCAAATTCTTGTAGATAAAACGTTTATTTATAGCCAAATTGCAAACCGCCTAACTTTAGTTTACCGAACTCTTGTAGTTAAAACGTTTATTTATAGCCAAATTGTGTTATTTGGCTATATTTAAAGTTTTCAACAGAGATAATGGCCAAAAATGAAAAACTATCTGGTTGATGTAATTTGGAAGTGATACAACAAATTTCGCGTTTGTAGATTACAGAATATAGGAGAAAAGGGTTGTTACAAACTTTTTCACAAACCGATGGATAACCAATATATTAGCCGATCTATAAATAGATCGGCTAATAAAAAAGAGTGACTTTAAAACAATGTGTAACAATGCTACACGGGCAATCAAACTGCTTGGTTGCCAGTTAATATTGCCAATATGTTAAATGCGTTTATAACAAAATACTTGAATATTGTGTTTAAAATTAAGCAGCTTGATTGCCTGTGCCTGAGCTGTGCACAGCTCAGGCACAGGCAATCAAGCTGCTTAATGTTAAAGACAATATTCAAGTATTTTGTTATAAACGCATTTAAAATATTGGCAAAATTAGAGCAGGTGATGGTGTACATGCGGAGTAATATTGCCAATAGATGTTCAGAAAGGTTGACATCTTATCAAGATTAACGCAGACGGTAATGTAGTATAGAACAGGGTGTTCTACTATCACACTACATATTATATGCAGGTAAACGACAACGAAGTTGTGTATAGAGTATTTTTGTAACACCCCTCGATCTTCTTAGTACATGTCTTCCATTCAAATTTACATTTCGGCTGTTGAATATTGTCGTCTGCTTATTTGTACATATGTTTCTTATCGCAGTATTAAAATACCAATGCATGTAATACTCATTGGCAACACTTTTGTGACAATTCTAAAGTGTTGCCAATATAAATTGTACAGAAAACAGAAAATATGATAAATTTGCAGACAATAATTACGACTGCTTTATGGCGTGCGTGACTGACTTTACATGTATCAAGCTTCCTTGTTTGTTAGAAATGAAACATGGAAAATATTCATCATTCATAACCATACATTCAATTCAGAAATTGTGAACGTGACTTGCAGTTGCTTAAACCACTGAAACAAATATTATCGTCTGTTGTTTTTACTTATTTTCAATATTTAGACGACTGACTGTATTGGTTTCTCGCCTTTTAATGGTTACTGCGCCTGGTTTTGTGTGCCATGTCGCCCAAAACCTGTTTCGAACTTGTTTACATATTTCGGTAGGATACCATTATTTGTCTATGGTGGCATATTGTTGACATCTACTTAACGTGATATCGTGATGGTTATTTCGTCTTAGCACACCTTTTGTGGGTGGTTGGTCGGGCGAACGCAACGGTGTAAATTAACGGTGGGGTTCCTCCTTATAGGAATCACGCTTTGCCTGGTTTGGCCCTCGGGTACGTTTTTATCTTTGGCTCTTTTTGTTACCTGTGAGTTGAATTGGGTTATTGCATATTATAAAAGTAGTAAGGTTATTACTGATCCTATTGCTTTTGGGAGGGGGGCAAGTGATTCTGGTGTGGCGAGGACCTGGTATCAGCTCAGGATCATTCTGATTTTAGGGCTGAATATATAATTATTTTATTGTAAATATTCAGTTCTGATTTTGGGATGTTCCCCCCTTTTGTACATGTACTTGAACACGTACATGTACTTGTACAGGTAATATATGGGATTTAGTACTAAACCCATTGACCCGGCCTTAAATGACCTTAGCTGTTGATAGGCTGTTAAACCCCCACAAACAAACAAACAGTTTTGATCTTGGGACCCCCTCCCCCATTTTTACAGGTAATATATAGGATTTAGTACTAAACCAATTGACCCAGCCTTAAATGACCTTAGCTGTTGATAGGCCGTTAAACCCCAACAAAGAAACAAACAAACACATATGTTTAGACTTAACCCCAATAAGTTACATATTACCAAATTTAAAATGACAACCTATTTGACAGCAAATGGAAAATCACTACCAGGATGCGAGACTGCATTATATACCTGGCTAAGTACAAGTATTTTATTGTTAACATACTATATTGGATTTTAAGGAACTAAATGCTGCAGTCGCTAACACTACGTCGCATTTAATTCCTTAAATATCCAATATTTTAACAATAACTTATAATTATTATGTAACACAACTTAGCTATCCTATGATAACGTTATGTGAATGGCAGATATGTTCCACCTTATATTTCACCATCATGCATGTCACACTACTGGCAAGCCACAAGTGCCTTATCTCATTCCTGTGCCTACATGCATTGTATATTATGTATATATCAGTGAAAAATGAAAATATAAAATAATTATAACTGCTTCTGTTTAAAACTTGCATCCATTCGTGACAGTTCCCAAATCATGTTATCTTTTATTCACGGGATATTGGGCAGTAGATTGGGATCATTCTAATGGTAACTTTAACCCTTTCACCCCTAAGTAACTGGAATGGACGGTGATATGTCAATTTTGCAACCAATCCAATCGTCAACAAATGATTTTCAGACTAGTCCATATATTAAAAGGGGGTGTTTTTTGTTCTAAAAAAATATGACAATTACTTGCAAAAGGTGCAGCTGCTGATGAGGCGGCTCACCTGGGGCCCGTTTCACTAAACTTCGTACGACTAAAATGTTCGTAAGTGCACATTTAGGATCGTCTGGAAATTTCAATTGATGGATTTACATTTATTGAGCATAGGCTGCATATGCAGCCTATGCTCAATAAATGTAAATCCAATATTTGTTTACAAGAAAACGTTAATGTGAAATTTACAGGCAATCATAATGTTGCACTTACGAACATTTTAGTCGTACGAAGTTTGTGAAACGGCCCCCTTGGATTTACATTGTTTTCCAATACCACTATACAGGTGAAAGCGTTTCATTCTTACCGGAATCCCGATATCCCTGTAGCCGATTTCACCAACATCGCAAAGTATACTTTCCTAGCAAAGTATACTTTGAGGGAGAAATTTTCAATTTTAGGATAAATTTATTAATTTTTATTATACTGAATTTATTACATTATCACAGCCAATTTGGCTGTGATAATGTAATAAATTCAGTATAATAATTCTACATATTTTTAATCATGAAATATATGCATTTGTTAGTTCTATATGAAATAATGCATTTCATGAAAAATAAATGATTACTCCCTCAAAGTATACTTTGCTAGAAAAGTATGCTTCGCAATGTTGGTGAAATAGGCTACTGGTTTGGCCCTCATGTACATTTTTGGCTTTCTTTCTACTTGAGAGTTGAATTTGGTTATACCTATTATAAAAGTAGTAAGGATGGGACTCGATTCTTTCAACCCGGCATACTATGAAATTGACAGGCCGTTAAACACCATACACTAACTTAATTAATTTGTTGAAGAACTTCGGAAAATTGGCACTCAGGGTACGATATTTATTATCATAAAATTGCGAGAAATTGTATTTCCGCTCGTAATTTTTGATGCATGGCAATATGTTTTTGTAATATTGACAATTGAATGTTAGGGGTAATTATATGATTTAGTTTGGTTTGGTATGGACCTGGCAGCAGGTCAGATTATTCTAATGTCAGTGCTGAATATACAATGTATAATATATTTATTTCGATGTAAGTTTTGATTTTGTGCCCCCCCCCCCCCCCCGCTAGTCCCACCAATGCAGTAGGTTGAATGCGGGATCGAACCCGTTAGTACAAACAAATTTTACTTCGATGAAGAATGAATGACATACTAAAGTATCCACAGTATACCAGATCTATTTTAACCCTTTCAACACCAAGTAACTTCATAGGATGTTCCATGCCAATGTTTCACGCTATTTCATTAATTTTGTTCATTCAAATTATCCCATTCTTCTAAAAGGGTAATCTGTACGACGTTTAAAATTATTAACAAACAGTGGAGATCCTGATGAGACGGCTCGTTACGAGCCGGCTCATCTGGATCTGCACTGTTTGCAAACATTGTCTCTATAGAGGTCTGTGGTGTTGAAAGGGTTAAAACACTTGTTGATAAAAACATCAACACAATTCACACGTTGTTTACACATTGTTGGCATGCTTGCATTACAGTTGTTTATGCGTTATTGTTTATGTTTGCTTCCGTTTCGTATTCAAATAAACAACATATTTTGTTTAAGTTGTAGGAATTTAATATAAGTTACACAGGAAAACCACCAATTATGGCAGTACCCTCTCCGATGTATTTATCAGGCAACTAGCTTTGGATTGGCCGAATACATACTGACATACAACAAATTGTCGATATCTGCATTGACCATATACGCATATCCGGGATACAGCGAATGCACACATGTTGGTCGTGGTTGGTTGGGGGCATGCAATGTGTCATTTGTGGCTGTGACTGGAGAAATAGAGAATAGTAGGTTAGTGCCGTGAATGAGGAAAAATATCTGGCAAGGCTCAAGAATTTCTTTATTTCTCATCAGAAGTATATGTTGTGACCACTCATTTGAACCGTCTCACCGAGACGGTTCAAATGAGTGGTCACAACATATACTTTGGTTCAGAAATAAGGAAAATAGATAGAGAATAGTAGGTTAGTGCCGTGAATGGGAAAAATATATCTGGCAAGGCTTAGGAAACGGGATGGGCGAGGCTCTGCATACGCACTGTGTTGACGGGATAAATTGTGATTTGTGACCAGTGTGGTTCCTGATTAAATAGCACACTTGTGTAGCCGGATAACTATCTACATTGCTTGTTAGAAGTACGGCATGTGTTCCATTGAGGGAATGAATGGCTACAGTGCAGATCCTGATCAGACTGCGGATCTGGATCTACGCTGGTCGCAAAACCCATAATCCCTATTTCTCCAGTCACAGCCACATTTGACGATCGGGATTCATCCTTACCGGAAAACCGACCGGAGACCAGGTTTGGCCCTCATGTACGTCTTTGGCATTCTTGTATGTGAGAGTTATACCCATTATATCATGTATATGAGTAATACGATTATTCCTAATCTTGTTACTTTTCAAAGGGGAAGGGGCCAAGTGACTGGTGTGGTATGGACCAGCCGCCAGGTCTTGTTATTCTGATTTCAGGGTAAAATATATATTTTTTCGATGTAAATATTCCGTTCTGATTTTGGGATTTTCCTCCCAAATTGGCCAATGCAGCAGCTTAAATGCGGGATCGAACCGGTTGGCCCGGCCTTAAATGACCTTAGCTATTGATATGCCGTTAAACACCAGACAAAAGCCTGTATTGATTAATTTCGTGTACTTTAATAGTAGCCATGATAACGACATATTTTGGAAGCATGATGGTTGTTTCACTGATGGCGAACAGTGCAGATCCTGATCAGACTGTGCGGATGCACAGGCTGATTTGGATATACACTGGTCGCCACATCCATAAGCCCCATGTATCCAGTCACACCCAGAGATCTGGCCTATTTGCATATTTGTCGAGATGATACCAAAAGACACTAGCACGTTATTCTGTGCCGGATACATGGAGATGTATAATTCAAAGAGAAATAACGTATTTCTTATAAATAAATCAGTTATTATGCCATACATGTAGATAGATCACGGTTTGTCCGCATGTACAGGAGATCGTATATGCGGAACTGTGTTATCACATCCTCGTGTCCATATATTGCCCATTTGCTGTGTAAATGCAGGAACAAAACTCGAAAATGCGTCACAGATGTGATAAGTAATCTTAGCTATCACTTGTTTGTATTAAACGAACAACGTCAAACCATGTGAAACACTAAATTCAGTTCGTTTTAATATGCATTGGTATTGTTTTATTAAATAAAAGCCCATTACTGCTACACGTCGTTGGTTTATTTTGTGTTTATGTCCAATACGGCTGTTTCACTGTTGCTGGGACGTTAAACGCTAATTTATCCCGTCAACACAGTGCGTATGTGCCGTGAAACACGGTGCCGTGAAACATTTTTGATATCCAGTCAATACTATTTTTGCATTTTACAGCCATTTGTAGGTGTTGACGGGATAAATAGAATAGTAGGTTAGTGCCGTGAATGGGAAAAAATATCTGGCGCGGCACGGAAACGGGATGTGCTCGGCAGAGCCTCGCCCATCCCGTTTCATGAGCCTTGCCAGATATTTTTTCCCATTCACGGCACTAACCTACTATTCTCTATATATTCGTTTCTGATTTCCCGTCTCTGTATGACCTTAGCACTTGCTGGGACGTTAAACACATTCACCTGGTGGGATGGGTGACCTGTGTTCGCCATCTCTTTGAAGCCGAACTACGATATTGATTCCGGAATTGCACAGACATTCGGCGTGTTTCGGCTTTCGTGGGCACTGCTATAGTTGAACGGCGCTGGTAATACTGAATACATTACAATGATTACTTCCCTTGAGATTAAAATAACGCCATTTGCTTTGTTAGTTGTCATTACTTGCCGGAGGAGGTGGTTTTCCCCGGGTACTCCGGTTTCCCCACCATTCATCTCACGGAGTAATGCAGAATAGACCGGAATTGGCCGCCCGCATTACTATTATTAAACATTATTGACTGTAATATGCATCGTCTGAAATCAAATTTAACATTTTGGACCATGACCGGCGGTATGGTATGGGCCACTCACTAATATATGGGCAATTGCTATACCGCCTTGTATTATCTTCTCTTTTTCTTTCGTCTTCAGAATATGTGAAACACATTGTCATATAACCAAATAGTAACAGATAAACACCGCACCTGAACTCGAATAATAGCAAATCGTATATAACGATAAGCCACGAAACGACGGTAGCTGGGCCCGAACACATATTACATCATTCTTTGCATAACCAAATATCGATCATTCCCAGCCTGATATGTTATGCCCTGACCAATCGTCAAATATCATCATTATATAGGATTACACTGTTACGGCTGAATCTCCATATATCACATGCACTCACACTCAGCCTTTTTCACGGTCTTACATACCGGCTTCGTGCGATAGGAGAATGAACTAGGTAGGTTAAATTAACCGCCTCATTGCCTCCTTCATTTAATGCACATATTAGTAAATTCGGAAACAAACGGGCCAACGGTCATTGGCCTGCCACTTTTGGGTTCAAATGCCCGGGTTTGGAAGGTCCTCGAGCCAATTCCTACCCTTAAATATAAGATAAAAAAAAATAAAATGTTATTTATAGTTGTTCATATATAGTTATACCAATGAAAGCCGAAACACGCCGAATGCCTGTGCGGAATTCTTGACCATTCTAGCAGTGTCCATGAAGGTATACGCAACATACATTGGTCGAACTACATGCAGATTCAGTGGAACCTCGCTAGACCGGACACCCTGGGAGGTCCACATGGTGTCCATGTCCCCAGGGTATCCGGTTTAACGAGGCTCCACTGTAAAACAGGAATATGAGCACTATAAGATATTCAGGTTATGTTCGCTCCTGAAAATGCATTACTAGTATCCTAAACTATAAATTTAAACTGATGCGTTATGGGTGAACAGTGCTGTAGGAGAATGAACTAGCTAGTAACCGTCTCATAACCGCCTTATTTTAAAGCATACATATCGACTGCATTGCAACTAATACTAAATTCGGAAAGAAAAACGGGCTAACCGCCATTGGCTTCACACATTTTCTGGGCTCATATGCCCGGGCTTCTTACCCTTACCTGTATAGTGGTATTGGCAAAAAGTGTAGATCCAGTAGCCTATTTCATCAACATTGCAAAGTATACTTTAGTAGCAAAGTATACTTTGAGGGAGAAATTTTCATTTTTTTTTTAAATTTATTAATTTTTATTATACTGAATTTATTACATTATCACAGCCATTTAATGGCTGTGATAATGTAATAAATTCAGTATAATAATTCTGCATACTTTTAATCATGAAATATATGCATTTGTTAGTTCTATATGAAATAATGCATTTCAGGAAAAATAAATGATTACTCCCTCAAAGTATACTTTGCAATGTTGATGACATAGGCCCCTGATGAGCCGGCTCGTGTAATTTTCATAATTTTGAGAACAAAAACACCTCATGTTCATAAATGGACTGGTCTGAAAATCATTTTGTGATGATTGGAATGGGTTGCAAAATTAACATATCAAATAATTCCTGCGTACGGGCCTTATTAGCCACGTGACTGTGATAAGCAAATTAATAAAAATGTTCGTATGGACATTTTTTATCGTACACAGTTTAGTGAACAGCTGCTGGTCTCTCGGATGAGACGTGAAACCGAGGCCCCTCCCTCAATATCCTTAGTTGTTGCCGTTAAACCTTCCCTCAATTTAACAATTCGTTCCCACGAATTAACAATTCGTTCCTGCGGGGCTCCGTATGTATTCTACCTATACCTCTAGTCTACGTGCAAAATGCACAATTGAACGTTAACAACACGAACGTCCAATTATGGTGAATACCGTAACAGACCATTAGGGTTAGGTGTAGGGTTGTTATCGCGGGTGTCGTATTACAGTACGTCTGTTTGATATGAAGGTAATGTGTGTGTACTCTATACCACAGAGTACCTGCGTCACATAAAGACCACCTCGATCCCAGAGGATTGTCTTCATTGTGGATACTGCACTTACATAATGTTTACTTAATAAACAGTTGAAAGTTCTCATTTGTTTGTTGGGCAATGACCCGCCTGTGTCGTGACACATTTTCGGGGTACCTATAGTTGCCACCCTGTCTGTCCGTCTGTCTGTCTGTCTATCCGTCTGTATGTCCGCGTTTCTTATGTCTGTATGTCGGCAATTCGCGTTCAAGTTTTCGGGTACCTTCTATCTCTGTAACCGCCGGATTGGCTTGAATCTTCATATGCTTATTAGTCAGCATCCATATTTTCATTGTTGGCCCATTCATGTGGCTTCGGTGCCCAAGGTCAAGGTCAAATTTAGTGTAGTACTGAATAGTACTGAATCAATGTATTTACTTGTTTTTACTTTAAGTTGCATGTTTTCAAAACCCCAACGGCGGATTTTATGTGGAACAGTACGGAGCCCCGCAAGGGGACATGGATTTTTTTTATTAATTCGTTCTCACGAAATAACAATTCGTTCCCTCAATTTAACAATTCGTTCCCACGATATAACAATTCGTTCCCACGAATTAACAATTCGTTCCCGTGGGAACGAATTGTTATTTCGTTGGAACGAATTGTTAAATTGAGGGATTGTTAATTCATAGGAACGAATTGTTATATCGTGGGAACGAATTGTTAAATTGAGGGAACGAATTGTTATTTCGTGGGAACGAAAAAAAGAATTCTACATCCCCTGCGGGACTCCGTAGAACAGACAGTAATTGTAAACTTTAGTTGTATGATTGAACCCATTGGAGTCTATCGATACACTCTTTCTGATTGAAAAAGCTGATTATTTCTTTAATTCCCCATACAAATATAAGTTCTTACCACTCATCTGAACCGTCTCGTCGAGACGGTTCAGATGAGTGGTAACATCATATACTTTCATGGAGAAATAAAGAAATCGCGAAAAAATCTCGAAAGATTCATACTACTGTAAGTGCGTCCGGCCTATAATGGGTTAAAGCATGGGTTTGGCAGACCGGATTTGTCCCATCCCATGCACAGGCATCAACGTGTTTCTATATATATGAAGAAGGCTGGCTTCTTAATCATCTCCTCCAACGTACATACTATCACGTAGTGGGAAGTATGCGGCCACTCGTGATTAATGATACAAAACACGCCCGTTTATAGTTACCAGCATATGTGTATTGTATAATTGCATCAAATCAGATGAACACGATACGTTTTACCCAAAGAATCACTTATTATATAAATTCCAAAGGGAATGACGTGAAACGTATTATTCGTTGAGTCAAAGCAGGACATGTTATGCTACTCGTATACACGTATTTCAAAATATTAAGATAACATATTCAATGGTTTTTTTATAGCCCAAAATGAAATAAATACGAAATGTGTAATTTGATATATTGGTGTTTAACGGTATATCAACAGCTAAGCAGCTAAGGTTATTTAAGGCTGGGCCATCAGGTTATATCACGTATTTAACCTGTTGCATTGGGGGTAAACTCCCAAAAACAGAACGGAATATTTACATCGAAAAAATATATATTCCGCCCTGAAATTAAAATAACCTGACCAGTAGCCGATTTCATAAAAATTTCAAAGTATACTTATCTGGCAAAGTATACTTTGAGGGAGTAATCATTTATTTTTCCCGAAATGCATTATGTCATAATTATAGAAATAACGACTGCATATATTTGATGATTAAAAGTAGGCAGACTTATTATACTGAATCTATTACATTATCACAGCCAAAATGGCTGTGATAACGTAATAAATTCAGTATAATAAAAATTAATAAATAAAGCATTTCTGGGAAAATAAATGATTACTCCCTCAATGTATACTTTGCTAGATAAGTATATTTGCAATGTTGGTGAAATCGGCTACTGGTGCCAGGTCCATACCACATCAAAGTCGCTTAGCACTTCCCGTGAAATTAACCGCATTTGACAAATAATTAAAGTGCAATGCAATATTAGAATTTGATTTGCAAATATTTCCTCATGCCTGCTTAATCATAGTCTGGGGGCAAACTGGGGCCCGTTTCACTAAACATCGTACGACTAAAATGTTCGTAAGAGCAAAATTATGATGGTCTGTAATTTTCACATTAACAACGTTTTCTTGTAAACAATTATTGGATTTACATTTATTGAACATAGGCTGCATATGCAGCCTATGTTCAATAAATGTAACTCCATCAATTGAAATTTCCAGACTATCTTAAATTTGCAATTACGAACATTTTAGTCGTACGAAGTTTAGTGAAATGGCCCCCTGGTGGCCATATATGTGGGCAATTGTATTCCCACGCTGCGTCACATGGGCACTTACATTTGATAAGTTTATTAGCTTGATATCTCTGATACATCGTCCACTTATGACCACTTATGTCCGACTCATGTAGGGGTGGGGTAATTATTTATTATATCCGCGAGTATATGTACACAATACACGTGATCTGTGACCAGTGTTGCCCCAGATTAGTCTGCTTATCCGTGCAGTTTGATTAACGTATCTGGTGTCCGCTGTTCATCTGAATTATACAGCCCAACCTCTCTAAACCGGACACAGAAACGATGTCTATGGGGATTTAAAATGGGGAAATTATTATTATTTCAGACATAGTATACCGATTTCCAAAACTTAACTTTTGTGTTCATTTCCAAGCTATCTAGCCAGGTTTCGGAGTCAACTTCTAAAAGTGTTCGTTATTTTACTCCTCCCACAGCTCGTGGCCGATCTAGCCCGATTTGTCTGAAATGGATGTCACTAAGCTGGTTGTAGCAACTAATTCCTTGACTACAGCATTGGGTCGAAATGTTCATTAAATGGCAATCAGTGCGTACCCGCCTTTTTGTTCAGCCACCCCCATGCCCATATGTGTACATGGTGTAACAGTGTGAATTGATCAGATTCTACGAGATTGGTACACAATGACATTAAGCCCGTTTTGTCACTAACCCCCGGCGTCCATATATCAGACAGTGCAAATATCAAACATTCGATTATAGCTTAAATCAAGAATCGTGTACGGACAAATCGATTATGGATTATGCCTGTCTTTGTCATCTTATGTGGCTGTGACTGGAGGAATGGGGCGTATGGGTTTTGCGACCAGTAGTGTAGATCCAGATCAGCCTGTGCATCCGCACAGTCTGATCAGGGTCTGCACTGTTCGCCATTTCCCATTTCATCATTGAAAGACCAGTCATTCTTCCAACAAACGGTATTATATCGTTCGTTATCAGGTTACAGCAGCGTTATATTTGATCAGGAGTTACACTGGTCACACATCATGTAAGCCCCATTTCTCTTCCCACAGCCACATATGGCTTATGGGTTTTGCGATCGGTGTAGATCCAGCTCAGCCTGCTCATCCGCACAATTTAATCATGAGCTGCTCTGATCGCCATTCCATCAATGAAACATCTGTCATGCTTCTCACAATATAGATAGCAATCAGGCTGCGGGAGTGTACTACAGTGGCACCTCTCTAAACCGGTTCTGCCTAATTTGGATATATTTAATTGCCATTTATCTCCAATGATAGTGTATGTTCATGATCACAAAGCACCCATGCACGTCTTGGGGTAGTCATTTGTCTGTTTTACAGTGGAACCTCTCTAAACCGGACACCAGGGGACCTCACAGGGTGTCCGGTTTAGAGAGGTTCCGCTGTATTTGATCAGGAGCACGCCTTGAGGTAGTCATTTGTCTGTTTTACAGTGGAACCTCTCTAAACCGGACACCCTGGGGACATCCCAGGGTGTCCGGTTTAGAGAGGTTCCACTCTATTTGATCAGGAGCTGCACTGCTCACAAATCCCACTTCACCAGTCAAAATCACATATGAGACACACCGTGCGATTTTGCATCTTCTGACATATGCGTAATTTCATTAAAACCGTTTACAAAATTTACAATATTTTCCGTAAATGGCGTCGTAGTATATATTACTGTGTAGTTTAGTGAACTTTTCATATAGATTTTGGAAACTTGTTATGTTTTACTTCCTTATATCATAAGGACCCAAAACAAGTTGTTTCCCATTTTTTCACTCATGGATATTGGCAAAATCCAAGATGGCCGCCGTACGGAACACAAAATCGTATAATTGTCATATCTTTGGCACTACATAACATATATACTCAAACAAACTGTCTTTTTGTATATTTTTAAGGACAAGGAAACCATTTCAACCATCAATTATTTGAAAAACTGAACAGAAAAAAAGAAATGTAGTCATATATACCTCAAAATGTCGCCCTCGGACAACAATTTGAATTATTTTAGATTTCTGAAAAAAAAATGGAAACAACTTATTGTTGGTCTATTGGTGTCTAAAGAAGCATATGTACATACTAACATGTTTCCAAAACCAGTTTGATGGCAAATTGATCCCTAGCCCTGGTCAATTTCACATAGTGTTGTGTGCCTTAAGATGCCTTGGTGCCACACTGGACAACAGCGGTCTGGATGAGGCATGGGTGACAGCTGGGCTCTACAGTAGCATTACTGTTGCACAAATCTTAAATGGCAAGCACCACAACAGGGCCGTGATTGCTCATCAAATAACGCGGCAGGTTTTGTTTGACTTGTGGATCGATACATTCTTTGAATATAAGCCAGTGCTTCGTCAAAAAATGAAGACAGCAATCGAACAAGTGAGTGAAGCATGCGGAAATGGACTTGATGTAGCTCAGGCACATAGTGAACTTCTGAGATTACTTGAGGATCTGAAACTAAAGGAACACTTGGCAGGAACAATGAGAAGTATCCTATGTATACATGGGCTCGAATGTACATGAAACAAGTCGCAAGCCTCCTGGATTTCATTCGAGGTACACGTAATCGCAACTGGGTATTGCATCTTGCTTTCTTGGAGAAGATGTGTATCTACTGCTTTGCCTTTAACAGGCATGACTATGCACAAAACGTTCCAGAATACATTGCCCACATGTATCAACTTCAGACCAGTCATCCACAAATATGGCAGGAGCTCCAGAATGGCGAATTTACCGTTAACACAAATTACATTCCATTCACATCCATAGGGATTGATCAAGCACAAGAGCATGTCAACAAAATACACAAGGGTGATGGCGCCATCAGTGGAATAATGACAGATCCACAGGCTTTACTGAAGTATTGTCTAAGCTCACCAGAACTCACACGGCTCGCTGGAGAGACTGAACACATGCTTAATATCACCGACAGTGGAACAAAAAAGAACCACCAAATGTCTCGTTCTAAAAGTACTCACCGGTAACAAGCTATAAAGCAGATAAAGGACGTTGTAGTACATGCTAATCCATTCAGGACATCATAATATGATGATGGCTCTGAGATGAAGCTAGTCAACCTTACCACAAAACAGATAATGCCTGAACAGGTAAAGGATGACATATTAAATATGGAGGAACGTGATAGCAAAGCCCTCACAACCTTTGTTGAAGAAAGGATCCATGGTGACAAAAGTATGTGGGATAAAATTCCCAAGTTGAAGTATTTGAGCTGAAGCAATGGGTGCAAGACTGTCTCTCTCAAATCATCATCTGAAGTTATCAGTTTGAAAGCAACAAGCTCGAGAGAAGTCGATTTGGAAGATATCGTTGGAAAGCACGAGTTTTCACATATCAATCCCACACTTATGAAGCCAGATGGTTCCCTGCTACCGAGTTCAAGCAAATCTTCACTCATCCATGAACTAAAGAAGATGTTAGCGGACATATCCATGTCTGGAAGCACTGAAATTTCACTAGACGAGCACCAGGCATCACCGGTTTCAACCAGTATTATAATCGATGGTAAGGCGCTTGTACAAGAAATTAGTGTCCATAAAGCCAACATTCAAACATGCAAACATATGTCAGACTTCTTTGTACGTTCCATCGACAACAAATCTCGCGATTACTCTGAAACCTACCTAATGTTTGACAACTATAGTGCTTCAAATTCACTGAAAGACGGTACGAGACAGCACAGGACAGCTGGGAGAGCACATAGCAGAGGGTACAAAGTAGAAGATACTATACGCATCAAGGACTTAAAGACATTTCTGACCAGTAAGGAAACTAAGGCAAACCTTGTTCTGTACCTTGTTAATAAGGCTGTAAATTTGTGCAAACTGCCGATCACCACACACACACACATAAGTGAGTTCAATCATCGAGACCAGACATGGTGAACATTGTAAGTAGGCAGGAAGAAGCAGATACACTCCTCATTCTGTATGCTGTGGCAGTGAGTCGCTTGGGTAAGGTTGTACACATTTATGCATGTGACACCGACGTGTTAGTGTTGGCTCTACACAGGGTACCAGAACTGAGCCCATACAGTGCCATCATCATGGGCACTGGAGATCAGCGACGGAAGATAAAACTCAAGCCAATTTACGATTCTCTGTGTCCAGCAAAGGCAGCAGCACTGCCAGGATTTCATGTTCTTTCCGGTGCTGATAATACTGGTCATATCCGTGGGAAAGGAAAGTCAACTTGCTTCAAAGCCTTTCTAAGGGCTGGTGTAGATGTTACCAGTGCAATTGTCGGGCTTGGTATAGGAGCACAGCCGTCAGACTCTGTAGTTTCTGGTTGTGAAGAGTTTGTGTGCCAACTCTTCAATTCAAACATTGCAACAGCCAAGGCTCTTAGATGTCATATGTTCAAACAGCTCAAATCTAACCAAGTAGAGCAACTGTTTCTCACTCAAGGTGCCATCAATGAGCACATACTGCGAGCACACCTTCAAGCCAACATCTGGCTCCAGAACTTGGTAGCTGAACCAGAGGTATTAGATCCAGGAACTCTAGGATGGCATATTCAAGATGATGGCATCTGTGTACCTGTAGTGTCAAAACCTCCAGCACCAGAATCTGTTGTAGAACTTGTCAAATGCTCCTGTGTGGTTAGCAAGTGTAGTCAGAGGTGCTCCTGCAAAAACCACAATCTAGCCTGTACAGCACTGTGCAAGTGTGAAGGAGGCGAGGAAACCTGCATTAACATTGCCACGGGTGATATCCATAGCGATGAAGAGGGAGAATTTGAGAGTGATAGAGCTGACTAAACAATGCCGATTCGTGTATGCATATATACAAAATAATTGGGTTTATTTCATGCAATAAGAGTGATATCCTGAATGATGAAAAGGACAACTTTGAGGGCAAAAATAGACTAAACAACACACTTACTGAATTTGTCAAATTAGAGACAGCACATACGAAAATATACAACTTGACGTTAGCAACCAGCATATCCCCAGATTAGCGTGCGCTGTTTGCCGTCCTTTGAACAGTGTCGAAACATACTTCTAATAGTAAGGGTTGTTCATAATTAAATGGGAAATAGGCGCATGTTGGTCTTGAGCTATGCTGGGTGGAAACGCCAAGGTTTAGGTTTTCGCATGCGATGGCTCATAAGTGATGATTGTTTTAGATACATCTAGCTTGTTTACATATGTATTCTTAGGCGTCAAGGGATCGAAGATCAATCAGTCATTTTCATTTCTTCAGAAATATATAAGACATTTAAATTTTCCTGATGTCCAAGGGCGACATTTTTAGGTATATTCGACTCCAATTATATTTTCTGTTAATATTTTCGCATAATTGATGATTGCAACGGCTTCCTTGTCTTTGAAAACATACAAAAATACAGTTTTCTCGAGTCAAAAAGTTATTTACTACCGAAGATATGACGATTTTAAGATTGTTAGTACCGTACGGCGGCCATCTTGGATTTTGTCACTATCCATGAATGGAAAAATTGGAAACAACTTGTTTTGGGTCCCTTATGATATAAGGAAGTAAAAAATAACAAGTTTCCAAAATCTATATGAAAAGTTTACTAGGCTGCTATCTGCTACGTAACATCATGTACTATCGAAAGTTGACAAAATATCCAGAGTACATGCGGAATTATATTCGGCATGTACTCGGAAAATTATTGTAAATTTTTGACTGTATTTATGAAAAATATTGTAAATTTTGTAAACGTATTTAATGAAATAACGCAGATGTCCAACGGTACAAAATCGCATGATGTGTCTCACCTTATAATGTTTGCGGTCAGCTTAGTCTTAGGCCACGTGATACATGGTATCAACATGACTTGCTGCACGTTTTCCGCGTGATAGAACATGGGTTGACCCCGTCAGGGATTAAGGCAGTTTGTATTATTATATCTGACCTCATGTAATAAAATGTAAGGAATGTTCTCAGAACTACAAAATGACCAGAAACAAAATTGATACCCAGCTCCATACCCCTCGCGAGGGTAGCAATTTAACCACATCTCTTTAATGTAACGCATGGAAGAGTGATTTTTGCAATTGGTTATCCGGCATGTTTGATATGTTAGCGATATAAAACTGTCAAAGCTGTATCAATAAATTGTTAATAAATAACATACACATGCAGAAATTGGTTATTTTACCGTGTCAATGTGTTTATCTGACATTTACATGTATATCTTGTAAATTTGAAAGCTTCATTTCGTTATGTTGAATGTTGAATGTTGAATGTTGAACTACAACAAGAGAAAAGATTGATTCCATGGGGAAATTATTTACCTGTTCTGTTATTATTGGCAATTTACTAGTTCTACATCAAAGATTATTTGTTTAAATGTATAAAACATACAGTTTACTAAATTTTTACCTACATGCAACAGATTTGGGTACGCACGTCGGTTGCTCACTTGTTTTGAATGGGTCAAATTGTAGCCGTAGATAACATATCGGAGGCGATTTATTGTAGCTACGAAATGAACAGATAGTACTAAAAGTGACATGCTTTAAGCGGACATTATGTGTCATTTTGGTATTTAGTGCAGTACCGCAACAAGTGGTCGGAAAACTGAGGTCCCCAGGGTGTCCGGTTTAGAGATGTTCTACTGTAAATCAGGCATTTTACCATTTTGCTTGCACGTGTACTTTTATAACAATAAATGGGTCAACAACCTTTGTTGTAAATGTTTTAAAATACAAGTAACATCGTCGTAATAAACTAAACAACATCTAAGAGTTTGGAAATAATGTCAAGTGGCCAGTAAAGCCAATAATGGACGGAGATCTAGAACAAGGGTTAATATAATATACCCGACACCATGCAGAGTGGCATTGTGGCCGAGAGGTTACGACCTCCCACTGTTGCTCCGGCGGCCCGACACTGGAGTTTGTGAAATGGAATGGAATGGTGCTTGACGGCCCACCAACACAAAATAGTATCATTTAGGAACAAGACATTTAGATGTAGAAGAAAATAATAGTAAAATAGTATGTTTGATTTGGTACGCAATCAACTGATTAGGGTAAACATATAAATATAATTCCAGCACAAAAGTATTTACACAATTTCCTAACATTTGATTGGTCCGTAGCAAGTCTCTGTCCAAAATTTATATCCCAGTAAACTCCCACGCCGAACTACTTTCCGTAACCGTAAGGCGCAGTTAAAATAATTCTTAAGAAAACGGAAAATAAACACATTTTCTTGATGAATTTATTTCAAATGCTGGAATTATAAGGAATGAATGGCCTTTTTGTGGAATTTATCGGGGATATAAACTTGGAAAAGTCGTGGGAATACTGGACGAGGCCTTAAAAAATTACAATTTTCGAAAAAAAAAAAGAAAAAAAAAGAAATTGATTTTTTTTCGAAAATTGTAATTTTTTATCCCTTCGTCCAGTATTCCCGCGACTTTTCCAAGTTTATACCCCGATAAATTCCACAAAAAGGCCATTCATTCCTATTATGATGAACACAATAGAAATGGGAAACATAGAAAACTTAATCGTTTCTGGAAACAGTGTAGATCATGATGAGCCGGCTCGTACCGATGGATTTGGGTAGATTTCCGTGGATTTCGTTGGTTTTGTGTCATTTACATAGTTTTGTGCAGCTACTAATGCTTAAATATTACACACGACAGAAATGCCAATTATCTACACTTTCACCGTTCCGAACTTTCCGGCCCGGTCAAAATATCTAGTTATACGTGCAATTCGCGGGAGGTGACGTAAATTATATGTTGGTAACAATGCACCCAAACCACCAGATATACCGAAATAACCCATAAAACACCGAAATATAGACCGTTTTTCAAGAACCTGTGATCAGACTGCGCGCAAATGCACTGACTACACTGGCCACAACGTGTAGTACAACAAGCCGGCTTGTCTGCAGAGTTGCCGCCATATTTGAATATTCAATGTCTGGGCGGATTACCGTCGTAGACAAAAGTACTTGAGATAGATATCTGGAGTGGGTGAATCTTCAAAATTAAAATTGAGACATGCCATGCGATTTTGTACCTAAGAACATTGGCGATATGTCATGAAAAATATTTACAAAATTTACCATATTTGCCTTAAAAAACATCGGAAGTTGACGAAATTTTCGTCAACTTTCAACGTGACTTACGGAAAGTTACAGTTTCTGTAAATGTATTTCATGAACAATCGCACATGTTCTTAGGTACAATATCACATGACGCGTCTCATATGTAGGGCACGGATATATGGGAATTATTAGACGATGTCTCGACAATACCAAGGTGGTCATGCCCGACCTACAAAGCCGGAATCAGGGACGCGTTTCACTAACTGTTTAATGGCCAATAGTTCGTCGGCAGCAAAACGTGGAACAGTGAGTTTTCTCCGCCGGTAGAGGTGGACTAGGGGTGTGGGCGGATGGTGGAGAGGCAAACACCGGGTAATTAGATACAGTCGAACCCCTCTAAGCCGGACACAAATGAAAGTTAGTTCTACTTAATTGTAACCGGGTGCATTGCCATTTATGTATGTTCGTGATCGCAAAGCAGTTGTGAGTGAGTAGTTGTCTGTCTGTTTTACAGTGGAACCTCTCTAAGCCGGACACACTGGGAGGTCCCCAGGGTGTCCGGTTTAGAGAGGTTCCACTGTAGATTAACAAAAAGTATCACTGTCTCCCAGCATAATTCCGGACATGGGAAAAACTTGTATAACAATTTTCTTACGGCGCGAATGGTATTTCTGAAACAAAGCACGCCCGTCCCCCCTCTCATCTTTATCTGGATGACCCTATGTTCGCCTGCTTGACCTCTAAGATATCCCCCATTATTCCAGCCGACGATCCGCTAGCATACTATGCCAAATGAGGATAGCTTGATGACCCCAAGGTCGTTCGGTTGACCTCTAAGATGTGTTCGCCATTATTCCAACCACTGTGTGGCACCAATTCCTTAGCAAACTGTGCCAAATGACGATATATAGATAACCTCCAGGGTCGTTTGTTGACCTTTAAGATATTCCCCCATTATTCCAACCAACAATCCCGTACCAAACTGTGCCAATGACGATATCTAGATGACCCAAAAAGTCTTTCTGTTGAGCTCGAAGAGATCGCGCCATTATTCCAGTCGACTATCTCCTACCAAACTGTGCCAAATGAACCATTATATAACACTGGACTCTCATAGATAAGATCACGTATTTGTTTGCGTGATTACGCCATGTATATTCTATCTGATCAAAGACAAACACAAACTAACAAACAAATCTAAAGACTGACGTCTGTGTGGACGGTGTGGACGTTCATGAGTGATGCATATAAGATAACATGTAAGTGAATTTGTGACTGTAAATTATGGTATGTGTGACCAGTCTAACTCATGATCTTTGGCTGGAGAAATTATGTTGTTTGCTGGCATTGTAGCTTGTGGTTCGCCCCAGCACGACTTCGGACCCCAGTTGTAAAAGCCACAAAGGCTTTTACAGTTGTAAAAACCACAAAGGAGGCTTTTACAACTGGGGTCTGAAGTCGTGCTGGGACGAACCACTCTGCCTGGGACAAAGGAGAAGAGACTTGGATCCCGTGACTTTGACTGAAGAAGTTGGGCTTATAACGTTTGTAGCCATTGAGCTCCAGATATGTGGCTGCTACTTTGAGATTTTGCATTTTGACATTTGCCATGTGACAACTTTGTCACAATGTGTACAATTCATCTTCTATTTAGTGACGTTTTTTTCTTATTTTTGTTTATTTAGAGTCTGGTGTATTTTTCTGGCTTCTAACTTAAAAAGATGTGAATAGTATATATGTTACAATCCCTATTAATGTTTATTGACATGTGGATATAGTAGCTATGATATCAGCCAATGTGTACAGACACGTACGCAGGAATTAATTAAAGGGGTGCGATTAACCCTTTCACCCATAAGTAACTGGAATTGATTTTGATGTGTTAATTTTTCAACCAATCCAATCATCACAAAATGATTTTCAGACTAGTCCATTTATGAACATAGGGTGTTTTTGTTCTCAAAATTATGAAAATTACTTGCAAAAAGTGCAGATCCTGATGAGACGGCTCGTCACGATCCGGCTCATCTGGATCTACACTTTTTGCCAATACCACTATACAGGCATGTGGTGTTGAAAGGGTTAAGGGGGAGTTGTTGCGGACGTGCGGGCGTGCGGGCGCACACGTCGCACCCCCTCTGTGTACGGGCCTGGTGTATTATATCAATGCACAGCGCGTTACCTGATAAATTGCAGACTGCAACCTAAAACGTTCAAATTCTGCAAAAAGATATATAGTCGCTGTCAAAGGCGAGGCCAATTGCCCCGTGCAACTGGGGTGTATGGTATAAATGGACAAAGGACCTGCGGTGTGAGTGACCGTTTAATCAATGTAACATTAGTCAAGCCTGCAGTGTTGACCTTTTGGCTGAAGGGAAAATCCACCTAATTCCACAAATCCAATTTCGCCAGAGAAAAATGTATACATGGTAGTACGTACATGTATTATGCATACAAAGCCACCACTACGAGAACTGTGTACACAGAAATATTACTAATTTATAAATGTACACTTCACTCAATTAGTGACGATTAATAAACACATTCTATATTTATTTACTGATGGACCCAGTGAATCAGATTAAGTTTCGTTTGTTTTCGTGGATTAACGACGTGTCTCATTTTCTGGCGAAGTTGACCGAAATTAGTCATTCAATTTGGCCGATGTACACACGCACATAATGACCATCGGGGAATGTTAATAGAGAATGGGAAAGCGAAAGTTCAGTGTGGCTATTAACTGCTTAACAGTTGTATGTATGTGTGACCAGCCACGACAAAATCAGACTATTAAAGGTACATGCCCACTCAGTAGGCACAAACTGTTCTGTATAAGAATTAAATAAGTGTATACTTGTGTCACTATTTTACCAGTTCTAAAAATTACGAGTCCCGCTATACAGATATAATCATTTAGTAAATTTATTTTACTGATAGTGACTCGCTGTGATATCAGGTTATTTTTAAATATGCAAATTAGGCATGATTTGTTAATTATTTATACTATTTAAATAATGCGTCACCTGAAAAAATAATAGTTTCAACAGGTGATCATGTATGATCATTGCACATCAAAAAAATAAATACACAGAATAAATAGTAAAAGTCCGTTAACATTTTAAGGAAACACAGTTATCGCCCCTGATATTAGTGTGGAAATTTACGTCTGATATGAAATGTATAATTATGCCAATGAGTACGTGAGGTAATGGTGAATGAATGTTTATTTTGCCAGAAAATATATACAATATATACAAAACACTATACGTGGGACCCCAGCTTTAAAGCTTTGCTCTTTTTTTATTTTTGCACAAATGAGTGGGGAAATAGTGCGTGAAAGAAAATGCGACCGGTATAACAGTGTACTGATTACTACATTATTAATAATAAGAAACATATGGTACGAAAACTGTACGTGAAATTCGCAAAGAAAAGAACAAAATATCATCCCCGGCGGGATTCGAACCCGCGACCTCTGGATTAGAAGTCCAGCGCGCTATCCACTGCGCTACGGGGACTGATGAGCTTTTAACATGCATAATATTCGTTTTGAAAAAGTAAAGTTTTGGATAAACTTTGCCGCATAATACTCCCAGTATTTGTCCTGAATAAACGTTAACGTTGAATTATTTCGTCTATTATTCGAGAGCACCAAGCATCTTTGGAATTACCATTACAACAATATTGTAATAAAAGCTACAAATGATATAAATGCAGAAAAGCCAATAATTATGATACACGCATATTCATATTGGGCACATACTGCAACTAAACAACATGCAGCAGCAATCTTCAGACTTCAGACACAAAACACTCCCTGTGTCCGTGCAAACAAGAGATGACGAGGCAATAATTGCACGTGTGACGACCAGCCTGCATCGCTGTTTGGGTCACGCGGTGCAATTACAGAGTTACGCGAGGACTGTACTGTACTGAGCGACCGAATTTGAAGTCTCAAGAGTTTTAGGACAAAAACAAACACTGATTATGCAATAAAATACTTGTATATTATACAACTGTGATATACACTATTAATATGTATATAATAACACGACAATCTTGCCAGTTCTTGGTTGATTGCCGACGCCCGCCGGAATTTTTACATTACTTCCTGTAATAAAGTCTGCCGCCGACGGACAAAATTGGCATTTATATTTCCTCCAACAGTGCATGTCCGAATCGTCTCGCTAACAAATGAGACAAACCATGTGATGTCAGGGGCGAATCCAGCATTTGGGGAACGGGGTGGGGGGGGGGGGGGGGTGGAGTGGGGGTGTCTAGTTGCGAAGGTAACTCTTGCAATCTACTCCCGTACTGTTCGTAGCTACGGGAGTAATTGCAAGTTACCGTTCGCAACTAGAGGGTTGTCCTATTTTCGAGCTCTTCGAAATGCACTGTGTTTTACGGCATTTAAATTCAGACTCCAACTGTCGAACTGAACTGGTGGTAAACTGTGATCTATGTAAACTCCGTGGCTGAACGGGGAGGGTGTGTGCAACCCCGGAACCCCCACCACCCCCATCTAAATCCGCCCCTGGATGTTGTACCTAAGAAGATGTGCGATATCTCATGAACAATATTTACATAAACTTTACGATATTTTCTGCCAATGACGTCATTTACAGAAAACCTCACACACCTTTTTAGGCACAAACTCGCATTGTTCGTCTCAAATTGGCCGCGAAGCTGCGAAAATGTACCTCATCACATTTGTATCCAGTGTAAGTCATGATAAGGCTATACACTATCTACCTGACTGATCACTCAATGACTGCTGAATTTCCATGAGGAAATGTTTGTCCACTTGGGTTTACGCTGGTCACAACCATAAATAGAAACAACATTGCTACCCCGCTCCATACCTCTCTTAGATAACATCACGGGCGCGAATTATTGTAGCTAAACCATAAACCGCTTTATTGTTTGTCCTACTTTCTCGACCGTGTTGCAAATCGTGCAAATGTATATTTATGACAGATGTACCGCATTGTTGACGTCATTTCCTGTGACGCTAACCATCTCACCGCGTGTACATGATCGATTCGGTGTAAAACCGCCAACTATATACGGCATTTTGGAAGCGTGTAGGGGGCAGCGCTCCGTTCAAGCATAACACGGGAGTGGCAAACCATAAGTAAGTTATAGTTCACATATTGAATTTTCAATAAACTAATTTCTCGCTCGCTACAAAATGAATTGATTAAAAATTCAATATGTATACTATAACTATTACATACTTCTCAGATGGACGAGTATTATAAAATAATGTATCTTAAACAGTGAACAGTGAAAGGTCTAAGAAGGTTGTGCAGCAACCGTGTATTAAAATAATAGTAACACTAGTGTAATACATATGTAAATACAACAGCCACAGAAATCATGTCCATGTGATCAGCACATCTTCAATGTGTGGTGAACTGCTTATGCAATGGATGTAATAGAACAGTTATGTTGATTACAGTAAATTAAACCTACTCGTTCATGAGAAACTCGACATGTTTTGGATAGCACTGATTCAAACACGCTGCCTCGGCAGAAGTGATTAATTGTCTTTATTGAAACAACAGGTGCGCGTCATTAACATTGCCCACCGTATGTTTTCATTTCGAGAAACTGTTACTCAAAGGTGTATGTTGTGTAATTGTGCATCGCGTGCATGTCGAACTGCACGTAACACGCGCGATACAAACTACGTCCAATGTCCGCTGTGTAACCCGGTGACAATTTCATTGGACGATGAATTTTGTAATTTTCCAACAGCGTCGACCCTGTCACTTACACTTTCAACACAACACTGTCAAATACATGTATGTATGCTGGCAGCAGGAACGTTATCGCTCAACGGCGAACAGTGTAGCCCCAGATCAGACTGCGTGGATGCGCAGGCTGATCTGGAGCTACACTGGGCGCGGTAATCGGAAGGTCCATTTTGTGTACAATGAAATATATATAACAGGTGACATGTCGAGCTGCGTGTTAACTGCATGAAACGTACGCCCGCCTGTCATCACGTGTCAGTGGTAATGTATTAGTGCTGTCTGCGCCTCGGAAATTTACATCTTCCCTACGTGCATGCCGTATATGCTGAGGTTCGAACAGTTGCTCGGAGAATACGAACTCGTCCGAGTAATTATTTGTTTCTCCACAACTCACAAGTTTGTGTTCAGCTCACAAAAACAATCAAGGTTTTTCAACATTGAGAATGAATCCTAATACCAAAATGCGAGAATAAAATGACTGCACGTTGGCGCGGAAAATGCTAGTTTCCCTAATAATACGGGGTCGAAACACATTATATGTGATGTGGGATAAATTCACCAGAAAAGGGAAATGTCCACCCCCCTGTGACGACCCCCAATTTATTACCTTCTGTTCTTCAAGACCCCGAATTTGCATAGCAGGACATGTAATTAACGTATCATTAATATAATTACAAAAATGTGATAAGTCATTTATTGTACTGCATGACGAATGTGTTATGAAATATCCAGTCTGGGTCAAAATGTAAGTCTTTGATGTACTGCATGACGAACGTGTTATGAAATATTCCGTCTAGGTCAAAATGTAAGTCTTTATTATCATGTAGATGTGGCGATGGAGACTCAGAGTCGATATACATGATGTTCATTGTGATATACAGTGGAACCTCTCTAAACCGGACACCTGTAGCCTATTCCATCAACATTGCAAAATATACTTATCTAGCAAAGTATACTTTGAGGGAGAAATTTTCAATTTAAGGATAAATTTATTAATTTTTATTATACTGAAATTATTACATTATCACAGCCATTTTGGCTGTGATAATGTAATAAATTCAGTATAATAATTCTGCATACTTTTAATCATGAAATATATGCAGTGGTTAGTTCTATATGAAATAATGCATTTCGGGAAAATAAATTATTACTATATAAGTATACTTTGCAATTTTGATGAAATCGGCTACTGGTGTGTCCGGTTTAGAGAGGTTTCGCTGTAAATCGGGCATTTGATCATTCTGAGACATCGCTGTGTGCTATGCGATCATGAACAGACATTATCACCAGGGATAAATGACCAAGAAACTCATCAAAAATAAGATCACAGGTGTGCGGTTGGTTATACAGGTATTTGTTTATGTTTTCCCAACTTTAAACACAAACTAGCTGTGTTCAAAATGCGATGAATACGTGCTATTCAGTCTATTGATACTTATTTGATATTATAAAATGATATATTACATTTGTAAACAAATTCGTTTTTTGCGCATTTGTTTGGGACTTAAAACGGGAAAAGTCTAGGAACTTTAATTGCGTCAAAAGTACAAATGTGAGAAATAAAGGACCTCACATGAGTGAATATTTCATATTTTATTTATTAAACGATTTTTTTTGATTTTATAAGGAACTTATGAAATCAGTCGACTCGTTTAGTAAATATCATTAAATCAACATATATACTAGATTATAGCTTTTCAAAAGCACAACATAAACCATTGAAGTTGTACTGGTTGTCTTGTGCGTTTTCTGTAGGGGTCTCCGCAACATATTTATTACTTTAGTGTAACTATGCTTTTTAACATTTGCACCTCTAAGTAACTGGAATGGATTTTTATATGTTACTTTTGTAACCAATTCAATCGTCACAAAATTATTTTCAGACTAGTCAATTTATGAAAAGGTGGTGTTTTTTGTTATCAACTATGTGAATATTACTTGCAAAAAGTGCATATCCTGATGAGACGGCTCGTCACGAGCCGGTTCATCTGATGACATCTGCAATGTTTGCCAATACCACTATATAGGGGCCCGTTTCACTAAACTTCGTACGACCGAAATGTTCGTAAGTGCAAATTTAGGATCGTTTGTAAATTTCAATTGATGGATTTACATTTATTGAGCATAGGCTGCATATGCAGCCTATGCTCAATAAATGTAAATCCAATACTTGTTAATGTGAAATTTACAGACTATCATAAATTTGCACTTACGAACATTTTAGTCTTACGAAGTTTAGTGAAACGGCCCCCTGGTCTGTAGTGTTAAAAGGGTTAATGCAAATTATGTTTTATGCTGAAAATCAGTTCTCATTTTATACAATAAACGATTTACGTGACTACAGCTGTTGTGTGGGTGTGGTAAATGAGCCTGCTCTTATATCAACCATATACAGCTACACAACCCAGACTAGAAAATTAAATGCATACAAGCTTATGAACACACGACATCGACGTGAACTTCATAACAAAACCAAGCGTAAGCTCAACGTGTTTTTAAGCTGCAGGAAAATGTACAATAATTCTCCAAAGGCGTCGAAAATCGGTGAAAAGGTTAAAGAAAATGTGAAATTTCTATTCACCATTTCCGTGAAGTTTTAGAAAAGTTTGGACAATGTTGTTGAACAAAAATACGGCCGAATTTGTCAGCATTTGCTTTGTCGTTTTATTTACTAAATATAACTGGCGAAATACGACACCTTTTCTGAGTCATTTTCTCAAGTTTAGCTCGATACGCAAATTTAGGACCGTCAAAATTGACCATCGATGCGTTCAAAATTAATGGTTTATGGCCATGTTTGCAGACAGTAAAACCTATATGACCTAGACGTTGATACGCGTCTGTGACTGCGACTGGGGAAATGGGGGCATATGACACCTGTGGCCAGTGTAGTTGCCGGTCTGTCGGTGTACGAGTAGGACGTAGGCTAGTGATATACAGTGGAATATCTGTTAGAGAGGTTCTACTGTCGGGGAACTCCCAGTGTGTCCGGTTAGAGAGGGTCCACTGCCGGGTACCTCCCAGGGTGTCCGGTTAGAGAGGTTCTACTGTGGGGGACCTCCCAGTGTGTCCGGTTAGAGAGGGTCCACTGTCGGGGACCTCCTAGGGTGTCCGGTTAGAGAGGTTCTACTGTCGGGGACCTCCCAGGGTGTCCGGTTAGAGAGGTTCTACTGTCGGGGACCTCCCAGTGTGTCCGGTTAGAGAGAGATTTCACTGTTGTATTTGCTATTAGAACGACTAGCGCTTCATTGAATGAATGGCGCACAGTGCAGACCCTGATCATAAGCCAATCCATCCAGTCATTGGTGAGATTTGTTTGTCAAAATATTATTTAGGAAATTAGTTTTTTCCCTATATAACATCTTCGTGCTGGCAAATTGAAACCTTTAACAATTCAAAATCGGAAAATTTCGCTACGTTTTACAAATATAAACCTACATTTCGTCAATCATTTACAATTGCCAAAAATAATCGAACGTGATACAAACATATACATGTAACTACAATAGGCAAACTCAGAAAGCAACTTAAAAAGTCGTTTTCCGATCGGAAAACGACATTTTAAGTTGCTTTCTGAGTTTTTTGCCTGTGACATTACATTACATTCGAAGATAAATGCTATTGGTGTGCCCAAAATGATTGGAAAATGAATAAGTCTCAACTTACACTTTGTATTTAACACTTTAGTACTGAAAAGTGTCACAAAAATGTTCTTGTACATACACATTATTGTTATCAGGTTATAAATGGCTCTGGTATTAACCACCAGCCTTTGTGTGTTTTGTGTAATAATACTGTTAATTTAGTGCATGGAATTTGGTAACACAAGTTGAATAACCTCTTTTTTCAACATCGGGTAAACTGTGTAACCGCACGAATACAATAAGCATACATTACTCGCTGTGTTAATATTGCTGAAGGCCTGTGTCCATTTCCCACTCCCCAACCTCCACCATCACCATCAACTTCCTACGTGCTGAGGACTGTTCTGTCCAGGCCCGTACACAGAGGGGGTGCAACGGGTGCCTAACGCACCCCCACCCCACCACTAGCCCTTTCAACGCCACAAGCCTGTATAGTGGTATTCGCAAAACGTGTAGATCCAGGCTTGGCTTGTGCCGGCTCCTCACCCCACCCCCGCCCCCTCACCCTTTTAAATCAATTCCTGCGTACGGGCCTGCTGTCTGTATAGCGCATGGCGACTTACTTAACCCGCCAACCCTAAATAACTGGAATGGACTGTGATACACATGACCAATCCACTCGTCACAAAATGATTTTCAGACTAGTACATTAATGTAAATGTTGTTTTTTTTCTACATAATATGAAAACCACTTGTAAAAAGTGCAGATGCCGATGAGACGGCTCGATACGAGCCGGCTCATCTGGATCTACACTGTTTGCAAGCACCGCTAAAGAGGTATATAGTGTTGAAAGGGTTAAGTCGCCCTGCGTTACAGGCAGAACATTCGGGTTACGACCAGCGAAGCCCCAGACCAGCCTGCATATCAGGGTCTACGCTGGACGTCATGGTACATTACATATAGTCGCCACCCTGCCTTTCCATCCGTCTGTCTATGGTCGGTTATAACACTATGTTATGCGTATGTCTGTCCGCGTGTCTTGTCTGTCCGAGATTTGCCATGCTCCAGATAAGGAATTAGTAATTGAGTATTGTCACTCAATCATTTCTGAAGCAATTGGGTATTTCAAAATTTGAATTGTGTAAAATAGAATCCCGCTACTGTTTACACATCAACAGACCGCACTTATTTAATAGTTTGCTTCTAAATGAAAACACATCTTGGTATTTCATTAGAATTGTCTCCTTGGTATTTCATTAGAATTGTCTGCAAGGAGACAATTCTAATGAAATACCAAGATGTGTTTTCATGGACAAATAATAAAATATGCTATATTTGTGGTCTGTTTATTGTTTTCTGTAACATGATAAAGATACCAGAACATTTTCATTGCTTTTTGATACGCACTACTTCTGATTTCAATTGGGTTTTTTGGCAATTTTAATTGGGTATTTACGCAAATACGCACCTTATCTGGAGCTCTGTTAACTTTCATTAACGTATTCTGGTACTTACAATCACTTTAACCGTAAGTCAGATTAGCTTGAACTTTCATATCCTTATTTGTCATCATCCATGTTTTCATTCTATTGTCCAACCATGCGGCCTATACGCTCACGGTATGTCGAATGACTTAGAAATGCGTGTTTGAAGTTGTCGAGGGCTACATCCTCTGTCAGGGGGCCGTTTCACTAAACGTCGTAAGACTAAAATGTTCGTAAGTGCAAAATTATGATTGTAAATTTTGCATTAACAATGTTTTCTTGTAAACATGTATTGGATTTACATTTATTGAGCATAGGCTGCATATGCAGCCTATGCTCAATAAATGTAGATCCATGAATTTAAATTTACAGACGATTACAAACATTTCACTGTCGGTAATATGAGAGGTTAGGGGTAGTGTTACACTTTCGTCATGCGCAATAGTTCAGCATGCGCAATAGGTTTTATCGGTTGCAAGGTTTCATGACATTTAAGTGTCACTTTATGTTAATGATGTTTGTTTGCCCTTATGAACGTGACAACACAATGGTAATTCACCTTTATTTATTGCTACTTGAGAAGTTTCACAAGGAGCCAAAAAAAGCACAAAGCTACTGTTTAACTACTTGTCTAAACGTAACATTTTACAAACCAGGACGGGATCTACTAGTCAAATTCCCACCCATCATTTCCACCTGTATCTTATTTTTATGGAAGCGTCCTGATGACAGATGTTGAAAAATATTTATATCATGATTAGGAGATGCTATGTTCTAATTAGGAGATACTTCGGCATTAGAACTTAGTTATCTTATAATTAGAACTGAGTATCCCCTAATTATGACTTAACGCTTTCAACCCTAAGGAACTCGTCTCGACGAGCCGTCTCATCAGGATCTGCATTTTTTGCAGGTAATTTTCATATTTTTGTGAACAAAAACACCCTCTTTTCATAAATGTACATGTCTGAAAATCATTTTGTAATCATTGGATTGGTTGCAAAATTAACTTATCAAAATCCATTCCAGTTACTTAGGGGTGAAAGGGTTAAAATACAATGGTATGATGGTGCTGTCTAAATAGCCACAATGACACAATAATTACTCGATTGAACCAGTAGTCTATTCACCAAAATTGCAAAGTATATTAAGTACACTTTGTGGGAGAAATTGCCACTTTAATAATAAAAATATTGATTTTATTATTAGATTATATTGAATGTACATGTATTACATTATCACAGCCAAAATGGCTGTGATAATGTAAAACATTCAATATAATCATTCTGCATACTTTTAATCATCAAATATATGCAGTCGTTAGTTCTATATTGAAATAATGCATTTCGGGAAAAACAAATGATATACACTTTGCTAGATAAGTATGCTTTGCAATGTTGGTGAAATCGGCTACAGAAATTGACAGTATTGACATTGGTACCCATGTATGTGACACAACAAGTCATGATGTATTTGGAAGTTCATAAAAGACATACATCTTCAGATTTTTTTCATTGTGTTTTATTTAGTATACAATCGTTATATTTTATGTTCAATTTAATCTTCTTTAATTTTCCTGTATACTGTCTAATTCCAACACATAAACAATAGCCCCGGGACGCTTGTTTCGCTACCATGTACACAACATCCATAGCAACGGATGACGTCACTTAGCAACACGTGTCAGACAGGCTAATATTAATTGTGTAACATGTTAATTAAGCGTAAGTTGAAACAACGAAATGATTTATATGCGTAGCTTTGCCTGTCGCATATATAAATATAATTGTAAAATGTGGCGGTGACTGGAAAAATTGGGGCTTATGGGGTTTGCGACCAGTGTAGATCCAGATCAGTCAGTGTAGTATAATTCCCACATCTCAGAATTAACACTTTCAACACTAAGTAACTGGAATGGACTGTGCCATGTTAAATTTCTGACCAATCCAATCATCACACAATGATTTTCAGACTGGTCCATTTGTAAAAAGGGGTGTGCTTTGTTTTCTTACTGGAAACCTTAGATTGGCTTTTCTTTCCGTATTCAGATTCCGTTTTCGAAAACACATGTACATGTACATATAAAACAGATGAGAGTACCGGCTTTCAAAACACATTTTTATTTCTTGCATCTGACCGGAGCTTGCTGTATATATAATACATGTACAGTCGAACCTCCCCGAACGGCCACCTCTCTACAACAACACCCTCTCTATAACAGCCGCTATTTTATATCCCAAATGGATGATTTCCTCTGTATCTAACCCTTAAACTGCTGAGCACGAAAATTGTCGTCTGTTGTTGCTTTTGCCTTCTTTCTTAATAAAAAAACATCTTTTGACAGAATTTTAGAATCATTTCCATAGAATCATTTCCATTGGAAATGATTCTAACATCTTGCCAAAGCATGTTTTTGATGATAATTATCGAAGAAAATAAATAAACAGCGGACGACAAAATTCAGCATTAACCTCCCTACAAAAGCCACCTCTCTTCAACAGCCAGCTTTGCGTCTTCCCATGGGTGGCTGTTGTAGAGAGGTTGCAATGTACGTGTAAATCGTGATCACAACTTACTGCACTGCAATCGTTGCGAATGGGACGTACCTGGGCAAAATTATGATAGTCTGTACATTTCACATTAACAGTGTTTTCTTGTAAACAGTTATTGTATTTACATATATTGAACATATGCAGCATATGCTCAATAAATGTAAATACATCATTTGAAATTTCCAGATTATCCTAAATTTAGTGAAACGCCCTCCCCCGCAGAAACATACATACGTACGATGGGAAATCGCATATTCAGCAAAGCACAGTTTCTCCCGTCATGGTTTGTTCATTTGTACATCATTACTGTACCTGTCATGCTCATTTTTATTCGCCTTTATTGCGCAACCCAGATGGCTTACGTGCGACATTCAATCGCGACGATAACCTTGGACACAGCCTGTGCACAAGACATAGCCTGTGAATACCGACCACTTCGATGATGACATTCCAACAGCCATTGTTGATTATTAAACTCCCGAAATAATTGTGGAGTCATATTGTCTGTCCGTCCATCAGTTCGTACGTCCGTCTATCTTGTGGGTGTTCGTCAGTCGTCCGTACATGCGTTCGTCACAAAAGTTAACGTCCCAGGTAAAGTTATTGTAGCTTCTGTGTTCCCTTCATCGAAGTTCTTGATATTGTATACATGCTTCCTCTCACATGAGAGGAATGCATGTATACAATATCAAGAACGTCCAATGTCCTCTATCATTCTGTGACCCCGCTTATGTCTACGTCAAGGTCAATGGTTTTGGCGTCGGGGCCCACGCGGGTGTATTCTAAGTGTGTTATAAGTCCGTGCTTACTGACAACTCTAGTCTGTAATAATTTATGAGTTCGTGATTTTAAAAACATAATCATCTGGGATGCATATCCGTTTTAATTATTGATGGGGACGTCAAAGCTGCGTTACTCCAGATATGCAAATGTCGATATGCTGTCCGTATTCACCCCCCCCCCCCCCCCTTCCCCCTCCCACTCCCAATATCGCCCTAACATACAACCTCTTTAAAGCGGACACGAACAAAAATAACCACCAGTTTACATAATTTTCATAGATTTCACTGTCATCTATCTCTGATGATAATTTCTACCCATGCTTGCAAGTGATGCGAACATATCTAATAGCGTTCATGCGTCTGAATAACGGTGGAACCTCTCAAAACCTGACACCCTGGTTTTTCCAGTTTTGAGAGGTTCCATTATATGTGATATATATATATATATAGCATTGACTCGCCACGAACGTGGATGCCCAGCCTGGGTTGGGTCTACACTGGCCTGAAATAGTAAAAGCCAAATGCCTCCAGTTTCAGTCGCATTTTGAGACTGCCCGAAGCAATAGCCAACGAGATTAGAGATGTTACGATTCATTGACTTCCGGTACAGTCGCCAATGGCAATCGCGCGCATGGTGGCTTTTGTAAATAGCAACCCCTGGCGACAGATTGTACCAGATTGTATTTCAAGGGTCACATCTGTAACCTATTGACCCATTGAGCGGCAGATATGTACCAACTGACCGTCGTAGCGGGGGATAACTTGTCACACCATGAGGGGCAGGTGTCAAAATTGGCCTACTGAAAGCCTGGGTACCAGTCTTCAGTGACAGATATACGTATGTCAGATCTACCCGTAGACCAGTAGGCGATTTCATAAAAATTACAAAGTATACTTTGAGGGAGTAATCATTTATTTTTCCGGAAATGCATTATTTCATATAGAACTAACCACTGCATATATTTGATGATTAAAAGTATGCAGAATTATTATACTGAATGTATTACATTATCACAGCCAAAATGGCTGTGATAATGTAATAAATTCAGTATAATACTAGAGCAGCTTGAGCTGCATCAACGGTTTGAGCCTCACACATTGATTTCATGTGTAACTAAGCTTTAGCCCAAGGTGTAAACTATCGGTTGCAAAAAGAATTTCTGAAGTTTTAGAATGAACAGTCCAACATTATTGTGTTCGCATCATCACACCGATGTGGGGCCGGTTAGCTTAGAGGTAGAGCGATGGGCTCGGAGCGAGGGATACCGGGTTCGATCCTCAGCCAAAGATTTAGCTAAAGGACAGAAATATCGACTACAGCAAAAACAATTGAAATCGAATGATAAATAACGAAGCTGACGTCACATCCGTTTGCTCTATTTTGAAAACTTGAAAAAATACGTTCATCTTTGACATCGAATAGAGCCGTAAGTAGTCAAGATATAGCTCTGAAAATTATCATCTTTCATGCGGCTGACACTCCCCTATCACCCTGGCAAGAAATTATGTTGCTGACAGTACTGTACAAATTGGAAAACGTTTGTAAAGACCACCCGTTATCAGTCGAAATTCGGCAAAATCATTGAAAAGTATGTACATTTTTCAACTTCAAATGCATATAGCTCTTTTATTTGAGCAGACAACCGAAAACTGTCAGTGAATCTGAGATAGAGAATTTTGTCAGCTTTCCGATGCAAAAAGAATTCTTGAAATCGGTTGGAAAATAAGGAAGTTATAGGAAGTATGACGTCACTTCCGTTTTCGTGGGAAGTAGCATTAACAGATATCTGAAAATCTCTGAGTCTCTGCTCACACTTGATCCGAATCGGCATGCACAATTTGAAGTCGATCCGACCAGCGGTTTGGTGTAGATGGAGGGAGCCCGTAAGTCAGCGGATGATTATTTTTCGATAGTTATCGCCCCTAAATTACAGTTTACGCCATTTGTAAATACACCTAATAAAACGGAAATTACATATGTGCAATATTCCGCCAGTGAAGTTTTCGTTTGTTTTTCACCATAGGCCGGGCACAAAGCGGGAAAGTTTTAGCTAAATGACTGAAATATCGACCGCAGCAAGAAATTTTGAAATCTATTGATAAATAACGAAGCTGACGTCACATCCGTTTGCTCTATTTTGAAAACTTGAAAAAAAAGACGTTCATCTTTGACATCCAATAGAACCGGAAGTAGTCAAGATAGAGCTCTGAAAATTATCATCTTTTATGCGCCTGACACTCCCCTATCACACTGGCAAATTATGTTGCTGACATTACTGTACAAATTGGAAAACGTTTGCAAAGACCACCCGTTATCAGCCGAAATTCGGCAAAAATTCGGCAAAATCGTTGAAAAGTATGTACATATTTCAACTTCAAATCCCCATAGCTCTCTTATTTGACCAGATAGCCGAGAACTGTCAGCGAGATCGAGATAGAGAATGTTGTCAGCTTTCCAATGCAAAAATAATTTTTGAAATCGGTTGGAAAATAAGAAAGTTATAGAAAGTTATAGAAAATATGACGTCACTTCCGGTTTCGTGGAAAGTGGCATTAAGATATTTCTGAAAATCTCTGATTCTCTGCGCACACTTGATCCGAATCGGCATGCAAAATTTGAAGTCGATCCGACCAGCGGTTTGGGCTGTAGCCTGAACGGCTGAATAAAAAAAAAACAAAAAAAAAACAAACCAACGAATACAATAGGTTTTCGGCGCAGCTGAAAACCGCCTCAAACCTAAAAAATGTATCCTTAAATTGAAAATTTCTCCCTCAAAGTATACTTTGCTAGAGAAGTATACTTTGCAATGTTGGTGAAATAGGCTACAGGATTCGTATGATATGACCTAGGTCAGATCAAATAATTTATTGAATGTTCATGAATATCTCGCATAATACAATATAGCTGCCAAAACAGTACACAACATAGACCGACATTTGTTATAAGACTGACGGGTTTCAATCACTGTATTTCACCTTCTGATGACCACAATAGTATGTACCCATGGGCAGATCGGAGGCGTTACCCCCCTCCCCCCCCCGACCCCCACGCCCCAAGTCCCCACAGATGTACATTGTCCACCACCACCCTCCCCGCACCCATAATACACCCACCGCCCATAATATTAAAACGATCCTAATCCTACGCCACCGAATTTCGGTCAGCAAATTAAAAATAAATTTAAAAAATCTGAAATGCCATTGATAATTAATGCGATGTATATGACCTGTACTTTAAAACTAAAAACAGATTCGTACTGCACAAGTCATGCGTAAATAACAAAATAAATTGACTGTATCATTCCAATGGCGCGAATCATCTCCGCAATATCTGCATGTGTCATCTCTTTAATGTGCCCTAGGAGATGCAAGTATATATTTATGGTATACGGTTTTACTATTTATTCAGTATTAATTGATATCAATAATTCGACTTTTGATGTCAATAAATCGATTTTTTATCAATAAACATAAGATGTTTGTGATATCAATAAATACTGAATAAATAGTAACATCGCGCTCCATGGCGCGGTTTTACTATTTATTCAGTATATTTTGATATCACCAAACCCGAATTAAAGATGGGATACAATTATAGTGGTATAAAACCTTTTAGGGGGAAATCCTATTTTCTCGAACGTATATGTTGCTACCACTCATTTGAACCGCCTCGATGAGGCGGTTCAAGTGAGTGGTAATACCATATACCTTTATAGAGAAATAAACAAAACAATGAGACCTTTTCAACAAAAAATATCGTATCCTTGGACTGAAATGGGTTAACTGTTATTTATCTCTAAGGCTGCTGCTGCCTGTTATAGTATTAAATTGCACTGGCAAATCACAAATTCGGCTGTTTAGATGCCTGAATTACGGTGAAACATCTCACGTGGCTTTCATAGGTTGTCTTGAAGTAGTCATCTGCCTATTTTATGGTGGAACCTCTTTTAACCGGACTGTGTCCGGTGTAGGTCCCCATGGTGTCCGGTTTAGTGAGGTTCCACTGTATGCATTTCAGTCCCTGTTTGCGATAGGGTTGTCGGTACCATCAGAGCGCACCAAATATTTCTTGTGCCAGTGTTTTAGACATATATACTCGTAACCGTATATATTTCTGCATGCCAGACGTTTCAAAGTAATAGATATGGCCGCTAGTGAAAAAGGCATCGGCTACCGTAGGATATATATTTCTCTCTGCTTCGTTTAGTACAGCATTTGAATAGATGCATGTAGCTGCATTATAAATGTGCTTAATTGTGCATGTCAACATGTATCTTATCGGTTTGAAGTATTTTACAGTGTCATTTATTATACAAACTACTGCATGATGCGGTAGCTGTTTTTATTACATCAATCTAAATGGTTGATATTTACCGGGTCACGTGATACAAACCAACGTAAACAATGGGCGACCTCCCACATTGCGGGACAGCTGTTTGATGATCTGTGACATTATATACTTCTACAACACCGCCTGAGCGACAAAGGACACTAACGGTTATCAGGGATCCAGATAAGCTGCGTATTTGCTTGAATACCCAATTAAACTTGCCAAAAACCCAATTGAAATCAGAAGTAGCTAGTATCAAAAAGCAATAACAATTTTGTGGTACCTTTATCATGCTGCAGAAAACAATAAACAGACCACAACTATAGCATATTTTTTCTTATTTTCCATAAAAACACATATTGCTATTTCATTCGAGCGACAATTCTAATGAAATGCAAAGACATGTTTTCATTTCTAAGCAAACTATTCGATACTTGCTGTCTGTTGATGTGTAAACAGTAATGTGATTTTATTTTACCCAATTAAAATTTTGAAATACCCAATTGCTTCAGAAATGATGGAGTGAAAATACTCAATTACTAATTCCTTATCTGGAGCCCTGGGTTATACTAGTTATTAGTGCATCGTAACTTCTGATCTATTGCGCTTGCACAATTGTGTGAACTTTGATTCCTGGGGCCGGTTTCTACGGAGCTCCCCAGGGGACATGGATTTTTTTTATTAATTCGTTCCCACGAAATAACAAGTCGTTCCCTCAATTTAACAATTTGTTCCCTCGAATTAACAATTCATTCCCACGAAATGACAATTCATTCCCTCAATTTAACAATTCGTTCCCTCGAATTAATAATTCGCTCCCACAATATAACAGTTCGTTCCCACGAATTAACAATTCGTTCCCGGGGAACGAACTGTTATTTCGTGGGAACGAATTATTCTTGGGAACGTATTAATAAAAATAAGAATTATACGTCCCCTGCGAGGGGTGGGGGGTGGGGTGGGGGGGGGGGGCTCCGTAGGTTTCACTAAACTTCTTACGACAAACTGTTCGTACAAAGATTTCTATGAATTTGCTTCCCACATTAACCCTTTCAACACCACAGACCTCTATAGAGACAATGTTTGCAAACAGTGCAGATCCAGATGAGCCGGCTCGTAACGAGCCGTCTCATCAGGATCTCCACTGTTTGTTAATAGTTATCAAATTTGAAAAAAAAATACCCTTTCTGAAGAATGGAATAGCCTGAAAATTTGAATGGACCAATGAAATAGCATGAAACATTGGCATGGAACATCCTATTAAGTTACTTGGTGTTGAAAGGGTTAACGTGCTTCTCTAATGCTACCATTTTGTATATACGGGTTCACGCAGCACATACACGAACGATTTCCCAAAATCTCTCACTTACTCGCGTACTCGTTGTTTGGACGCGTCCACTCGTGTATTAGTTCATGCTATGCAAACATGTACGATGGAATATCCTCCATGCTATGTGCGGATAAAGCTAAAGTCTTAAGAAGTTCGTAAGTGCCAAATTGTAATTTGCATACCATTTGCAAAGGCAACCAATGCTGATATATTACGTGGGTGTGTTGACATGTAATAGAGCGTATCTGGCAAGGCTTCTGAAACGGGATAGGCGAGGCTCTACCGAGCACATCCAGTTTCCGTGCCGCGCCAGATATTTTTCTCATTCACGGCACTAACCTACTATTATATGTATCCCGTCAACATTACAAATAGCTTTGTATTGACAGGATATAAAACATGTTTCACGGCACATACGCACATACGCACATACGCATGTGTTGACGTGATAACATTGTAACATTAGCCAACTACCGTAATGTGAGAAGAAAATTTATAAAAAATCTTCGTACTTACTTTATTGTCGCACCCACTTCAGGGTGTATGATCACGTGGTACTAACAATAACAACAAGTACCGATTCAAAGTATGTATTCTTTTATAGTGTCCTTAGTACGTAACGGATTTTGATGAAATATGGCGCATCAAACGCGTCTTGTTAAGCTGCATTTGGTGGTCTCTGTATTTTCGCCCAAACTTCTGTCGTTTTTGCGTATAATCGATTTTCGCCCAAACTTCTGTCGTTTTTGCGAAGAATCGATTTCCGTGTCTACCGACACGGAAATTGATTCTTTGCAAAAACGACATAAGTCTGTGCCAAAATCCCTAGACCACTAAATGCAGCTCATGGAGACGCGTTTGCTGCGCCATATTTCATCAAAATCAGTTGCATATTAAGGAAAATATCAAATAATACTTACTTTGGAGTGGGCGACGTTGTTGTTGTTGTAACCACGTGATCATGCACCTTGTTATTGTCGCACCCACTTGCGGACAGCGCGATATTGTCGGCACATTGGCGTACGCACGTACGTGCATCCGGGTTAATTTTTTTTGTTAAAGCTGTTGGTTAAAGTTTTTCGGTTACTATCAAAGCCTTGGCGGGCCCGACATGCGGGCCGCTGCCATCTAGTTTATCACACGACGTTTAGTGAAACGCGACCCAGTATCGGAGACGATATGACAAAACATTGTATTCAGAATATATTCAATATTGCATTATTTCATATAGAACTAACGACGGCATGTACATTTTATTTGATGATTAAACGTATGCAGAATTATTATGCTACATTTATTACATCATCACAGCCAACATGGCTGTGATCATGTAACAAATTCATTATAATAAAAAAGTAATAAATTTATCATTAACTTGAAATTTCTCCCTCAACGTATGCTTTGCAAGATAAGTATACTTTGCAATTTTGCTGAAATAGACTTCTGGGTCCGGTTGTTCAAAACACCAGTTAGCTTAACGGACTGTTAAATCCTTAACGGACTGTTAAATCCTTAACTGAATGGTTAAAATCTCTGTTAAAACAGAGATTTTAACCATTCAGTTAAGGATTTAACAGTCCGTTAAGCTAACTGGTGTTTTGAACAATCGGGCCCTGGTATACAATATGTGTACACTTGTAAATGCCATGACCATGACATTATGATATATCCTTAACTGAATGGTTAAAATCTCTGTTAAAACAGAGATTTTAACCATTCAGTTAAGGATTTAACAGTCCGTTAAGCTAACTGGTGTTTTGAACAATCGGGCCCTGGTATACAATATGTGTACACTTGTAAATGCCATGACCATGACATTATGATATATCCTTAACTGAATGGTTAAAATCTCTGTTAAAACAGAGATTTTAACCATTCAGTTAAGGATTTAACAGTCCGTTAAGCTAACTGGTGTTTTGAACAATCGGGCCCTGGTATACAATATGTGTACACTTGTAAATGCCATGACCATGACATTATGATATATCCTTAACTGAATGGTTAAAATCTCTGTTAAACAGTTAAGGATTTAACAGTCCGTTAAGCTAACTGGTGTTTTGAACAATCGGGCCCTGGTATACAATATGTGTACACTTGTAAATGCCATGACCATGACATTATGATATATCCTTAACTGAATGGTTAAAATCTCTGTTAAAAAAAACAGAGATTTTAACCATTCAGTTAAGGATTTAACAGTCCGTTAAGCTAACTGGTGTTTTGAACAACCGGGCCCTGGTATACAATATGTGTACACTTGTAAATGCCATGACCATGACATTATGATATATCCTTAACTGAATGGTTAAAATCTCTGTTAAAACAGAGATTTTAACCATTCAGTTAAGGATTTAACAGTCCGTTAAGCTAACTGGTGTTTTGAACAACCGGGCCCTGGTATACAATATGTGTACACTTGTAAATGCCATGACCATGACATTATGATATATCCTTAACTGAATGGTTAAAATCTCTGTTAAAACAGAGATTTTAACCATTCAGTTAAGGATTTAACAGTCCGTTAAGCTAACTGGTGTTTTGAACAACCGGGCCCTGGTATACAATATGTGTACACTTGTAAATGCCATGACCGTGACACTATGATATTGCAAAATTTGTTCTCACACTTATTATATATTCAATATGCAATATATCAGTTTAATGTACGTGTTTATGTCGTCTCGTATTGTTGTATAACCTGTCCGAATGTCTTCGTTAATGTCTCGTTAGCGTTTGTCACGCACATTGGCGGTGCACTGTGGAGCTAATCAATGAATAAAGGCCAGACATACAAGTATACGATATAGGTACTTAATAATTGAGACACGCCATGCGATTTTGTACCTTCGAACATCTGCGTTATTTCATTAAATACGTTCACAAAATTTTCAATATTTTTCATAAAATTTACGAAAAATATTGTACATTTTGTAAACGTATTTAATGAAATTACGCAAATGTACGAAGGTACAAAATCCAATGGCGTGTCACATATATTAGCGAATTACATAAACCCTGTGGAACCAGGGGAAATATTGATATAATAATGTAGAACACCCAATATAGACAGAATTAGCTCTGAATACTACTGTCTGTTCACGAAACCTGCCCGAATTTTACGGCCACGTAAACAATGCAAAAACATTATTTTTTCGATAATTGTAAATTTTAGAAAAATTCTTAATACGCCTTCTTTTTAATTCGTGAAATTTGGTCAACAAATATTGATTTTATTACGAAAAATTCGTATGTCTTTGGAAATTGAACGTGGGATTAAAAAAATGAACACAATTGGAAATTGACTCAGAAATCTGGCTAGATAGCTTGTAAATGATGTAAATAAGAAAACAAAAGTTCGATTTTGAAAATCGGTCCACAAATAAAAGATATTTACAAAGAAATGTTTGCCCCTATGTTAAATTCCCAATAAATTTCGCAATAAAACAATTATTTGATGGATTTTCTTCAAATATTTTTTTGTTGGGGCCGGGGGGGGGGGGGGGGGGGTGGGGGGGGGGGGGGGGGGGGTGGGGAGGGGGACTTTTTTTGTTATTGATGACAAAGTACTTGTTTAGATTGAATGCGGTTAATAGCCAAAAGTTCGTCGGAAGCAACCGTGGAACAGACAGTAAATACATATATGTATATATATATTGATTTCGAAAAAAAAAATGCAATATTTTCCGTGAATTAAATTCCGCATGAGCTCTGGATCTTGTTTGAAATTGCGACTACATTTACATACATGTGGCTGTGACTCGAGTAATGTTTTCACCGTCGTGTAGCTCCTGATCAAATAACACACGCATGTAGCCTATTAACGATCTATATTGCTTATTAGAAGCATGATGTGTGTTTCATTGATAGAATGGCGAACAGTGCATATCCTGATCAGAGTAGAGTGTGCGGATGCACATGCTGATCTGGATCTACACTGGTCGCAAAACCCATAAGCCAAATTTATTCAGACACGTATCATCAGGCGATTTATTTTCTCGAGTCACAACCACAATTTTTAATTAATTTTTGAAATCAATACTGGCTAAATACGGCGATACGACACTGGAAGAATGAGTCGTTTTGCTGTCCAAATTACCGCCTCTGCGAAATTATTTGTGAGTATATGTATTCTAATTCCTCGTCTTTCCCACCGCACCCCCTCCCCACGCCCACCACCATCATTCAGGCTTGAAAAAAACACGGAAGGTTTGTCAATCTGATGTTCCTAATTTATATCTAATTTTAAGCAGGCAAAATGGTCACTAAATTACTGGGCAACCACACCAATCAGGATTCCTTGGTCCGATTTGGAGACGTTTCATCGTTTATGTAACGTTTCGGTGCTCATCATGATCTATTTCTATTATAGGTCAAGTTCAACAAAGATGTGACCTTCAATATAACGTTAGCTGACGGGCAAAACAATACGTTGGTCAACTAACGTTCACACATGTAAATACAATTTCAATTGAGTGAATATAGAGAATAGTAGATTAGTGCCGTGAATGGGAAAACATATCTGGCAAGGCTCAGGAAACGGGATGGGCGAGGCTCTGCCGAGCACATCCCGTTTCCGTGCCGCGCCAGAAATTTTTCCCATTCACGGCACTAACCTACTATTCTATTTATCCCGTCAGCACATACAATGGCTTTAAAATAACCCCAGCCACCGCACATATTCATACGCAGTGATTAGGTCGTATTGACAGGATATAAAAAAATTCACGGCACCGTGTTTCACGGCACATACGCACTGTGTTGACGGGATAAATAATGATCGCAGGTGTTTAATGTGTTATTTCGGTATATCTGGTGGTTTGGTTGCATTATTACCAACATACAATTTACGTCAGCTGCCGCGAATTACACGTATAAGTACGGTAATATAGAGTATTTTGACGGTATACAAGGGGTCCGAAAGTTCGGAACGGTGAATGTGTAGATAATTGTCGATTTCTGTGTGATTGAGCATTAGTACTAGTACGCAAAACAAACGAAATCCACCAAACTACCCTCATGGCACCAAATCAATGACCACCTGTTTCAAACATAATATTGATAATGATATGCGAGTATAGCGATCATAATTCCGGAGTAATTATAAGCGTCGGAGCCGTCAATAATAGCGCCCAACTGTTAGTAGGATCTTGAATCATTACCAAACTTCCTCAATATCTTCCTCACATTGGCGGCGATCAGCACAGTGTCATTCGGGTGACCTTCACATTATTGAGCTTGACCTTTGTGGCTGATACACTCCACGGCGATGTCCTTGTTTTATTTAATATCCGCGGTCATTTGAAAGGAGTTATTCATGTTGTGCGCGATGAGTGCAGATTTCAGCACGGCACCAGACACTCCCAATTTCACTGCAATGCAGTGTAATTTAGAGTAACATGACTATATAATGATCTGTCTTCGGGCAAAATTGATATACAAGTCATAGTACGTAAAACTGGATTGCTCATTTTGCGATCAGTGTAGCTCCTGATCAGCTTGTAGTCTGATCAGGGGGCTACACTGTTCGCTATTGAATGATTAGACACCCCTGTTGTATTTAACGAAATATAGCATTAAGCTACACGAGTGTGCTCATTGATCAGGAGCCACACTGGTCGAAACTTCAATAAGCCCCCATTTTACCGGGACAGATCACGTATCATATAATGATATATCCCAAGGCAGAATGTATATATACCCAGCGACATAAACCAGTTTATGGTCAAATAAACTGTATGAATCCTGTTAATTATCTTTGATTATCCGATCCGCCTTGTCATTACTAGAAACTTGAAGACAGACTCTGACAAAACTGTGATTATTTTGTGTTTGGCCAGTGTAGATCGTAATCAAATTGTGCACCCATAAGATAATGGTTCCCTTTGTTACAAGTATAGTTAGTTACAGTGTTTGATAAACGCCAAATCTACAGAAACTCAAATAATTAATGTTGTAATTATTTGAGATTATGTATAATTGGCGTTCCATAGAAACGTGTTGCTATAGGTGATGTGCGCATGATTGTGATGTGCAGGCTTGTCTACAATGGTCGCAATGGCAAAAAGCCCGGTTTTCTCAGATCGTAGTAAATAGGTGAATATCCTGACGCTGTTGCAAAAATGAGGCATCATCTGATCTGCAAGGTACTGAATAAGCAGTAATTGTGTTACTGTATGTTTTATGGTCTTCATCTGGGTGGATGAATGAATAGGCAGAAATCAGCGACTGCAATATGATACCTTCCATGACAAAACAGGTGTTTGTTTATAATCGTTTATACAATGGAACCTCTCTAAACCGGACACCCTGGGATGTCCCCAGGGTGTCCGGTTTAGAGATGCTCCACTGTAATTCAGATATATGAGCGTACCGATACATACTTTTGTTAATTGCTAACATGCAGAGTCATTAACAGTCTATATGAATTACAGTGAAACCCATCAAAATTAAGCAAACGTATTGTTCTATGCGTTCGGTTTAGAGAGGTTTCACTGTACAATGGAGTTCTGGATAAACTATCGCACTCGTGTAATCTTGCACGCCTGCCAAAAGTGTCGTATGGACCAGGAATAGCCCCCACACACACTCCACCTACACACACGCACACGCACGCACACGCGAGCACACACCACCGCCATCATCACCACCATAGAAACAAAGTGTAAACAAATAAAGCACTTAAATCAATGTCGTTCCGACCCATGTAGATGGCGGGATATGGCTAATTTCACACGCTCTGCAATCGAATGTCTAATAGGCATCCATCCGTCGGAATAGAATTGTAGCCCAGTTCATATGGATGTCTAATAGTTATTTCCGTTCAATAGCATGTGACTCTCTATTCCTAAGACTTGAGAAATGCCTATTCATAGCAAACAAAATAATCAACATTTTACTCTGTTTTTGTTGACGTTTGCATATTAATTTATAGATTTATATCAGCTATGTAGATATATCACCGAGTCCAGAAATACCATTGGTTCGGTTGATTAAATAAACATGTAATCAGTCATAAAACAATGATAGTTTGACTGTATCTACATCACTAGCCTCAGGCGAAATAACATCACCATATTACTACTTGTTAACCCTTTCAACCATATAGACCATGACAGACACCTACATTTAGTTTAACTAATTGACAGTCTGTGTAGGCCCTGATCAAACAGCGTTGTTGCGCGGGCTGACCGGGTACTAAGCTCATGTCATAATGGTACCTGTCCCCAGTCGGGGTCCATGCACTAGTATAAGTATACTCTGTTAGAAACGTAATCATGCTACATGAAACCTTGTTGCAATGTGTATCTTATTCATGTCTTGAGAATGCGCTCGCTTGTTTCCTCATGTATTCGTCTATGTTGCGAACTGAGAGAATAAAGGAATATCAACTATGTAGATCCAGATGAGTCGGCTCATAGAGAATAGTAGGTTAAAGCCGTGAATGGGGAAAAATATCCGGCAAGGCTCAATAATTTCTTTATTTCTCATCAGAAGTATATGTTGTGACTACTCATTTGAACCGTCTCGCCGAGACGGTTCAAATGAGTGGTCACAACATATACTTTGGTTCAGAAATAAGGAAAATAGATAGAGAATAGTAGGTTAGTGCCGTGAATGGGAAAAATATCTGGCAAGGCTTAGGAAACGGGATGGGCGAGGCTCTACCGAGCACATCCCGTTTCCGTGCCGCGCCAGATATGTTTTCCCATTCACGGCACTAACCTACTATTCTATTTATCCCGTCAACACCTACAAATGGCTGTAAAATAGTATTGACTGGATATCAAAAATGTTTCACGGCACATACGCACTGTGTTGACGGGATAAATAACAATGGTTAGTCCTTTCAACCATGCAGATCATGAAGCAAACACTTGCAAACACTGTAGATCCAGATGAGGCGGCTCGTAACGAGCCGTCTCATCAGGATCTGCAGTGTTTGTCATTCCTGTTACGAGTTTGAAACAAAGCCTCTGTTTTGTTAATGGAATAGTCCCAAGCTAACATGAAATATACCGTGTCATATATGTATTTAGGGATGAAAGTAATAAGTAATGATCATTTTGTTTGTATCCAAAAACAATGTCCATAGTTTGCATGTGAGGGCTGTATCTAATGTTCGTATAACTTGATACCCAACCCATTTGTTATTTTTTTCCATCGAAAACCTACTTAAGGATATATTTTGTAGTTAAATCGTGATGCTTGTATCTATTGTAATTGTCATGCATTTGAAAATGAAATAATATATTATGAAACTAAACAATTACATGTATGCTGTATACGGACTGAAAACTGGTTTATGCAAGTCTGTCATATATTTGAATAGAATAATTGATTTACATACATATGAACTGCATAAATTACGGTATGACATATGTGAAATGAAAACGAATAATAAAACAAAATATATACAGCCCGTTAAATTACTTGAACATATGTTGATTACGAGATTGGTAATTTGGCGGCCATATTGGACGCCATCTTGAAATCCAGCTGTGTTTATTTGTGTAGTTAATGTACTTCTGCGAAAACAGTAAAACTTCTATGAGCCAAGCACCCGGTAAGCAGTAGCCTAATTTAGATGTGGCTGACCGTGATATGTATGTAATGATGATGTCGGTCATGAATGCAGAACACACAAACTGTGTCGCAGTACGTGCTCATATATATCCGATGTTATACGGGAACATCGCTAAACCGGACACGCTAGGAACCTCCCACGGTGTACGGTTGAGATTCCACTGTATTACACTACAACAGCATCCGTTGTCTAGATAATTTCTAGTGTATAGCCTTTCTCCAGCGTTTGTGTATATATGCCCTGAGATGCATATTTGTGACTGTGACTGGATAAATGAGGCTTATGGGTTTTGCGACCAGTGTAGATCCAGATCAGCCTGTGCATCCGCACAGTCTGATCTGGATCTGCACTGTTCACCATTCAGTCAATAACATACAGGTAATGCTTCCAACTTACAGTTTTGATCATTATCAGGCTTCAGGGGCCCGTTTCACTAAATTTCGTAGACTAAAATGTTCGTAAGTGCAAATTTAGGATCGTCTGGAAATTTCAATTGATGGATTTATATTTACTGAGGGCAGCCTATGCTCAATAAATGAAAATCCAATAATTGTTTACAAGAAAACATTGTTATTGTGAAATTTACTGACTATCATAAGTATGCACTTACGATAAATTTAGTCGTAATAAGTTTAGTGAAACGGCCCCCAGGAGTGTGCTAGAAGATCAGAAGTTTGAATAACCAGAAAAGCTATAAGCCACATTTCTCCAGTCACAGCCACATTTCACTTCTCATGAGTGCGCTAGAAGATCAGAAGTTTGAATAACCAGAAAAGCTATAAGCCACATTTCTCCAGTCACAGCCACATTTCACTTCTCATATTACACAGATGTGATCAATTATACGTCCATTCGCAATTCACGACATGGACAGCTGGTCATTCATTTTTCAGCTGACCGGGTACTTTCCATTGTTGGATAGATGCACTTAAAATAGCAATGGGTTCGGATAACATCTAAAATCACATGGCCAAATAATAGCCAGTAAAATGACGCCCTAATTGAGGTATTTAGAATTATTCGAGGAATGGGTTGTCCATTTAATTAAAGCAATACTAAGACGTGAAAACGTCTTTTGTCAATGTGTGAGACTGGTCAAATGGTCATTCTTCCAGACTGTTATGGCATCACACCTCCCCAGATTGGCTGATACTGAATGGAGCGAATGCACTTCACACATCCATTGTGGTGCATTTATTTAATAACATCTAATACTCGGGTTAGTGGGGGCAAAATTGCACTTTTGTCCATGGTGATAAATTTAACCCTTTCACCCTAAAGTCGATGGGCAAAGTACTCGCGCATATGTGTTTCATTCTGTGTCAATATAACACATTCAATGTATTCTTATACGGAGCCCCGCAGGGGACATGGATTTTTTTTATTAATTCGTTCCCACGAAATAAGAATTCGTTCCCTCAGTTTAACAATTCGTTCACTCGAATTAACAATTCGTTCCCACGATATAACAATTCGTTCCCTCGAATTAACAATTCGTTCCCACGATATAACAATTCGTTCACTCGAATTAACAATTCGTTCCCACGATATAACAATTCGTTCCCTCGAATTAACAATTCGTTCCCACGAAATGACAATTCGTTCCCTCAATTTAACAATTCGTTCCCTCGAATTAAAAATTCGTTCCCACGATATAACAATTCGTTCCCACGAATTAACAATGTTATTTCGTGGGAACGAATTAATTAAAAAAAAACAACAAAAAAACGGGGCTCCGTATTCTTATGACCTAGTTTCATGATTGAAAAAATGGTACTGTTGTTTCCTTTTGTTGTTTTCTGCTATTTTGGTTGCCCTCGTCTACATACATTTGCCAACATATTTCAGCAACTAATTTAGCAATTGGGGTGTACTGTTCGCATGCATGGTATGAGTGAAACGTCCGTGACGCTCGTAGCAAACACTGTAGATCCTGATCGTGTAGCCAGCAGTGTATTGCTGTTACGAAGGGCGTGACAGCCAGACAACTTATGGGGCCCGTTTCACTAAATTTCGTACGATTAAAATGTTCGTAAGTGCAAATTTAGGATCGTCTGGAAATTTCAATTGATGGATTTACATTTATTGAGCATAGGCTATGCAGCCTATGCTCAATAAATGAAAATCCAATAATTGTTTACAAGAAAATATATGTTATTGTGAAATGTACAGACTTTCATAATTCTGCACTTACGATCAATTTAGTCGTACGAAGTTTAGTGAAACGGGCCCCAGGTTACTGATCACGAGCCAGTCTGCTGGAGTATGTCCCATTTCTAATGAATACAATAAGTTATCGTGTTTTTTGCATAAAATGTTGACAACAACTCTGATATCTTCTGTGACTTATGGCGAACGTTGACGATATTTTCATAGCAAATGCGGAATTCTATTCTATTCCGCATTTTACTCTGAACATTTCTGAACTTTCGACATCATTTAGGTACAAAATCACATGGCTTGTCTCATACAATTATATCATTTACTGGGTTATTTACTATATTTCCTGGTGTACTATTTTCTACGGAAGCCCATTAGGACCACTTCACTTCTCTTTTTTTTATTTCCGTTTATTCAAGATCTTTTCTTGAATTTTCAATTCTGCACGTACTCTGTATGCGAGAAAGTATCTTGAAAATTCAAGAAAAGATCTCGAAAATTCAAGAAAAGATCCTGAAAATTCGAGAAAAGAACTTGAAAATTCAAGAAAGTATCTTGAAAATTCAAGAAAAGGTCTAAAAAATTCAAGAAAAGAACAAAATTCAAGAAAAGATCTTGAAAATTCAAGAAAAGATCTTGAAAATTCAAGAAAAGATCTTGAATATAAGGAAATAAAAAAAAGTGAAGTGGCTCTAATGGGCTTCCGTAATTTTCTGTTTAATAACATTTTTTATGATATAACATTGGAATGCTATATTTGTACTTGCTATATGTGGTCAACATGTGGTCAGCATGACCAAGTGACCAGTTCATTTGTCATCATCCGGTATATCGACTGTCATATGGACGCCAAAAAACCGACGTATCGACAAGCGTTTGACATATACCCCCCCACGGCGTCGTGTTAATTTCATAAATATTTATTTTGGATGACTCGGCCTATCCTCGCTGTTCATTGTGTACCTTTGGGGGATTTATTCAGGACACGGTCGACAGCTAGTACTAGTAGAGCAGCAGCTTCCGGAAAATTTTGAGAGGGGTCAACCGGAAGTACCACATTACATGTTATATACCAAAATGTTTGTCTTGGTGCCATTATGGCAACTTTGTGCCGGCTGAGATTTTTGGGTCAAAAGATGACCCTTGGCAAAATAAATTTGAAAACTGGAATCCGCACTTTTTGAGAATAAATGAAACTTATTTTATGCACACAGGGTTATAACATGTATAACTGAAATATAGCAATTAAATTACAACCTTCTGTAACATATAAACCATATTTGGCAACTGACCGTTCCAAGATAGCACCAATTTCCTTGCATGTAAGTGTACTTCAAATTAACAGGTTATTTGACGAACACATTGTATAACATTTAAGTTACTGTACGATATTTGTATATATACATGTCGTTCGTATTGCAATATACTATATTGGACGCAAACTTAAAAGTTTCATCATTGGGAGTTAAAATCACCACACCAGGCGCGGATCCAGATGGGGGTGTCCAGACGCCTGCCCTGCCCTAAACAAGCAAATCACAATTTTGTATATACCGTATCCCAAATTGTATTCTGTGCTGCAATAAATAAGCGCGGCCATTGCACCAGCAGATAATGAGATAATGAGGATAGTCCGGTAAATGCATTTGAAAAAGTGATCAAGATGTTAACAAAGTTTGTGGAAGAGACGCTTGCTGACCCAGACTCAGACGATGGAAAAAATCGAAAAAGCATGTGTGACACATTACCACGGTCAGTTCGGAAAGCAATGTCTGAAATCATGTCAGTTAAAGTAAGTAAAGAAGAATAATGTGAGTATGGACGAAAAACTAATGTCTTTGAGCTGTCACAGCCAATAAAAAAAATCCATAGGCAAGAAACATGTCGTATGAAAATGCACTAGTTCCGTTAAGCACATTTACTGAGGATGGTAAGAAGATGGCATGGACAGTAAAATCACAGTCTATCCCGTGGCTGGAAGGAATATAAACATCAGAAACAGTGAACACTGCAACAGCATGTGATGCCATCGTATTTGATGGACATGCCTGCATTCAGATGATGAATGACACTTATAGTAGTATGAAACTTTTTAGTGGAGAAAATCCTATTTTCTTCATTTCATCTCGAAAGTATATGTTGTTACCACTCATTTGAACCGTCTCAACGAGACGGTCCAAATGAGTGGTAACAACATATACCTTTATGGAGAAATAAACAAAAGAATGAGATTTTTCAAATAAAAATGATTGTATCCTTAGACTGAAATGGGTTAAGCATGTTTACTGAGGATGGTAAGAAGATGGTATGGACAGTAAAATCACCGCCTATCCCATGGCTGGAAGGAATATAAACATCTGAAACAGTGAACACTGTACTAGCATATGATGCCACCGTATTTGATGTGCATGCCTGCATTCAGATGATGAATGACACAACACGACATGTTGCCACAATTATAATTAAGAGATGGCGATGGGGCTCTTCAATTTTATTTTGAATCGCAGTAGAGTCTCTAACAGTGACATTCCAGTTCAGCAAATTCATGTAGTGTTCGACAATATGATGACGACAGCATCAAGGACCAAACGCGTGAGAAACGAACATGGGGCGTACAATGAAGTGCTATAAACGTGCGACCAGAAATCCAGATCCCACCAAACTGGACACAATTTCTCAGTAATTGCATGAATAAGTCTGCGCTTGTACAGTATTACACAAGGCACAATTGTATCTTGCTTGCTGAAAATCATGTTCTGTTTATTAGACGATGTCAGGAATATAAGGTCGTTAAAGTAATTCCGTCCGCCGTTAGTGGAGTCCCAGAGGTACAGTCCATTCAAGAAGAAGCTGACACGATATTTATACTACACTGTGTCAAAGCCTCTGATGGGTGCAAAAACAATTGTAGTATGCAGTCCAGTAGCCTATTTCATCAACATTGCAAAGTATACTTTACTAGCAAAGTATACTTTGAGGGAGTAATCATTTATTTTTCCGGAAATGCATTATTTCATATAGAACTAACAAATGCATATATTTCATGATTAAAAGTATGCAGAAATATTATACTGAATTTATTACATTATCACAGCCAAATTGGCTGTGATAATGTAATAAATTCAGTATAATAAAAATTAATAAATTTATCATAAAATTGAAAATTTCTCCCTCAAAGTATACTTTGCTACTAAAGTATACTTTGCAATGTTGATGAAATAGGCTACTGATACTGACGTTCTTGTCCTCCTCATTCACCATCGTCCAGAATTAGAGCAAGCAGACTCGTCTTCTTAACAGGTCGTACTGGGAGGCACGCACATTTAGTGCGGTATATTCCTGTTCATGAAATCTATGACAACATGCGTCCTCCACAGCGAAACATACTTCTGCCAATGTATTGTCTGACAGGATGTGACACTACTAGCTCATTCGTTGGTCATGGAAAGAAATCTGCCATCTGCATACTGAAACAGAAGCCAGCTGAATATGATTCATTGGGAGCATCAAGAACTACTGAGGAAGTGTACAAATCTCAATTTGTTCACAGTATGATGTTTGTCGGAGATATGTATAGGAGGAAAACAAGACTGTATGTCACTGAATTTGTTGCGTGAGAAAACAGAAAAGACTGTCACTGAAAAAATGCTGCCTCCGACGGAAAACAGCTTTGATCTCCTTGTCCGCATGTGGTCGTATCAACTTATGATAAGGTGCAAGGCTAACATTCCAAATTTTGCCGTGCAAGACCCTGTTGGGTTTGGGTAAGAAAGGGGCACACATCAGCCACAGTTAATGAATCGCCTGCAGCATCGGAGCTTTTGAACAATTTAGTTTGTGATTGTACAAACTCCGGTGCAGAAGGATGCACGTGCGTACACAGTGATCAGGCGCGTAAGGTGTGAAGTGGGCGATCTAGAAGATATTGTGTGTTCGAATCCGTTGACAACAGAACCGTTTGAACTGCTAAATGTGCGGAGTCACGACATGGATAATGAGTATCTGCAATGTAATGACTAGACAGAAAAAACAATCATACTGGCTACTGTATCGTATCTCATGAATGATATGCAATATTTATATATTTCTAACTGAAAATATCACATTTCACTTCCGCTTAGAAATACAAGATAAGCTTTCCACTTATATTTGCATAATGTAATTGGTGCAAGTCAGACATTACAAAAAAAACACTTTACATGTAACTTTATATAGATAGTATCTATTATCTAACATGAGGAACATGCTCGCATGTGATTATAGTCACAACATATTGACACATTTTACTAGTGTATGCCTTCACCAGCATGTGTATTAATGTATTGTGTCACGTCATGGCAAATGCAAGTACAATGTATTGTACAGGTGCTACACTGGTCTAAAATATAATCAGCCCCGTGTATCATGATGCATACGTGTAATAAGATGTAATCGAATTTGGCTTCAAAACGCTTCTGTGGCAACACAATGGTAAGGTTTGAACAATCACATACACTAAATTCATTCAGTGTTTCTATTTACACTATAAATTTCGTCCGGTACTTCCGGTTGACCCATTTCCTTAACTAGAGTACTTATTTAAGTGCTGCTGCTACACTATACATGATGATGCATGCTCGAATAGTTGGATGACTTTTTTCGTGGCCTATGTGTCAGGAAATCGCATCTGCGGCGATCTGGCATTTAAACATTTCCTAGGGGAGGACCCCCAGACCCCCCGACTTTACGATTTCGCGCTCGCGGAGGTCGGCTAGCCGAATTGTAATTACAGACCCCACCTGCAATTATTTTTGTATCCGCCCCTGGAATGTCATATTTAGTCCTGAATAGGAGATACTAAGTCCTAAACAGGAGATACTAAGTCCTGAATAGGAGATACTAATTCCTGAATAGGAGATACTAATTCCTGAATTGGAGATACAACGTCCTGAATAGGAGATACTGAGCCCTGAATAGGAGATACTAAGTCGTGATAGGAGATACTAAGTCCTGATAGGAGATATTAAGTCCTGAATAGGAGATACTAAGTCCTAAATAGGAGATACTAAGTCCTGAATAGGAGATACTAATTCCTGAATTGGAGATACAACGTCCTGAATAGGAGATACTAAGCCCTGAATAGGAGATACTAAGTCGTGATATGAGATACTAAGTCCTGATAGGAGATATTAAGTCCTGAATAGGAGATATTAAGTATTGAATAGGAGATACTAAGTCCTGAATATGAGATACTAAGTCCTGAATAGGAGATACTAAGTCCTGATAGGAGATATTAAGTCCTCAATAGGAAATACTAAGTCCTGAATAGGAGATAATACGTCCTGAATAGGAGATACTACGTCCTGATAGTATATCATATCCAGGACTTAATATCTCCTAAGTCCTGAATAGGAGATACTAAGTCCTGAATAGGAGATACTAAGTCCTGATAGGAAATATTAAGTCCTGAATAGGAAATACTAAGTCCTGATAGGAGATATTAAGTCCTGAATAGGAGATACTACGTCCTGATAGGAGCTATTAAGTCCTGAATATGATATACTACTAAGTCCTGAATAGGAGATACTACGTCCTGGATATGAGATACTAAGTCATAATTAGGAGATACTAAGTCCTAATTATGAGATAATAAGTCCCAATTAGGAGATACTAAGTCCTAAATATGAGATACTAAGTCATAAATATGAGTAAATAAGACCTGAATATGAGATAATAAGTCCTGAATAGGAGATACTAAGCGAATAAATGAATATCAACTATGTAGATCCAGATGAGCCCGCTCATAACAATGGTTAGCCCTTTCAACCATACACAGATCATGAAGCCAACACTTGCAAACACTGTAGATCCAGATGAGGCGGCTCGTAGCGAGCCGTCTCATCAGGATCTGCAGTGTTTGTCATTCCTTTTAAGATTTTGAAACAAAGCCTCTGTTTTGTTAATGGAATAGTCCCAAGTGAACATGGAATAGATCGTGCCATATATGTATTTAGGGATGAACGTAATAAGTAATGATCATTGTGTTTGTGTCCAAAAACAATGTCCATAGTACTAAGATACTAAGTCCTGAATAGGAGATACTAAAGTCATGAATAGGAGATACTAAGTCCTGAATAGGAGATACTAAGTCCTGAATAGGAGATACTAAAGTCATGAATAGGAGATACTAAGTCCTGAATAGGAGATACTAAGTCCTGAATAGGAGATACTAAAGTCATGAATAGGAGATACTAAGTCCTGAATAGGAGATACTAAGTCATGAATAGGAGATACTAAGTCATGAATAGGAGATACTAAGTCCTGAATAGGAAATACTAAGTCCTTAATAGGAGATACTAAGTCATGCATAGGAGATACTAAGTCATGAATAGGAGATACTAAACGTAAACTTTATAAAATATATTTCATAAGATATCATACATCTTTTATCAGGTAACCTGCCTTGTATTGACCGAATACGTACTGACTGATAACATATTGTTGAATAAGGCATTGACCTGATACAAACATCCGGGTTACAACGAAGTGGAAACTGACGTTCCATTGGTCGGATGACGTCACGTGACGTTACCGAATGACGTCAGTGTAATGACGCAACGTAAACAAGTCCGCGTTCTGTCTATATAATACGACGTCATCTAATGTCATTTTCGAGCATAAAACGTTACCTGATAAATAGAATACCAGGCTAGTGTCTTTGATATCAAGTTTATCAGGCTCGGCTCGGAAACGGTAGGAATTCCTCTGCAAGTCTCGGAATTCCTACGCGTTTCCTAGCCTTGCCTGATAAACTTGATATCAATAGACACTAGCCTGGTATTCTCTATGTAAGGTACAACATCACATCGGTTGTCTCATAATAAATAAACTGAGATAATTAATGAATATTCAGCCAAACAAACATAAAGATGAAAACAGGAAAATCAGTTCCGCTTAGAATCGGAAATACTCGTTTATCAAAGAAGTCTGCCGAATGCCCGAATGTGCATTTTCCCATGGCGCGTCTCACATGTCCGTGACGTGCAACAACATGTACCGTTTTACGAACTCCAAATTCCTGAAACGGATGTACATAACCTAGCCATGCTGTTGCTCAAGTAAACACCACAAGATAAAAGATATGGAGTTTGTAACTCCTCGCCACGAAACCAGGATATTTGAAATATGTTCACACGTACTCCCTCCCGGATGGATCTGAGGAACGTTTCACTAATGTTCATACTAGTAAGATGTTCGTAAGTATGGCAAGCCACCTGCACAATAATTCCACAAACCCAGATTTGATACCCAACCCCAGGATTGAGCTCCCCGAACCAGGGACCCGTTTCACTAAACTTCGTACGATTAAAATGTTCGTAAGTGCAAATTTAAGATCGTCTGGATTTCAATTGATGGATTTACATTTATTGAGCATAGGCTGCACTTACGAAACGGTTTTAGTCGTGCGAAGTTTAGTGAAACGGCCCCCAGGGTTTGAACTATCGATGTGCCCAATAATGCACCAATCCCTGGTTTGAGCTTCAAACCCTGCTTTCAGTAACCTATTTCATCAACATTGCAAAGTATACTTTAGTAGCAAAGTATACTTTGAGGGAGAAATTTTCAATTTTATGATACATTTATTAATTTTTATTATACTGAATTTTTTACATTATCACAGCCAATTTCGCTGTGATAATGTAATAAATTCAGTATAATAATTCTGCATACTCTTAATCATGAAATATATGCATTTGTTAGTTCTATATGAAATAATGCATTTCAGGAAAAATAAATGATTACTCCCTCAAAGTATACTTTGCTAGTAAAGAATACTTTGCAATGTTGATGAAATAGGCTACAGGAAATATTGGCAATTTCAATATTAGTACTAATCGAGATCACGATGACATGATTTTCACAAATCAAAGTTTGGTCCTCAAACCTCAGTTTGAAGTTCAAACTCGTGTTTGAGACTTCAAACCAGCCTCTCAAACCCGGGTGTGATGAATTATTGAGCTCTCAAACCCGGGTGTGATGAATTATTGAGCTCTCAAACCCGGGTTTGATGAATTATTGAGCTCTCAAACCCGGGTGTGAGGAATTATTGAGCTCTCAAACCCGGGTGTGAGGAATTATTGAGCTCTCAAACCCGGTGACAAATAGGAGTATAATATACAGGTCGTCAGATGTTTTTATTAAATTCTCATATTTAACCCTTTCACCCCTAAGTAACTGGAATGGATTTTGACATGTTAATTTTGCAACCAATCCAATTGTCACAAAATAATTTTCAGACTAGTCCATTTATGAAAAGGGTGTGTTTTTTGTTTTCAAAAATATGAACATTAAATGTACATTCAAAAAGTGCAGATCCTGATGAGACGGCTCGTTACGACCCGGCTCATCTGGATCTGCACTGTTTGCATAAACCGATATAACGGGCTTTCGGGTTCAAAGGGTTACCCAAAAACAAATACATTTAATAGTATGTGTCCGCTGAACGTTAAACAATATGTACATTTTCTAAACAAACCTCTTCCAAACATTATATCGAGGACAAATAGTACATTGTTAAATGACTGCCGTTGTTCGACACCGCTCACAGCCGTGTTCAAACGTACAGCGCGTGCTGTTATACCACGGTTGGAGACAATGCTTATTCCGGGGCCAAACCAATACCTACGTAATGAATGTGTCTCATGACGTTACTAGAACGCTCCATTACGTTACCAGACCAGTTCACAATGGTTGCACTGAAATTTGAAATTGATGCGGTTACATCACGCGACGTGTACTGCGGCCCCGGAATTATATGTATGTATGTGTAAATCAGCTGTTTGAATGGAGAAGAATAGCCAAGTACAGCAAGTACTGCATATATGCTCAAATTGCATGATATTTCCGACAGAAATGTAACAACAAGGTTCGACTATGGGTAAACTCGGGAACTGTTTGACCCGCTCCCTACGGCATTGGGGTTCAAACAGTTCCCGAGTGCCGCGGCAAACGTTTACCCACGGATGGACTTTGTCGAACTTTATAATTTGTTATTCATTTGACAAATGACAACAGACGGGCATGAAAACGTCTTCTTGTTTTCAAAGAAGCAACTGACCAATCAGATGCACGGATTTTATGAGATACATTAGAGTGAATCAGACTGGTCTACACGGTGTCATTTAACGAGAGATTGTTCCATAATACACACATTTCATGATAAAACTGGTTTGTCACAAGTGCATAATGTTGATATAAATAGAGGATAGAGTGGTGATTTAATAGGATATTTATTAAACGAATTTACTGATTTCATGAGAAACGAGACAATGCCGAGTTACTTATGAATTCAGTGGACGAGTTTAATAAATATTATATTAAATCATCACAATGTTATATTATACGTATGGCACCAGCATATCGTCATACATTGAAGCTGTACTGGTCAACAAACCTGTTGTTTTTTTAACAAGCTAATTTGCTATGTATTACACTAGTGTAATATTATTTTTTATCCCGTCAACACAGTGCGTATGTGCCGTGAAACACGGTGCCGTGAAACATTTTTGATATCCAGTCAATACAATTTTTGAATTTTACAGCCATTTATAGGTGTTGACGGGATAAATAGAATAGTAGGTTAGTGCCGTGAATGGGAAAAAATATCTGGCGCGGCACGGAAACGGGATGTGCTCGGCAGAGCCTCGCCCATCCCGTTTCCTGAGCCTTGCCAGATATTTTTTCCCATTCACGGCACTAACCAACTATTCTCTATATTACGCTGTGTTACACGGCAAGCGCCCATTTTATGCAACAAATATATGTGTATTAGTGTTGGACTTGCAGTGTTTATTGCTTACGCACACATAAATAAGAGAACAGGACATAATGGTACGGAGCCCCACAGGGGACATGTTTTTTTTTTATTTCGTTCCCACGAAATAACAATTCGTTCCCTCAATTTAACAATTCGTTCCCTCTAATTAACAATTCGTTCCCACGATATAACAATTCGTTCCCTTGAATTAACAATTTGTTCGCACGAAATAACAATTCGTCCCCTCAATTTAACAATTCGTTCCCTCAATTTAACAATTCGTTCTCTCTAATTAACAATTCGTTCCCACGATATAACAATTCGTTCCCTCGAATTAACAATTCGTTCCCACAATATAACAATTCGTTCCTTCAATTTAACAATTCGTTCCCACGATATAACAATTCGTTCCCTTGAATTAACAATTCGTTCACACGAAATAACAATTCGTCCCCTCAATTTAACAATTCGTTCCCTCGAATTAACAATTCGTTCCCACGATTTAACAATTAAGTTCCCTCGAATTAACAATTCGTTCCCACGATATAACAATTCGTTCCCTCGAATTAACAATTCGTTCCTACGAAATGACAATTCGCTCCCTCAATTTAACCAAATTCGTTCCCTAGAAAATTAAAATTCTTCCCTTTACATTTCGTTCCCTCGAAATTTAACAATTCGTTCCATAACCGAAGAAATTAACATTTCGTTCTTCCCTCGAAATTTAACAATTCGTTCCTACGAAATGACAATTCGTTCCCTCAATTTAACAATTCATTCCCTCGAATTAACAATTCGTTCCCACAATATAACAATTCGTTCCCTCGAATTAACAATTCGTTCCTGCGAAATGACAATTCGTTCCCTCAAATTAACAATTCGTTCCCACAATATAACAATTCGTTCACACGAATTAACAATTCGTTCCCGTGGGAACGAATTGTTAAATTGAGGGAACGAATTGTTATTTCGTCGGAACGAATTAATAACAAAAAATAATTATACGTCCCCTGCGGCGCTCCGTACAATTGCAACAAATAAATTGATATCGCATACATTTTTAGACTGCTCAAAGTCAAGTATACATGTATATACTATATCATATATCAACTCATATTATATCATATATTTTAATATGTCAAAGTCAAAATTCTCGTCTTAGATAACAGACAAGATAGTCAAATAGTGCGATCACTTCCTGAATCGGTCTACTAACCCCTATATATATATACGACTATGAAACCTGCCCAAATGTTACGGCTATATACGTAAACAATGCAAAATAATTATTTTTTTCGATCAATATTAAATTTGATCAGAATTTAAGAATGAGCGTTTTTTTTATTTCGTGAAATTTGGTTCAATATTGATTTTATGCGAAAAAAACAATTACCCATGTTAAAGCCCTATAGACAGAGTGAAGATGTCTATTTGGATTTAACATGGGGATTTATTTTTAATTTCAGAAATAGTGAACTGATATTCAAAATCTAACTTTTGTTTTCTTAGTTAGATCATTTCCAAGCTATCCAGCCAGGTTTTGCGGGTAATTTATTCGTCGTTTTACTCCACTCCAAGATCCTCCAACTCATTTTTTTTTCCATCTTAAATTTCCATAGACAAACAATTTTTTTGTAATAAAATCAATATTTGTCCAAGTTTTACGAAATAAAAAGATGGCTCATTCTTAATTTTTTAAACTTTAATATTATCAACAAAAGAATAATGTTTTTGCATTGTTTATATAGCCGTATAATTTGGGCAGGTTTCGTGAAACAGACAGTAGATATAGCAGTGGCGTAACCAGGGGGCCGTTTCATTAAACTTCGTAAGACTAAAATGTTCGTAAGTGCAAAATTATGAAAGTCTGTAAATTTCACATTAACATTGTTTTCTTGTAAATAATTATTGGATTTACATTTATTGAGCATAGGCTGCATATGCAGCCTATGCTCAATAAATGTAAATCCATACATTGAAATTTACAGACGATCTTAAATTTGCACTTACGAACATTTTAGTCGTAAGAAGTTTAGTGAAACGGGCCTCAGGAGCCCATTTGGGCAGGTTTCGTGAAACAGACAGTAGATATAGCAGTGGCGTCACCATGTGACCACATAACGGATACACCACCGCCTGCGCGTGGCCTCTGCGCGTGGCCTCTAACGTCATGCCACATGATCAGGATATCTGTGTGTTTCGGTTTTCATCGGTATAACCACATATGAATAATAAGGATTATAACTTTGGTCGGACACGGCCTCGTATCATAACAAAATAACATGTTTAAGATTGTAATAGCCTATGCATTGTATGTATTTCTGCAGGATAACGATAATTCATTCTCAAATGAACATATGAACTTTCCACTACAATATGGGCATTAGAGCCCTAAGCAGATTATTTAATTTGTAGGTCGTGTCCGACTTATGATAACTACCAGCTGTAATTCGATATTCTTTCCATAATTATGTTCCAACTATGCTATTTCAGCGAGATAACAATACTTCTCAAATAAAATCGCCGAATTTGTTATGTTATGTCGTTATACCGATGAAAGTCGGAACACGCCGAATGCAGGGATTCCGCTCGCAATTGGCGATGAAAACAATTGGCGATAAAAATAAACAATTGGCGATAAAAAATTACAATTTTCGGGAAAAAAATCCAAAAAAAAAAAAAAAAAAAAAATTTTTCTTCAAATATTGTAAGTTTTTATCGCCAATTGTTTTATTTTTTTTGAAGTGGCGATTTTTTTATTTTCACCAGCGGAATCCCTGCGAATGCCTGTGGTTCTTGACACATTGTATATTTTCCACATTATGTCATTTAGAAATCATTACATTTGCACCAGTGTTAGAGTTTCTGTATAGCAAGCCAACTCCTAACCCGAATGTTCTGTCTAAAACGTTGCGTTACAGGCAGACAATTCGGGTTAGGCAACTTCAGAACAATTATGGATCGTATCCAGTTATTTCCCTTTGTATTTATTTATAGAAATCCGGTCCAAATTGTATATTTTATGGTCTTATTGCTTGTAAAGAAAGGCGACTGTCGCGCGTTTATGCGAGAATTACAGACTGGTCAGATGGTGGCATGTTGAGTAACTATTGTGGGATTAGACCGGTTTTACTGGGCCCGCGCATTATCAGCGCCCTATGTGCACATACGTTCATGTGCACCCGTTGGCAGTCTCCCGCTGCGCATTTTTGGAGCACCAACAACTTATATCACGTGACGTGTGCGCCAGACAGCTTGACAAACATTGCACAACTTGTCAAATAAAGGTGTACGTGTTTTTACGGCGCATAGAGACTAAAATTAATAGCCTTATACTTGAGACATGCCATGTGATTTTGTACCTGCGGACATCTGCGTAATTTCTTGAAGTACGTTTACAAAATGTACAATATTTTCGGTAAATGGTGCCGAAAGTTGACACAATTTTTAGAGTATATGCGGAATATAATCAACAGTTGACACAATTGTCAGTGATTCCGCATGTATTCTGAAAAATTAAACTATTGAAGAAGATAGTACTATATGAGACCAAGTGGGTGGGATAATGGATTTTTTTGTAATGGGCATTTTTTGGTGTCACAGGTCCGAGTCTTCCACCTGTGAGTGCATGCACACATATAGTCATGACGATGGATGGTTAGTCATCAGTGGGAGTCAGGGGTCCGTTTCACTAAACTTCGTACGACTAAAATGTTTGTAAGTGCAACATTAGGATCGTCTGTAAATTTTAATTGATGGATTTACATTTATTTAGCATAGGCTGCATATGCAGCCTACGCTCAATAAATGTAAATCCAACAATTGTTTACAAGAAAACATTGTTAATGTGAAATTTACAGACTATAATAATTTTGCACTTACGAACATTTTAGTCGTACGAAGTTTAGTGAAACGGCCCCCAGGCATCTATAGATGAATTTGGTAAAGGAGATATGCAAACTTCTGCCGTACATTCAAATTCTACTGGACGTGACCTATATTTCGCAAACACGTACATTGTATATCAAAGTCCCCTGAATGACACGTGGTGTTTACCCTTCCATGTGGGAGAGCTACTGGTGAAGATTGGTAACACGATCAGGTTAATAGATCAGGAGATATCCAACATCTTTGATACAATTTCGAGTTTTGTTTCTGATACAAGTGCTGGGTATGGACATGTTTGGCAAGCCAAATGCACAATACTTCCTCAAACCCAGGTGTGAAGTCTCAAACATGTCATAGAAGTGATAACACAGTTAGATCACTAATCGTCAGCATGTATATGGAACACCAAATCTACATAAACTGAAGTAATTAATGCTAGATCTAAATAATTAGAGACAGCATTAAATGTTTAGAGCTAGCTCCAAATCATTTTAAGAGCTCTTATTTGAGTTTATGTAGATTAAGCGTTCCATACATGTACGATCGGTAATACACTCACTAAAACTCGCGGATTATCTCCTCGTACATGCGGACGAACCGTGATCAGACTGTGGCGTAGGGCACGGTTTGTGATGGCGGGTCCCACATATTTAGTTTATCCTATCTCGTAACACGTGGCATGGCACTGCAGACCAGTGCAGGTCACTGCAGGCCATCTGGTGTCAACTCTGTATGTCCAATCACTTGACCAACATAGATAACGCATGTACTACACTATACATAGTATTACACCTATCACATTGCCTTTGCGTGCTTATATGTGGCTGCGACTGGTGAAATGGGGCCTATGTTTTTTGAGTGTAGATTCAAAATAGCCTGTGCATCTGCGGGCCGTTTCACTAAACTTAGTACGACTAAAATGTTCGTAAGTGCAATCTTATGATAGTCTGTAAATTTCACATTAGCAATGTTTTCTTGTAAACGATTATTGGATTTACATTTATTGAGCATAGGCTGCATATGCCGTAAATACACTATATTACAAATATCACATTTTCTTTGTAAATTGGGCTTATATGGTTTGCCGACCATTGAAGATCCAGTAGCCCATTTCATCAACATTGCAAAGTATACTTTAGTAGCAAAGTATACTTTGAGGGAGAAATTTTCAATTTTATGATAAATTTATTAATTTTTATTATACTGAATTTATTACATTATCACAGCCATTTTGGCTGTGATAATGTAATACATTCAGTATAATAATTCTGCATACTTTTAATCATGAAATATATGCATTTGTTAGTTCTATATGAAATAATGCATTTCAGGAAAAATAAATGATTACTCCCTCAAAGTATACTTTGCTAGTAAAAAGTATACTTTGCAATTTTGATGAAATATGCTACTGGTCAGCCTGTGCATATCATCAGTGAAACAACCGTCATGTTTCTAACAAGTAATATAGATCGTTATCAGGCTACAGGAATGTGCTATTTGATCAGGAGCTACACTGGTCACTACTTTAATAAGGCCCATTCCGTCGGTCACAGCCACGTAGTGGACGGTTATATAGAGAATAGTAGGTTAGTGCCGTGAATGGGAAAAAATATCCGGCAAGTCTCGAGAATTTCTTTATTTCTCATCAGAAGTATATGTTGTGACCACTCATTTGAACCGTCTCGCCGAGACGGTTCAAATGAGTGGTCACAACATATACTTTGGTTCAGAAATAAGGAAAATAGATAGAGAATAGTAGGTTAGTGCCGTGAATGGGAAAACTATCTGGCAAGGCTCAGGAAACGGGATGGGCGAGGCTCTTAGTCGTAAGAAGTTTAGTGAAACGGCCCCCTGAAAGATAGGGAACACGTTGCAACTGGTTCGATGGGGACCACTCGGTATTAGTCTCTGCTGTGGAGTTATATAGGTGATATCATGCAATATATCGTTCACACAGTGTAATGGCACGAGTATATGAAAGTATTTCAAGTTACGACAGTATATAGGATACGCATTGTGAAGACACATCCGACGGTCACTACGGCGCCCTGGGTTCGATCCCCGATTGCGGCCCAGGAGTTTGTGAAATACAATTTATCCCGTCAACACAGTGCGTATGTGCCGTGAAACACGGTGCCGTGAAACACTTTTGATATCCAGTCAATACTATTTTTGCATTTTACAGCCATTTGTAGGTGTTGACGCGATAAATAGAATAGTAGGTTAGTGCCGTGAATGGGAAAAAATATCTGGCGCGGCACGGAAACGGGATGTGCTCGGCAGAGCCTCACCCATCCCGTTTCCTGAGCCTTGCCAGATATTTTTTTCCCATTCACGGCACTAACCTACTATTCTCTATCTATTTTCCTTATTTCTGAACCAAAGTATATGTTGTGACCACTCATTTGAACCGTCTCGGCGAGACGGTTCAAATGAGTGGTCACAACATATACTTCTGATGAGAAATAAAGAAATTATTGAGCCTTGCCGGATATTTTTCCCATTCACGGCACTAACCTACTATTCTATTTATCCCGTCAACACATACAAATGGCTTTAAAATGCAAAGAAATAATCACAGCAACCGCACATATCCATACGCAGTGATATGAAAAATGTTTCACGGCACCGTGTTTCACGGCACATTCGCACTGTGTTGACGGGATAAACTCAAGTAACTGCTTACATATCACTGGAGTTGATGGCAAATAACAGAGTACAGTAGTGGGTATATATGGTATGTGTTGTGTGGCTTGCCAAGTAAAAGTGATACACTGTGCGATATTCTGTGCATGTTGTATACGATGATGGTTCATGTTGTTCAAATCACAGGCACAAACCTGTCCAGAAAACTGACATAGTTTACAGTTCGTAATATAGTTGATAGGAGTCCTGGATTTTCTGCATGTGATTTGCTATCTTATATCATATGTTCTACTTCACATGTTGAGTTCTTTGTCAACCGGCAAAACAGGTAAAACTGGCTGATGGCTGGAACACACACAGACTTGGCCACTCCATGTGCCGTATAGGATGCAATAACTAGACAGGATGCACATACATGTATATGTTATACATCTATTATATAACATTTATGAAGCAATTATCTTTGAATCAAACGATGATCAGTTATAGAACGGGAATATGTGAGACATCGGTAGCCTTGCAAAGTATACTTTGAGGGAGCAATCATTTATTTTTCCTGAAATGCATTATTTCATATAGAACTAACAAATGCATATATTTGATGATTAAAAGTATGCAGAATTATTATACTGAATAGTTTGGCTGTGATAATGTAATAAATTCAGTATAATCAATTTATCCTAAAATTGAAATTGTCTCCCTCAAAGTATACTTTGCTAGAAAAGTATACTTTGCAATGTTGGTGAAATAGGCTACTGAGGCACGGTGTATTTAAATAAACAAATCGTTCAAGTGCTCAACACGCGTACCACATATTCATCAATAAGGGTCAAACTTTAATCAAATATTTAATTTGAAAATGAATACATAATACCTATATGTGATATGTTAAGAAATCTTCAAAGCAAACATTTTCTTTTTAAAATCGTGCTTAATCACTCTGCAGTGTTTACTTTGTGTCACGATCGATAAATATGCAGAATTTGACAATTTAATGCCAACCACGAAATGACTTGGCCTAGAAAAACATATCCTGTATATATTTGCAACGGTCTAGAGAAAACTAGGTAGGGAAGGTCGGCTTTTTTTAGCTCACCTGAGCGAAGCTCATGTAAGCTATTGTAACCGCAATGTGTCCGTCCGTCGTCCGTCCGTCCGTCCGTCCGTCGTCCGTCCGTGAACATTTGCAAACGTCTTCTCCTCGGTAACCATTGGGCCTATAGTCACCAAACTTCATGATCATCGTCCTTAGGTAGGGGGATTACAAAATTGTTAAAATGACGTCATTACGTAATCCAAGATGGTCGCCGTCTAAAAATAGCACAAATTCTTCAAAAATCTTCTTCTCAAGAACCGCCAACCGGATTTCGACAAAACTTGCTAGGAATGACCGAAAGGTCAAAAGGTCGTTGTTTTATTAGAGATTTCAAAATTCTTCTTCACATGAACCGCTTGGCTCATGGTAGCCAAACTTAAAATGTATGGTCCATGGGTGAAGCCTTTTCAGATTTGTTAAAATGGAGGTCATCACTAATCTAAGATGGCCGCCGTCTAAAAATAGCATAAATTCTTAAAAAATCTTCTTCTCATGAACCGCCAGCCGGATTTCGACGAAATTTTGTAGGAATTATCGATGTACAATGCTCTTTCAAAGTTGTTAAAATGGTGACCCCGGGGTCAAAAATGGGCGTGACCCATGGGGTGAAATTTTATTGTTGACAGAATATGGTCATGTCTGAATCAAATCGAAGGTATCAAAGAGGCGATCGCTCTGGTACATTTTTTTTGTCGAAATTGGATGGTCATGTCATCCAAGATGGCCGCCGAAAGGTTTCATTTATTCGGCTCATATTTAAGGGTGGGAATTGGCTCGAACACCTTCCATACCCGGGATATATAGCCCAGTAAAGAAGTAGGCCGGTGGTCGTCGGTCTGGTTTATATTTCCGAATTTTGATAAATGTGCGTCAAATATAGGAGAATCTATGCAGGTATGGTAACCTATAATTTGAGGCCTCCTATAGCACCCATCAGCTTATATGTGTGTGATATAGTATGGCTGGGTATCGATTATAGATGATTGAGGGGAACCCATACTAGTTTACGTGATTTGTGCGTTTTGAGTGGCGTAAGGAATGGTCAAATGAAATTAAGTGGCGAGTGTACTATCTGAGTCACTAATGTCTAGCAAGTGTGCTCTACGTAATTAACTTATTGTCACATTTAGTCCCAATCCTACCTAATCACCATCGAGAAGAGAAGAGAAGAGAAGAAGAAAGTGATTTCTGACGGTATGGTATTTGACGTATCACCCTCACCCTATGTTAGTGTGCTGTATCAGAATGCTATATTAACCTATCCGCCGAAAGGTCAAAAGGTCGTTCTTTTATTAGAGATTTCAAAATTCTTCTTCACACGAACCGCTTGGCCCATGGTGGCCAAACTTCACAGTTATGGTCCATGGTTGAAGCCTTTTCAGATTTGTTAAAATGGAGGTCGGCGCTAATCCAAGATGGCCGCCGTCTAAAAATAGCACACATTCTTAAAAAATCTTCTTCTCATGAACAGCCAGCCGGATTTCGACGAAACTTGGTAGGAATGATCGATGTACAATGCTCTTTCAAAGTTGTTAAAATGGTGACCCAGGGGTCAAAAATAGGCGTGGCCTGTGGGGTCAAATTTTATTTTTGACCGAATATGGTCATGTCTATATCAAATCGAAGGTATCAGAGAGGCGATCGCTCTTGTACATTTTTTTGTCGAAATTGGATGGTCATGTCATCCAAGATGGCCGCTGAAAGGTCAAAAGGTCGTTCTTTTATTAGAGATTTCAAAATTCTTCTTCACACGAACCTCTTGGCCCATGGTGGCCAAACTTCACAGTTATGGTCCATGAGTGAAGCCTTTTCAGTTGTTAAAACGGAGGTCGTCGCTAATCAAAGATGGCCGCCGTCTAAAAATAGCACAAATTCTTAAAAAATATTCTTCTCATGAACCACCAGCCGGATTTCGACGAAACTTGGTAGGAATGAACGATGTAGAATGCTCTTTCAAAGGTGTTAAAATGGTGACCCCGGGGAGAAAAATGGGCGTGGCTCGTGGGGTCAACTTTTATTTTTGACCGAATGTGTTCATGTCATATATCAAATTGAAGGTATCGATGAGGCGATTGCTCTGGTGTAATATTTGTCGGAATCTGATGATTATGTCATCCACGATGGCCGCCAAAAAGTCCATTTATTCGAGATTGTGAATGTCTTTTTCTCAGGACCCACATGGCCGATGCTGGCCAAACGTCATAGTAAGTTAATATCATTGGGTGAAGCATTTTCAGATTTGGTAAAATGAGAGTCATTGCTTAATCCAAGATGACCGCCATCTAAAAATAGTACAATTTTTTTATAACACATATGAACTCAATGTCACATTCTCCTCAGTAGCCTATTTCATCAACATTGCAAAGTATACTTTACTAGCAAAGTATACTTTCAGGGAGTAATCATTTATTTTTCCTTAAATGCATTATTTCATATAGAACTAACAAATTCATATATTTCATGATTAAAAGTATGCAGAATTATTATACTGAATTTATTACATTATCACAGCCAAATTGGCTGTGATAATGTAATAAATTCAGTATAATAAAAATTAATAAATTTATCAGAAAATTGAAAATTTCTCCCTCAAAGTATACTTTGCTACTAAAGTATACTTTGCAATGTTGATGAAATGGGCTACTGGTGTTCATGGAGTCAGGTGAGCGAATTAGGGCCATCATGGCCTCTTGTTTCTAACTTCTGTTTCTCTTGTTTCTAACGTCTGTTTCTCTTGTTTCTTTCTCTTGTTTCTAACTTCTGTTTCTCTTGTTTCTAACTTCTGTTTCCTTGTTTCTAACTTCTGTTTCTCTTGTTTCTAATTTCTGTTTCTTGTTTCTAACTTCTGTTTCCTGTCTTTCTGCTTGTTTCTAACTTCTGTTTCTCTTGTTTCTAACTTCTGTTTCCTTGTTTCTAACTTCTGTTTCTCTTGTTTCTAACTTCTGTTTCTCTTGTTTCTAACTTCTGTTTCCTTGTTTCTAACTTCTGTTTCTAACTTCTGTTTCTCTTGTTTCTAACTTTCTTGTAACTCTTGTTTCTAACTTCTGTTTCTTGTTTCTAACTTCTGTTTCTCTTGTTTCTAACTTCTGTTTCTCTTGTTTCTTTCTCTTGTCTCTAACTTCTGTTTCTCTTGTTTCTAACTTCTGTTTCTCTTGTTTCTAACTTTTGTTTCTCTTGTTTCTAACTTCTGTTTCCTTGTTTCTAACTTATGTTTCTCTTGTTTCTAAATTCTGTTTCTCTTGTTTCTAACTTCTGTTTCTCTTGTTTCTAAGTACTACTAGACAGCTGGGGTCCGTTTCACTAAAGTTCGTAGGACTAAAATGTTCGTAAGTGCAAAATTGTGATAGTCTGTAAATTTCACATGAACAATGTTTTTTTGTAAACAATTATTGGATTTACATTTATTGAGCATAGGCTGCATATGTAGCCTATGCTCAATAAATGTAAATCCATCAATTGAAATTTCCAGACTAAATTTGCAATTACGAACATTTTGGTCGTACTAAGTTTAGTGAAACAGCCCTTGTATGTGCCAATATGGTGGAATAGGTTCACTATTTGGTACTTATGATTGTTTTTATTGCTGCAGGCACACGGACGACAAGCGCCTAAAGTACGCAAAGGATAGAAGGATAGAAAGTACGAAAGTACGAAGGATAGAAAATGTTGCCCGCGTGATTCTGAAAGAAATGTTATTTATCAGGTACTTCACTTTGTACTAACCGAATGCACACTGACTGATAAAAAATGTATGTTGCATTGTTTAGAGTTCACAACTGGGTCACAACTGCTTTCCATGACGTTTCATTGGTTCAAACAACGTCACGTGATGTTACCGAATGACGTCAGTGTAATGACGCGACGTAAACAAGTCCGCGTTCTTTTCAACGAAATCCATGCTATATTTTCTCATCCTCCAAATAATTTAAATTACCTGATAAATATAATACTAGGCTGATACCTTTTGATGCCAGTTTTATCAGGCTCGGCTCGAAGGCGAGCCGGCTCGGCTCGAAGGCGAGCCTCGGCATTCATACGCGTTGCATAGCCTTGCCTGATAAACATGATATAAATACACTAGCACATGGTTTATATTGTGTATACTAAAGAACTATGATTGTCTAGTAAAGCAGCGTCATAACAATGTTAACCCTTTGAACCCGAAATCCCGCTATAGCGGTTTATGCAAAAAGTGCAGATCCAGATGAGCCGGCTCGTAACGAGCCGTCTCATCAGGATCTGCACTTTTGGAAAGTAATTTTAATATTTTTGAGAACAAAAAATATCCCCTTTTCATAAATGGACTAGTCTGAAAACCATTTTGTGACGGTTGGGTTGGTTGCAAAATGAACATATCAAAATCCATTCCAGTTACTTAGGGTTGAAAGGGTTAAGACACCATATAGCAATTACTGCATCTCTCCACTTTGAGACGTGAAAGGTTTAGAGAGGATGTTCTCTGTTACATAGTAATTTACTTCATCCTGTCCTTGATTCACGCACATGACACCAACACGTGGAAGTACGAGTAACGTAACAAGGTATGTAAATGCATTATTAGTATCCGTACCTAAAAGTACAGTCGAACCCCTTTAAACCCCTTTAGCAATGCTTAGGATTTAACATAAGCTTTGAGCAACCGGGCCCTGCTTGTTATATTACGTGTAAAACGTGTACACAGCTAATTAATTCAATAATTTCACTACATCTCGTTTTCAGGTTCAACCATACAATTACAATTATTCACCAATCAGACCATGCTTGCGTCACATTAAACCCGGATATAAGTGTAGAAAGTATATGTTTACGGACGTGAATGATACGTTTATTTAGATAACCTCCACGATTACATTTTCCATTTTAGTTCAAGAACAACATCGAATGACAGTATACAGTGCAACCTCTCTAAACCAGACACCAAGAAAAGACATGTGATCTTATTTTGATGATTGGCCATTTATCGCAGGTGATAATGTCTGTTCGTGATCACACACATATGGCTCAGAATGATCAAATGCCTGATTTAAAGTGAAAACTCTCTAAACCGGACACCCTGGGATGTTTAGAGATGTTTCACTGTATAAAACGGAATTCCGCGTACCTTACATGCTGAATATCCATCCTGGAGGTTGGCCCGGTTAGCGCAATTTGTAATGAGCACGCTTCTAGGCCCATACGACCCGGGTTCGATCCTCGACCGAGGCATTATGAGGGATGGTACAGTGATCGCCAGACCCGACAAGTGGGTTTGCTCAGGTACTCCAGTTTCCTCCCACATTTAAGGATCACCATTATGCCCCTATATGTGCCAACAAAAGCATTGGTAAAATCAAGGATTTCAATTAGAATATTATGTCTCTGATAAAATAATAAAAACGTAGTGTTTAAGCACACGGTCAAGAGTCGTGCTAGGAGTCGTGCTAGGACTAAGAAACTGTAGTGTTGGTATTCTCGGGTATCACCGAAATTATGCGCATCTGCAGTTTGCACCATTTCCTATAATCTGTTTCTAGGAATAACATCATTTACTGAAAAAAAATGGATTGTTTGTGTTTTCGTTGCGTGTTTGACTGGTTACGGGCATTTGTTTCTTCGTTTCGTGACCACGAAATAACGAAGATTCAGACGCGCGAATTAACGTCTCTTCGCCCCACGCTACTTCGCGTCTTGTTCCAGTGACGTATACGTGGCTGCAACTGGAGAAATGGGGAATATGGGGTTTGTGGCCAGTGTATCATACACTGGCCACAAACCCCATATTCCCCATTTCTCCAAATCCATTTTCGGCCGGGGGGGCTTCGACCCCCCTGGACCCCCAGACAAGTCGATTTTTTGGGGGCCTGTTCTCATGCCTGTGTATGTCCAGATCAGCCTGTGAATCCTCACAGTCTGATCAGGATATGCACTGTTCACCATTCCATTAATTAAACATCTGTCATGCTTCCAACAAGCACTCTGGATCGTTATCAGGATAAGAAGTGTGCTATTTGATCAGAAGTTACACTCGTCACAAATTCCATAAGAATCTATTTCTCCAGTCACAGCCACAGGTACGCCCCTGTTTGGTCCACTCGCTTCAAAGGTACGCCAATTAGCGGGTCTTCGTTAGGACAGGGCCATCATCGACCGCTGTGTAATTAACCACGGGATATCAGCTTCGCCTAGCTGGGATAATATATCCTTCCTCTTCTGTAAACACAAGGTGCATGATCACGTGGTTACAACAACAACAACAACAACAACGTCGCCCACTCCAAAGTAAGTATTATTTGATATTTTCCTTAATATGCAACGGATTTTGATGCAATACGGCGTGGCGCAGCAAACGCGTCTTCATGAGCTGCATTTGGTGGTCCAGGGAGTTCGGCACATACTTATGTCGTTTTTACGAAGAATCGATTTCCGTGACTTTTTGCGAAGAATCGATTTCCGTGTCACGGAAATCGATTCTTCGCAAAAACGACAGAAGTTTGGACGAAAATACAGAGACCACCAAATGCAGCTTAACAAGACGCGTTTGATGCGCCATATTTCATCAAAATCCGTTACGTAATAAGGACACTATAAAAGAATACGAGCTTTGAATCAGATAGATTCTGGAAGTTTCAGTACTTGTTGTTGTTGTTAGTACCACGTGATCATACACATTGAAACAGAACCATAGCAAATTGACATGTGTAGATCCAGATCGAAATTTTCATAGCAAATTCTAAATTGCTATAAAAGGTTTGTCATCTTTTGACGTCATTTACAGCAAATATCACAGTTTATGTCAATATATTTCATAAAAATTGCACATGGCGCCCTGCTTGGTCCATCGGTCGCCTTGTGATAAACTACGGGATACCAGCTTCGCCCAGCAGGTATGCTATATGCTACCCCTTATGTAAACAAAACCATAGCAAAGTGACACGTATGATAGACACAGACAAACAAATTACCTTCTTATCTTGGATCGGCCCACGGAGGTGTAAACGAGCCTCGTTTGTTACGGCACATTACATGACAAACCATCACATTGTAAATACAGTGGAATCTCTGTAAACCGGACACTCTGGAAAACATGGCTGTTTAATTTAGATGTGTTTCGCTGTTATGTAACTCGGATTATAATGACGTTTCATGATTGCAAAATACTAAAATGTGTCTGATATACAATGGAACGTCTCCAAACCGGACACCCTGTGGCATCCCAGGGTGTCCGGTTTGGAGACGTTCCACAATACTACGTATACGTTATGACGCAAGTCGTCTGTGTGTCTCAAATGCATACGCCGACAAATAGTCATGATTGATGTCTTTTTCTTTAGCTTATATTTAACGGCGACACTGGCTCTATGACCTTGCATGCCGTCTCCCAAGAATGGGAGAAAGAACGGAGGTAGCCAGTAATTTGTATTTACAGAGCAACTACGATATATATATATATATATAAGAGAAGAACGCTACTTGTATACTATTTTATCCCGTCCCCGTCAACACAGTGCGTATGTGCCGTGAAACACGGTGCCGTGAAACATTTTTGATATCCTGTCAATACGACCTAATCACTGCGTATGTATATGTGCGATGGCTGGTGTTATTTGTTTGCATTTTAAAGCCATGTGTAGGTGTTGACGGGATAAATAGAATAGTAGGTTAGTGCCGTTATTCACGGGAAAAATATCTGGCGCGGCTCGGAAACGGGATGTGCTCGGCAGTCTTGCCAAATATTTTTCCCATTCACGGCACTAACCTACTATTCTCTATATACGGTTTATCCATCTAAAATTGATGTCAGTTGTCTTTTAAATGTACATGGCCACTCAGTAGGTACAACATGTTCTTTATATCAGAGACATCATCTGAGACTTTTTCTGGCAAAATGAACATCATTCACCATTACCCCACTTATTGATTGGCATTATTATACAGTTTATATCAGGGGTGATATCAGGGGTGGTAACCGTGTTCCTTAAAATGTTAATGGACATTACTATTACTACTATTTATGCTCTGTGTGTATTGTGTGTATTTATGTGCAATGATCATACTTTATAATCTGTCGAAAATAAAACAAATTCAATGACGCATTTTATTAGTATAAATAATTAAAAAAATAGCATACCTCATTTGCATATGAAAATAGCCTGATACCACCGCGAGTCACTATCAGTAAAATAAATAATACTAAATGATTATATATTTTTAGCAGGCACTGGGGGAATAGTGACACAATTATACACTTATTTAATTCCTGTAAAGAACATGTTGTGCCTACAAAGTGGGCATGTACTTTTAATAACATAATGTTTATGTAACCAAAGGCACGTAGTCCATTGCAAAGAAATAACGTTGTTTGGTAACCCGGATGGGCAAGTACGTACCAATGCATTCCCGTTACGGGTGTGGTGGTGGTGGGCGTGGGTGCACCACAAGATAATATGAGTCAATTAAATAGCTAAAATTCGCTTTGTTGGGAATATTGGCCATTTCCGCCATACATACCAGAATAACGACAAGATTTGCAAACGCTGTAGATCCAGATGAGCCGGCTAGTAACGAGCTAGTAACGAGTAATGAGCTAAACGAGTAACGAGCTAGTAACGAGCCGTCTCATCAGGATCAGCAGCATTTTCCAAGTATTGTTAAAATTCAAAAAAATCAACATTTTGTATATTAAAATAGAATAGCAAATGTTGAACATTTAAGGTTAAAAGCGTTGGTCTACACTTATGCGAGTCATATAGAGAATAGTAGGTTAGTGCCGTGAATGGGAAAAAATATCTGGCAAGGCTCAGGAAACGGGATGGGCGAGGCTCTGCCGAGCACATCCCGTTTCCGTGCCGTGCCAGATATTTTTTCCCATTCACTGCAATAACCTACTATTCTATTTATCCCGTCAACACCTAAAAATGGCTGTAAAATGCAAAACTAGTATTGACTGGATATCAAAAATGTTTCACGGCACCGTGTTTCACATACGCACTGTGTTGACGGGATAAATCGGATGTATAGAACCCCCTCCTAAGCACGTACGGACATGAGTTTACCGCAGTAATATGACACTGGCTGCATGATGAATATGGTGCATTGTTACTGTACTTAATAAACCACAAACCCAAGTTTTGAACATGAGACCGACACATTACGCGGGAACAGGCGGGAATTTTACTGGTGAATGCGGGAAAGAGCCAGAACCATACATTACATTACATTAGACCATACATTAGAGAAATATAATATAATATCAACGTATATACGTACGCCTCGGACACACACTATCGTGGTGTTTATACAAATTGCGGTGTTCTTATGGTGTTTCAAAATCTAATGAGCATTTTCTTTAGGAATTTGCACAACTGTGCAGGCTCGTAGCCAGACCTTTTGAAGTTGAAGGGGGGGGGGGGGGGGGTTCCTTTCGAAGGCCCAATGGGCCTGAGGTATATAGGGGGGTCTAAATAAGTGGACCTCGATGCTAAAAAAGTGTACATCGAGGCCTGGCGGGGGGGTGGGGGGGGGGGGGGGGTCGTCCGACCGCTCTGACACCCCCCCCTCCTGGCTACGGACCTGCTGTGGTAATGGACTAATCCTTGATTCGTTGAATAGCTTTTCAAGTTTAAAAACATGCGTTGTCTCTTAAATGCATCTTATCTTTAGATGATGTCTCATATATCCAACATGTGGTTATTCGCTTTATGCGTTGCACGTGACCTGTATCAACAGAGTGCACTATTTGCTTTGATCGACTTTCAAAAGGTGTATAAAGGTGAAGGTTATAGTCACCGCATTACTATCAGAAACTGCTATAAGCAGGGGATTTAGTTTGGTTTGGCATACTTTTGCATTTTCGCTCTACTCGGTCCAGTAAGCTAATGCCAAGTGTAATGTAGTTATTTGTTTGTGAAAGAATCATACCCCACATAGAAAGAATCATACCCCACATAGAAAGAAAGCACCATCGTAGAGTCTAGTGAAATTAATTTAAATAAAATCAACTTAGCCATCCATTGAAAACATGTCTATACTACGGGAAATAACTAGCATTTACTTGTAGTTATTATTCATTATTACTTAGATAAATTGATATCTAATTGATATCTAAGTAATAAAGACGTTAATACGTGGCTTGTTTGATATCGGCCTAGGTATCGTCCCTCGGTAACTTGGTATCAACTGATACCAAGTTACCAAGGGACGATACCTAGGCCGATATAAAACAAGACACGTATTAACCTCTAAGTATTATAAACTTTTATTTAAGTAATCCCCGATTTTGTTCCAGGCGTCTTAATGGTATAGGGTTATAATCGGGTTCAGAAATGCAATGCATAGAGGATCGATCTTACATGAGGGATGATTTATTTAATATGATATTTATTAAACGAGTTTACTGATTTCACATGAAACGAGGCTATGCCGAGTTTCTTATCAAATTAGTCAACGAGTTTAATAAATACCATATTAAATCATCACAAATGTTAGATTATATTTATTGCATGAGCACATCGTCATACATTGACGCTGCACTGATCACCAAACATGTTTTCTGTAACGAGCTAATGTTCATCTTTATTACACTAGTGTAGCTACAATCATTTCCCTCAGATATGTGTATCTATGCCAGAGGTGTGGTAGCGAAGTAGCAATTTTATTTCTATAGTGTAATATGAGTTTTATTACACCGTGCTAATCACTGCGAGTGCCAATTTTATGCCAAACATTGCCATATTAAACTATCGTTATTCTGATCAGTTCCAACACTTCCTTATCAGAAGTGAGACTCGTGCCTTTACGAGTCATAGGGCATGTTTATCATTCTATAACTTATATAAGTGTTCATCTTGATAAATTGTAAACTTGTTTACGTCACTGTCTGAGAGGAAAGCAAACACAGTCATTAGACGCTTGCATAACTCTACTCTTGAGACCCGGATGTATACAATGTAACTCATTGTGCATTTCATACTGACACGCCCATTGTGAAATGGACGTTATACGGTGAAACATCTGTAAGCCGGACACCATGGGAGGTCCCCAGGGTGTCCGGTGTTGAGAGGTATCACTGTGATCCAGACATAATAAATTGTACTCAAATGCATTTGTGTGTCGTTTCTGTAATCACAAACAGACATTATTATAGGAATGAATAGCCTTTTTGTAGAATTTATTGGGGTATAAACTTGGAAAAGTCGCGGGAATACTGGACGAAGCGATAAAAAATTACAATTTTCGAAAAAAAAATAAAGAAATGTTAAGGCCTCGTCCAGTATTCCCGCGACTTTTCCAAGTTTATATCCCCGATAAATTCAACAAAAAAGGCCATTCATTCCTTATAATTCCAGCATTTGAAATAAATTCATTAAGAAAATGTGTTTATTTTCCGTTTTCTTAAGAATTATTTTAACTGCGCCTCACGGTTACGGAAAGTAGTTCGGCGTGGGAGTTTACTGGGATATAAACTTTGGACAGAGAATTGCTACGGGCAAATCAAAACTTTAAAGTGAATGTGGCGTTTCAGATTTAAATATGCAGTTTTCTGCTAAACCTTGAACAAATTACCAAAATCAATCAAATTAACCAAAGTATTAAACGACTACTCGCATGTTCTAATTTCGAGCATGAGAAGTTGTAATCATCAAGTGTATTGTATTGTAAATGTTATTGGGATGTATTGTATGTATTGTATATTGTTATATTGTAATGTAAATAGTATTGGTACGTATTGCATTGGTTTGTTGCATTGTATTGTAAATGTTATTGGTACGTATTGCATTGCATTGTTGCATTGTATTGTAAATGTTATTGGTCCGTATTGCATTGGTATGTTGCATTGTATTGTAAATGTTATTGGTACGTATTGCATTGGTATGTTGCATTGTATTGTAAATGTTATTGGTACGTATTGCATTGCATTGTTGGATTGTATTGTAAATGTTATTGGTACGTATTGCATTGGTATGTTGCATTGTGTTGTAAATGTTATTGGTACGTATTGCATTGGTATGTTGCAATTTTTGGTTGTAAATTGTTATTGGTATGCATTACAGTGCATTAAGATGGATTGTATTGTAAATTTATTTGGTACGTATTGCTTTGGTATGTTGCATTGTAATTGTAAATGTTATTGGTACGTATTGCATTGGTAGTTGCATTGATTGTGTAAATGTTTTATTGGTATGCATTACATTGCATTGTTGGATTGTATTGTAAATGTTATTGGTACGTATTGCTTTGGTATGTTGCATTGTGTTGTAAATGTTATTGGTACGTATTGCATTGGTATGTTGCATTGTATTGTAAATGTTATTAGGTATGTATGCATTGCATTGTTGCATTGTACTGTAAATTGTTTATTTTTGGTTACGTATTGCATTGCATTGTTGGACTTGTATTGTAAATTGTTTATTGGTACGTTATTGCATTGGTATTGCATGTTTGTAAATGTTATTGGTACGTATTGCATTGGTATTGCATTGTATTGTGAAATGTATTGGTACGTATTGCATTGCATTGTTGGATTGTTATTGTATGTTTATTGGTACTATTGCATTGTATTGCATTGTACTGTAAATGTTATTGGTACGTATTGCATTGCATTGTTGGATTGTATTGTAAATGTTATTGGTACGTATTGCATTGGTATGTTGCATTGTATTGTAAATGTTATTGGTACGTATTGCATTGCATTGTTGCATTGTACTGTAAATGTTATTGTACTAATTGCATTGATGTTGCATTGTATTGTAAATGTTATTGGTACGTATTGCATTGCATTGTTGCATTGTACTGTAAATGTTATTGGTACGTATTGCATTGGTATGTTGCATTGTATTGTAAATGTTATTGGTACGTATTGCATTGCATTGTTGCATTGTATTGTAAATGTTTATTGGTACTATTGCATTGGTAGTTGCATTGATAAATGTTTATGGTACGTATTGCATTGCATTGTTGCATTGTAACTGTATGTTATTGGTACATATTGCGTTGGTATTGTTTGCATTGTATGTAAATGTTATTGGTACTATTGCATTGCATTGTTGATTGTATTGTAAATGTTAGTACGGTATGCACTTATTGCATTGCATTGTTGGATTGTATTGTAAATGTTATTGGTACGTATATTGCATTGTATGTACTGTATTAATATGTATTGTATACTGTACTGCGTATTGTATTATAGTTTATTTTATTATTGTTTATGTTATCGTATTGTATCGTGTCGTATCGTATTGTATCGTATCGTATCGTATCGTATCGTATCGTATCGTATCGTATCGTATCGTATCATTGTGTTGCATTGTGTTGTAAATGTTATTGGTATGCATTACATTGCATTGTTGGATTGTATTGTAAATGTTATTGGTACGTATTGCATTGGTATGTTGCATTGTGTTGTAAATGTTATTGGTACGTATTGCATTGGTATGTTGCATTGTATTGTAAATGTTATTGGTACGTATTGCATTGGTATGTTGCATTGTGTTGTAAATGTTATTGGTATGTATTGCATTGCATTGTTGCATTGCACTGTAAATGTTATTGGTACGTATTGCATTGCATTGTTGGATTGTATTGTAAATGTTATTGGTACGTATTGCATTGCATTGTTGGATTGTATTGTAAATGTTATTGGTATGCATTATATTGCATTGTACTGTACTGTATTATATTGTATTGTATTGTTGTATCGTATTGTATTATAGTTTATTGTATTATTGTTTATGTTATCGTATTGTATCGTATCGTATTGTATTATATCGTATTGTATTGTATCGTATCGTATCGTATCGTATCGTATCGTATCGTATCGTATTGTATCGTATCGTATTGTATTGTTGTATCGTGTCGTATCGTTATATCGTATCGTATCGTATCGTTGTATCGTATCGTATTGCAGTACAGTGCTGTTCATTTTATCGCATCGCAATTGCGTCACATAGCGCGTCGCCACTAAACAGATTTTCCGACATATCATTTTCTGATAAAACGCCGCAAATTTCAAAATGCTGTGTCCCACTCATGCGGCCCCTGTGCCACAAGGTCAAGGCCAAATGACTTAGAAGTTTGCGTTATTATAAAATCTGAGTTAATGTTTTTACATACTTTATCATTCGTGATATACAACCAAATGCAAGATTACACAGGATACATACTTTCTATTTGTGTGAACGATCTATTACTGACAAACATATGACATGTGATCAACGGTGAGATATTTGCAAAAAATGTTCGCCGTAGCTTCGGACCATGCAACATTCGGACCAGGTCACCAGGACGTTTCAGATGCAAGCCAGCTGTGTCTTTGGCAATAATGCCAGAATACCACTGGGACATTTTATGTGTTACCCCATGTTTTGGTCGGTCATTATGTGGCAGAGTAAATTGACTGACCTTCAAACTTAGTATTGGCGTAGGAATACATATTGAAAAAATTGCGACCGTTCATTAACAATGATATACCTGTAATGTATGACCATCAGCCAATCAGATTGCTTGGTATTGTAGAGTACATTATAATAGAAGTGCTGCGGTGCAGTTGGCCCACAGTTTGCGCCTATCACGGTAGATCTCACGTGCGTACGTGTGTAAGTGCACAGTATATGTTCGCACATTTCGTGATTGTGGTTAATTATGTTTACACACGCAACGTGAATACTTACATAATACTTACTCTGCATAAGTTGTTGACAATGGCAATACGTATTCTCTCACGTACCACCTATATACATGTAATACAATGGTTCGTGTCATCCACCTACTATAAAATTATTTGTGTTTGCCCTTTACCGTCCGACCCGAAGTTTTAGCCCCGACTCATTTCGTTTTTCAAAAGAAGAAAGTTGAAGAGATTGAATTTATCTTTCATAACAATAATTAGTGAATATCCAGAACAGAATGGGTGCAGGTTATGGGAAAATAGGTCCCACAACATCCATACGAAAAATGAAAGTAGCAGAGAATAGCGTGTGGCTTTGGTTAGTTTATATAGCAAACAATCAATGGTGATGGTGGACCTAAAGTCAGATTATTTTAAGGATAGCGTCGAATGATGGCGACTAAACAGAATTGATACGTAGAAGATGGGCGGATTCAGGGGGGGGGGGCTGATCAGGCGCCCCCCCCCCCCAACCCCTTAAAATTCGCCGAGTAAAGATTTTTTACAAGTTACAAGGCACGTTTCATGTCAAGTGCCATGTATTCCATGCATTTTTCAGTCGTTGTCTTATTGTTCAAAATTAAAAGTTTTCAATCAAAAATCAAGTCTAAACATACTGTGACAGTGTCAATATTTTTGCTTCAAAATGCGCCAGAACGCAGGAAATGCGATGTAGATTTCAAAAAATGTCCGCTCGGTCGACTATTTTGCAATACTTGACTATATATAGTCAAGTATTGCAAAATAGTTACGCCTCCCCCCCACCCCCCCCCCCACCCCTAACCCGAAATCCTGGATCCGCGCCTGAAGATACCTGCGGTTGCATATTAGTTTGTTATATAGGTTGAAATTTGGATATTCCTCATCAACATAAGTTGAACTTGAACATAAGTAATGTGTCAAACGTTTTCATGCGTGATATGCAGTTCAATCACAATTGTTTTCTTGGTGTTCGTGTTTTGTTTTAATTTATTTATTCGTCAACGATGACAGATACGTACTTATACAAATGCTTTTGTTGGCACATATAGAGTCGTAATGGTGGTTTCCAAAGTGGGAGGACAGAATCTGGAGTGGCCGGAGAAGACCCACTTGTCCGAATTCGTGGCCACCATACCATCTCACATACTGCCCAAAGTAAAGTTCATATGTTTATAATTCCAGTACAAAAATATTTACACAATTCCCTAACATTTGATTGGTCCGTAGCAAGTCTCTGTCCAAAATTTATATCCCAGTAAACTCCCACGCCGAACTACTTTCCGTAATCGTGAGGCGCAGTTAAAATAATTCTTAAGAAAACGGAAAATAAACACATTTTCTTGATGAATTTATTTCAAATGCTGGAATTATAAGGAATGAATGGCCTTTTTGTTGAATTTATCGGGGATATAAACTTGGAAAAGTCGCGGGAATACTGGACGAGGCCTTCCGGCCTTCGTCCAGTATTCCCGCGACTTTTCCAAGTTTATACCCCGATAAATTCCACAAAAAGGCCATTCATTCCTATAATGTTGCTCGGTGGTCTGTCATGTCTTGTATTGTCGGCGGCGTATCTTCACTACTATCGGCTTATTTAAAATGAGACACATCAATGCCATTATATGTAATACATGTCACCTGACTATTGTCGCAGACACCCTGTCGCCTTTGTGCATGATTATGCCATGGAAATCAATATGTATTCATATACCGCATGTTGCGGTCTGAGATTTGCAAAATAAAGATATGTTTTGTTCTGCTCTGTTCTGTCTTCAAAGGTGGGAATTAGGTCATGTTACACATTTAACAATGTAATGAATATAGGTCACCGTATGTTGTCTAGTCATCTAACCTATTGTATGCGGCATACCGATTCACACGTATCAAAACTTACCCATATGTTTTTGGTATTTTCATTATTTGTGAACGAAAGTATACGTTGGTACCACTCAGTTGAACCGTCTCGTCGAGATGGTTCAACTGAGTGGTAACAACATATACGTTTGGTGATAAATTAAAAAAAAAAGTTTTTATCCATGACAAAAAATATAATGTATTTTCATCATGAATTGGGCAATGGCCAATAAAACTAACATTGGCGTGAACAATTGTAGCGGTGGACTGCTAGCATTTATGGTATGACAGATAACGGACTTAGAGGGTCTTACCGCCAGATCAAAGGATTAAAGTTCGCGAATCAATAGTAAATTAATAACCTGAAATAGTTCAACCCACTTTACTATTGCACGACATTTCTTACAATTGCCGCCGCCACAAAACACGCAAATGTTTGATTATATCGTGGGATATAATTCGAATTAATTCCACTTGGATTGCCAAGTTCGTGCACATAGGACAAATTTAAAAACGTAAACAAATTGCTTGTCCTTCCTTTGTAATTGAACATCCTGGTTTTCGTCGCAGTTTTCTTCGATATTGGTTTCGTAAAAAGAGCGATATTTTCTGTAAATGGTATGTAAAATTGACGAAACTTCCAGTACACACGTACTGAAAGTTTTGCCAACTTTGCTCCACGATATACGGCGACATATATATAATAGTATGTTAGTGCCATGAATGGGAAAACATATCTGGCGCGGTTCTGCCGAGCCCATCCCGTTTCCGTGCCGCGCCAGATATGTTTTCCCATTCACGGCACTAACCTACTATTCTATTTATACCGTCAACATTACAAATAGTTTTAAAATGCAAAAAATAACCCCAGCCCCATCCTCAAAATCGGAGAATCGACTAGTATGACAACCGCACATATCCATACGCAATGATTTTATCGTATTGACAAGATATCAACAATGTTTCACGGCACCGTATTTCACGGCACATACGCACTGTGTTGACGGGATAAACGGAGTTATCCCGTCAACACAGTGCGTATGTGCCATGAAATCCAGTCAATACTATTTTTGCATTTTACAACCATTTGTAGGTGTTGACGGGATAAATAGAATAGTAGATTAGTGCCGTGAATGGGAAAACATATCTGGCGCGGCACGGAAACGGGATGTGCTCGGCAGAGCCTCGCCCATCCCGTTTCCTGAGCCTTGCCAGATATTTTTTCCCATTCATGGCACTAACCTACTATTCTCTATATATACGGATATACGACAAGGGAGATAATTTAATTCCGGAGCTAGACAGAAATCGATGCCATAGGACATGTTTAATTCGTATGACCCAGCAGCAATGCACAGTGAGAGCCCACTTTAGACCACAGGTGGAAGACTCGGACCTATTACACCAAAAAAAAAGCCTATTAAAAAAATCCCATTACCCCACCCACTTGGTCTCGTACATTACCATATGCTATATAGCATATATGGTACTGTACGAGACCAAATGGGTGGGGTAATGGGATTTTTTTAATAGGCATTTGTTTTGGTGTCATAGGTCCGAGTCTTCCACCTGTGCTTTAGACAAGTATCATATGTGGCTGCGACTGGAGAAATGAGGATTTTCGGCCTTGTAGCCAGTGTAGCTCCTGATCAAATAGCACACTCATGTAGCCTGATAACGATCCATATTGCTTGTTTGAAGCATGGCCGGTATTTCATTGATAGACTGGCAAACAGTGCAGATCCTGATCAGACTTATCTGGATCTACACTGGTCGAACAACACATAAGCCGCATTTCTCCCGTCACAGTCACATATGTTCTAATATTTCGAAATATTTGATCTTCACTTTGATCATCAACTTCGCAGCCACTTCAGAAAATTAATTTAGGGGAAATGTGATTTACATTGCACCGACAATTGTTTGTTTGTGTGTTTGTTGGGGTTTAACGGCCTATCAACAGCTAAGGTCATTTAAGGCCGGGTCAATGGGTTTAGTACTAAATCCCATATATTACCTGTACAAGTACATGTACATGTTCAATGTACATGTTCAAGTACATGTACAAATGGGGGGGGGGGGAATCCCAAAATCAGAACTGAATATTTACAATAACAAAACTATATAGTCAGCCCTGAAATCAGAATAATCCTGATCTGATGCCAGGTCCTCGCCACACCAGAACCACTTGGCCCTCCCAAAAGCAGTAGGATCAGTAATAATCTTATTACTTTTATAATGGGCAATAACCCATTTCAACTCCCAGGTAACTAAAGAGCCAAAGATAAAAACGTACCTGAGGGCCAAACCAGACAATTGACCCGTCGGTTATTCACTCGCACGCATGACAATGTCGGCAGGACAATGTCGTCTGAAGGTTAACCCTTACTACGCTGAAATAATTTGTGTCGTCTGCCGGAAATCTGTTTTGACAGCGCATGAGAATCGTCTCCACTGGAGGCGATTCTCATGTGTTGTCAAAACCATTTTTTATTTAAAGAATTAAGGCAAAAATGAAAACAGCAGACGACAATTTCCATCTCCAGCGTAGTGAGGATTAAACAAGCAGATATCCATGATCTGTGTCGTCAAGGTATTCCGTAATCAAATAGATTCTTAAGACCAAAATACACATTTCTCGAAATAACTTCGAAACGGCTATAGCTACGATGAACACGTGAACGTCGCATGATATCATGCACTTTCGCAGATATCTGCGCTTTATCTCATCCAAATTACTCTACTGTTTGATGCGATATTTACGAAAATGTAAGTTGAAGCGGGCCTAAGCCGCACATGCGCGTAAAATGTAAATGCTTGGATTTAACGACGGCACTGGCTCGATGACCTTGCATGTCGTCTCCCAAGAAGGGGAGAAAGGAAGGTGGTCGATACAGATGAAACCGGCCTCAGGGGTCCTAGCTCTTATTAGAATAGTCCCCTCTGGTTCTTTAACGTGCCCAGACTCTCCTTCAAATCTGACGGGACCGCCTTTTAAAGTCCCCATCTGAAAACACTAGTAGAGCAGGAAATACAAAGTATCTCAGAAAAACTGACGCCCGGGAATTGAACCCTGAATCGAACCCGGGTGCATTATTCACTCGCACGCATGACAATGTCGGCATGACAATGTCGGCAGGTGTTACCCCTCGGCCACGGTCTGCTCTTGCGCGTGATATTACTCAGCCTGTAGTAGCTTCGTTAAAAGAAATATCCATGGGGAAAAATATATTACGGAGTCCCGCAGGGGACGTAAAATTCTTTTTTTTATTAATTCGTTCCCACGAATTAACAATTCGTTCCTTCAATTTAACAATTCGTTCCCTCAATTTAACAATTCGTTCCCACGAACGAATTGTTATATCGCGGCAACGGATTATTAATTCGAGGGAACGAATTGCTAAATTGAGGGAACGAATTTTCATTTCGCCGTAAATTATGGATCTATGAAAAGAAATAAAATATATTAGACTATATCAAGTAGAATGTTTCTGTCGTTGGTATCGGCCACGTGACCCTTTGCCCCGACATGACAAAACGGTGTCTATTTATGTTTTCGCGACTGAAATATAAAGTTCATGGTTCCACCGATACGATGTCCTTAACATGCATTTATCCCACATTATTACATGCACATGTATGTATTCGACATTTAAAGAGAAAACAAAAAACGCGGGTCATTAAATGCCATGTAGTTTGTATTACTTACATGACATGAACTACTGTCTGTTTCACGAAACATGCCCAAATTTTACGGCTATATAAACAATGCCAAAACAATATTTTTTGTGATAGTATTACATTAAAGCAAAATTTAAGAACGAGCCTTCTTTTTGTTTCGTGAAATTTGGTCAAATATTGATTTTATTGCGAAAAAACAATTTCCCCATGTTAAATCCCCATAGACATCTTCACAGAGTGAAGATGTCTATGGTGATTTAACATGGGGAAATATTTTAGCATTTCAGAAATACTGGACCGATTTTCAAAATTTAACTTTTGTTTTCTTAGTTAGATAATTTCTAAACCATCTAGCTAGGTTTCGGAGTCAATTTCCAATTTTTTTCGTTTTTTGACTCCTCTTCCACTTCCTTTTCCTCCTTGTTAAATTCCCATTTACAAATTAATTTTTCGTAATAAAATCAATATTTGACCAAATTTCACAAAATAAAAAGACGGCTCATTCTTAAATTTTCCTTTAATTTAATATTATCGAAAAAAATATTGTTTTTGCATTGTCTATATAGCCGAAACATTTGGGCAGGTTTCGTGAAACAGACAGTAGGAATATATACAATACAGAGTTGATGACTGCAGTACAGTAACACCTCTCTAAATCTGACATCCATGGCATACTTGAGTGTGTTTAATAGTGGTTGCATTTTAGTTTACCTCTAATGGTACATGACAATTTCAGTTCATGATTGCAACGCAAAAACAACCTTTGACCCCTCGGTTGACCAAAATGGAGAACATTAAGTTAGCTATGAATGTTCGCTATATACATACCAGTAAAGATAATTTATGAAATAAATGTATTTCTTACGGAGCTGTCTTTTAATTATTTATACCAATTAAATGCGTCGCCTGGGAAAATAATATTGTCGACAGATTATAAAGTATGATCATTAACATTAAGTTAGCTATGAATGTTCGCTATATACATACCAGTAAAGATAATTACGGAGCTATCTTTTAATTATTTATACTAATTAAATGCGTCACCTGGAAAAATAATATTGTCGACAGATTATAAAGTATGATCAAAACATAAATACCGATAATAAACAGTAATGTCCATTAACAGTTTAATGAAACACGGTTATCGCCTCTGACATCAGTGTGGAAAGTTACGTCCGATATAAAATATATAATTATGCCAATCAATGCGTGGGGTAATGGTGAATGAATGTTTGTTTTGCCAGAAGATGTCTCTGATATAAAGAACATTTTGTGCGAAATAACAATTCGTTCCCTCAATTTAACAATTCGTTCCCTCGAATTAACAATTCGTTCCCACGATATAACAATTCGTTCCGTGGGAACTAATTGTTATTTCGTGAGAACGAATTGTTAAATTGAGGGAACGAATTGTTATTTCGTGGGAACGAATTAATAAAAAAAATAATTGTACGTCCCCTGCGGGGCTCCGCAATTTCTTGTTGTGAAATGATCATACAAAACTGTATTTCGTAAGACGCTTGCATTATAGAAACTACTTATAAATATATTAAACTTGTCACCATTGATACGGAAAATGGGAAAATGATTTCCCTGTTCTATTATTTTTGGCAATTTACTAGTTCCACATCAAAGATTATTTGTTTAAATGTATAAAGTATACAGTTACGACAGTTTGACCTACATACAACAGGTTTGGGTATGCACTTCTGTTGCTCACATATTTTGAATGGGTCAAATTGTAGCCGTAGATAACATATCGGAGGCGAACTATTGTAGCTAATCTCACACCTAGTCCTTAATAGCTAAAACTGAAGATAGATGTACGGGTACATACACATGTAGTGTAAACAAGATAACATGTCACCTGAATGTTCGCAAGTGCATGGGTTCACTCGGGGCCATCACACGTTGAAGGGCTGTAGTTGTAACTTGACTTAGTTCACAGTAAAGAACAGGGGGTCGTTTCACTAAACTTCGTACTACTAAAATGTTCGTAAGTTCAAACTTATGATAGTCTGTAAATTTCACATTAACAATGTTTTCTTGTAAACAATTAGTGGATTTACATTTATTGAGCATAGGCTGCATGCAGCCTATTCTCAATAAATGTCATTTATTGAGCATAGGCTGCATGCAGCCTATTCTCAATAAATGTAAATCCATCAATTGAATTTTCCAGACGTTCCTAGATTTGCACTTACGAACATTTTAATCGTACGAAGTTTAATGAAACGGCCTCTCATGCGGATGCACAGGCTGATCTGGATCTACACAGGTTGTAAAATCCATAAGCCCCATTTCTCCAAGCACAGCCAGAAATATAATGACTTGCGTGCCAGTAAAATTATGGATATATGAAAATACTAGTCACTTTACAAACTATGTATTTATATACATTTGTGTATGCGGTTTACAAGGTCGACTGATTTAGCCGACATATTTAACTTGAAGTTAAATATATTCTTTGTTAATCACAACAATCTGTGGAATGGCACTTGACCTATATATACAGATATACAGAGGCGTTTTATATCTTATATATATTGTACAATTTGTAGCTAGGTCATTTTTGTCAACTAGCGACCATAGATACAGGATGATACGGAGCCCCGCAGGAGACGTAGAATTATTTTTTGTTTAATTAATTCGTTCCCACGAAATAACAATTCGTTCTCTCAATTTAACAATTCGTTCCCACGAATTAACAATTCGTTCCCACGGAATAACAATTCGTTCCCAAGGGAACGAATTGTTAATTCGTGGGAACAAATTGTTAATTCGAGGGAACGAATTGTTAAATTGATGGAACTAATTGTTATTTCGTGGGAACGAATTAATAAAAAAAAGCCATGTCCCCTGTGGTGCTCCATAGGATGGCACTTGAACATTATCATCAGTTGTCAGTACTAGTCTCATCTTGCAAATAATATACCACTGGAAGATTAAACTGTGTACTTCAAACGATGTTTTGCATGCCAGGTGACCTAGTTTAGCGAGTGAGACATGTAGACAAACGAAATACAGTGGAACTTCTCTAAACAGGACACAAGAAAACATCTGTGATCTTATTTTTGATGGGTTTCTAACACAACACATATGGGTCAGAATGAATGGTCAAATGCCTGATTTACAGTGAAACCTCTCTAAACCGGACACCATGTGGACCGCCCAGGGTGTCCGGTTTAGGGAGGTTTCACTGTACTGACAAAGACGCAAACGGCATGTATTTTCGCTACTGGTGAAATAAATAGGACTATCCGCTACGATATGACTTCGCCGCAAGGGAGCGACCCAGTAAGCTGGCTGACACCGTGTGGTACCTTGATCTGTGTTTACATCTAGACTTTGTAAAATAGAAGTCTACGAATCAATGTTATTGATGATGATGACGACGACGACAATGATGATGATGGTGATGAACACGACGACGATGATGACAACGACAATGATGATGATGACGACGACGACAATGATGATGATGATGATGAACACGACGACGATGATGACGACGACAATGATGATGATGATGATGATGGTCATGATCATCAACATCATCATCGTCATCGATATCATGATACGTATTATCATCATCATCGTCACATCATCATCATCGTCATTATCAGCACCGTAATCGCCATCATCGTCATATCAACATCGACACCATCATGATGATCATCATAATCATCATCGCCACAACAACCACCATCACTACCACCACCAATGTCGTCCCAGCCATGCACAATAGTGAACCGTATTACATGTATATAATTGATAAATTGTCATATCACAGGGCTCCAGATAAGGAATTAGTAATGGAGTATTGTTACTCCATCATTGCTGAAGCAATTGGGTATTTCAAAATTTGAATTAAAATAAAATCACACTACTGTTTACACATCAACTGACAGCAATTAATTGAATAGTTTGCTTCAAAATGAAAATATGTCTTGGCATTTCATTAGATTCTTCTCATTAGTAACAATTTTACGAAATTTTATCTCACCTTGGTCAGTTTAAAAATGGTCTTGATGCGACACTTGTTGCGTCAATACGACTTACTAAATGGTCAAGACGAGCTTTTAATGTATTACGTCGTCATACTGTCTTAATTTGACGAACATAGAATTGTAGAAATTAAATTGAAAATCTCATCACAAGTTGGCAGTATCACGTTTTTTCACGGATTTCGTGTTATTTTTCTCGTCCTCACCAATTACTAGTACCCTACCAAGTCGCAATGCTCCAGATAAGGAATTAGTAATTGAGTATTTTCACTCCATCATATCTGAAGCAATTGGGTATTTCAATATTTTAATTGGGTAAAATAAAATCACACTACTGTTTACACATCAACAGACAGCAGTTATTGAATAGTTTGCTTCAAAATGAAAACATGTCTTGGCATTTCATTAGAATTGTCTCCTTGGAGACAATTCTAATGAAATACCAAGATGTTTTTTCATGGAAAATAAGAAATATATGCTATAGTTGTGGTCTGTTTATTGTTTTCTGCAACATGATAAAGGTACCATAAAATTTGTATTGCTTTTTGATACTCTACTTCCGATTTCAATTGGGTTTTCGGCAATTTCTATTGGGTATTTAAGCAAATACGCAGCTTATCTGGAGCTCTGATATTATATTGAAAGGTTTAATTTGGAAGATATGTCACGAACGGTGTACTTGATGCCCGCGCTCTATAGCAGAGGGACTAACGCTCCCTTATTCCACTGACACCTTCTATCAACGACTTACAGGTACATAACCGCCTGCGTTAATCTTGCCAAGATTGTCAACGCTTCTAAACATATACATGTATCGACAATGCTAACTCGCAAGCAATCAGCTTGATTGTCTGAGCCTGAGCTGTAGCACAGCTCAGGCTCAGCTAATCAAGTCGCTTGATTTCAATTCAAGCACAATATTCAAGTATTGTTAAAAAAAGAAATTTACATCTAGCTCAGATTATCAACGCTTCTCAACATATAGTGGCAATGCAAACTCGCAATCAAGCAATTTGATTGTCTGAGCCTGAGCTGAATCACAGCTCATGCTCAGCCAATCAAGCTGCTTAATTTCAAGTAGAAAGCAGAATATTAAAGTATGTTTAAATACAGAAATTGACAAATATTGCAAAGATTAGCGCAGGCGGATGTGTACAAGACAAGCGTCCAGCGGGAGATCTGTATCCTTCCGGTGCTTTCAGACAGTGATGTAAACAACTTAGACAAGCTCCTGATTGATGCGGAAGAAAGCGATTTGTTGAGTATACAAATCATGCTGTGGCCAGGTGGTTGGTCAATTTGGTTGGTCAATTGACCAGGGTGGTGGTCCGCCATGACGAAACGTGCATTGTTTTTGAAGTTCCTGTTCAGCTGGGTCATAAGAATACATACGGGGTCTGTAAACGCGTGTGTATCGAGAAACGCTGAAACATGTTGTCTTAACCCTTACAATGCTGAATTAAATTGTGTCGTCTGCTGAATATTTTTTATTTTTGGCAGCACTTTAGAATCATTTCCATTGGAAATGATTCTAAAATGCTGCCAAACCATGTTTTTACCGAGAGAAAAGACAAAATATGAATTAACAGCAGACGACTATTTTCGGTTCCCACATTCTAAGGGTTAATCTTAGCCGGAATTTATCACAGGTGTCACAGATGGTCATTATTTTGGCATTTTTGTGGATTTGGGCGGATTTCGTTGGTTTTGGATAATTTACATAGTTTTGTGCATCTACTAATGTTCAATCATTACACACGACAAAAATAGTAAATTATCTACACATTCACCGTTCCGAACTTTCGGACCCCTTTTATACTACCTAAAGTCCCGTACGTATACGTGGTAATTCGCGGAAGGTGACGTAAATTGTATGTTGGTAACAATGCACTCAAACCACCAGAGATACCAACATAACCCATAAAACACCAAAAACATGAACCGTTCTTCAAGAACCAGTGGAGTTTATCGGTACAGTATTCTTATGACCAAATCTTCAGCTAGCACACCCATGCAGTTGCTTTACCGATCTAGTGAACAGTGTATGCCCTACAGAGACTGCGCCAATACGCATGCTGATCCGACGTAGTGATGGTCGCAGACGTTATATGTTCACTTAGATTATAACAAAGAAACACAAAGAAACTCAATTTTCTGATATATGGTATAACAGTGTTGATCATAATCCGAATTGTCTGGCTGTCACGCAGGGTCCTGCGTGATAGCCAGACATGTCGGGCTATGTTGATCATAACTAATATACGCCGCCCTTGCAACCACAATTTAGCTGTTGTCATTGCCACTAATTGTTTAAACATCCTTCAAATGTAGTATATAGCGTTAACACAACTCAACACTAAACACGAATATTCGTGTTTCTAGGGCTGCTCTACACGGGTTACAACGATAATTATGCCGCTTTTATCGTATCACACCACGTCTGCTTTATGCCATTTGCACTCAAGTAGACAGTTGATATGTATTAAACACCAAAAGGCTAACATTGAAAACGAAAATACACATGGTGCATTCGTCTTATCAAAGATCTCTTTATTTTGAACAACCAGTCACTCGGTGTGAGTGAGTGAATAGTGTTTAACGTCCGCTTTTCTGACATAGAGGTACAAGCCTCAGGGAGTCTACACGCAGACGGGTCAACGGGGTCGTGTCCCGTATCCACCTGTCCGAGGGTGGTAAATCCCAACTTCAGAACTCGATATTTACAATCAAAATATATATTCAGTCGTGAAATTAGAACAACCTGATCTGGTGCCAGGCCCTCGCCACACCAGCATCATTTATCCCATCCCCTAAAAGTAATAGGATTAGCGCTAATCTTACTTTTATATATGGGGCATAGCCTGACTCAACTCTCACATACAAGAAAGCCAAAAATGTACATGAGGGCCAAATCCGGTATAGTGGGTTCCGGAAAGTATGAACCCAATCGTTAAGCCAGTTTAGTCGCCTTTTAGGACAAGCAATGGCTACTGCAGCACTATTCTCAGGATCAGTTGATCCCGCCCCAGTGCCTGCACGGGGCCCGTCACTCGGTGTGGTATTCGTTCATCCTTCTCCAAGGAAATGGCACTTAACACCGACCCACAATGACAGGTAGATGAAACAATAAACTGGAGACCATCCATGACAGAGAATGGCTTACCCCGTGATTCTCTGGAATTGGTTTCCAGAATTCGTTATATATTTCCCGTAAATGACGTAGAAGGTTGGTGTTATTTTCTGAGCAGATGCGGTGCGAAATTTCCACCAACTTTCAACGGAATTTACCGAAGATATTCCAATATGTCAGATTACTTTACGAGGTATAAATGAACCGTATATCGGACACAATAGGACATTGTATCCAAGACAATCTTGTATGTGACTGTGACTCGAGAAATTGGGGTGAAGGCCAGTTGTGACTAGTCTGATCAGGGTCTGCACTGGTCGCCAATCAGTCATTGAAATACCCGCCAAACTATTACTAAACAGTATAGATCATGATGGTTAAAAGTGTTATCAGTTCAGGAGTTAAACTGGCCACAAATGTGACTGTGACTGGAGAAATGGGGCTAATGAGATTTATGACAATCGTAGCCCTTGAAGACTTGATCAAATAACACACGCCTTTAGCCTGATAACGATCTAGATTGCTTGTTAGATTTTGTTTGTTTGTTTGTTGGGGTTTAACGGCCTATCAACAGCTAAGGTCATTTAAGGCCAGGTCAATGGGTTTAGTACTAAATCCCATAAATTACCTGTACAAGTACACGTTTGTTTGTTTGTTTGTTTGTTGGCGTTTAACGGCGTATCAACAGCTAAGGTCATTTAAGGCCGGGTCAATGGGTTTATTACTAAATCCCATATATTACATGTACAAGTACATAGTACAAGTACATGTACATGTTCAAGTACATGTACAAATGGGGGGGGGGGGGATCCCAAAATCAGAACTGAATATTTACAATAATAACAAAACTATATATTCAGCCCTGAAATCAGAATAATCCTGATCTGATGCCAGGTCCTCACCACACCAGAATCACTTGGCCCCTCCCAAAAGCAGTTGGATCAGTAATAATAGTACTACTTTTATAATGGGCAATAACCCAATTCAACTCCCAGGTAACTAAAGAGCCAAAGATAAAAACGTACTGAGGGCCAAACCAGGCAAATCGTGATTCCTACAAGGAGGAACCCATACCGTTAATTTACGCTTTTACGCTGTCTCATTCGCCCGACCACCACCCACTTGCTTGTTAGAAACATGCCGGATGTTTAATTGATGGAATGGCGAACAGTGCAGATCCTGATCAGACGGCGCGAATGCGCAGGCTGATCAGGATCTACTGGTCGCAAAACACGTAAGTCCAATTTCTCCAGTCACAGCCACATATACCAGAAATCCCATCAATGCAATAAGCCCTATTTATCCAGCATTATATTGCGCCCTTACAATGATGCATTGGAACTAGTGCCATTTGTAGAATATGCTGATGTATGTCACAGACTAGTTCCGAGTACATAACTCTAATTCCACTACATTACATTACATTGCATTACATAAGCGGAGTAGTATTTCTAATTTTTCGTTTGAAGAGCTCTTTGTTTACTTTCTACTTCGTGGAGAGTGACCTAAGACCTGTGCTAATACACCCTTTATTATGTGAGTTTATGGTAATATTTTTGTCTCATATTGTGGAACTTTCAATACAAATATAGTGAAGTTATGAACGTCAGATTATTGCTATATTTGGTACGCGAAATGGAAACGTTATTCAGCAAATTTATACGTTGACTGTGGTGTAGTAATATCGTGCAGCTATTGAACGGACAACATACTGCTAGTCACAGACGTGTCATCCTCATTGTGTAATGTGTTACTATGACTACATGTTCCAGGGCAAATGTCTAGAACTTACTCTTAACTCTTTGCATGCTAGCGGCGAAAATATCCGCCATACGAATTAGGAGTGGAGTATATGTTTTATTTCTCTCTGTAAATATGTCTTGACTTTTCATTAGAATTGTGTCCGGACACAATTCTAATGAAATTCCAAGACATATTCATGACATTTATAAGGAGAAATAAAAGAAAATATAATGAATTGTCATCTGCTATTTTTGAACTATTTATAGCCCACAAATTTCCCAGCATGCAGAGTTAATATAATCTGAGAATCGGAAAATAGGGATAAGCTCGTTTGCTGTGTACTTCCATACACGTATGTACATTTGCACTGTATACTTGATTACGAAGCCAGTTATGTGCATACTATTGCATTTACAGTGAAACCTCTCTAAACCGGACACATATACATGTTCATTGTAGGAGACAATTCTAATGAAATGCCAAGACATGGAAAAGAAGTCCGGGTTGTATTTTGTGATATCAGCAAAGCATTTGACCGTGTCTGGCATACCGGTCTGCTTATGAAATTAACAGCGGCAGGTGTTACTAATAACGTTCATGACTGGTTCGCCAGCTACCTTAGTAATCGGAAACAAAGGGTTGTGCTGCCAGGAGTCTACTCTAACTGGAACCACATTAGAGCTGGTGTCCCACAAGGTTCTATCCTCGGACCATTGTTATTTCTCCTATACATAAATGATATTGTTATGGACATAAGCTCCAATATACGCCTCTTCGCTGATGACACCAGCTTATACCTTATTGTAGACACTCCCGAAACTGCTACTAGGACCATTAATTCCGATCTTAAAACTATTACCAATTGGTCTAATAAATGGCTTGTAACATTTAACCCTAAGATGACAGAATCACTACTTATATCACGGAAACGTAACAGACCAGCACATTCCCCAATATTGATGAATAATGTTAATGTTTCAGAAGTTGAGAGCCACTAACACCTAGGTATATACTTTAACAATGAAGGAACATGGCATCAACATATAGAATATATAACAGGGAAAGCACGACGTAGAATATACATTATGAGAAAACTAAAATACATACTAGATAGAAAATGTCTCGAAATAATTTACCTTTCCTTTATTAGACCTCTGTTAGAATATGCTGATATCGTATGGGATAATTGTACTCAATATGAGAAAGATGGATTGGAAAAAATCCAAATTGAAGCTGCCCGTATAGCTACAGGTGCAACTCGGCTAATTTCAATGGATTCATTATATGCTGAAACCTGCTGGGAAACATTAGAAAATAGACGACATTCACATAAACTGTCGCTTTTTTACAAAATGAAAAACGGCATTTCACCTAATTACCTTGTAGATATCCTTCCGCCTCAAACAGACACTACTCGTTACAATTTAAGAAATGCTGACAACCTACAGACCATACGATCCAGAACAACTCTCTTTTACAACTCATTTCTTCCCTCTTCAGTCCGAGACTGGAACTCTATGTCAGAAAACACACGGATTGCTCCTTCACTTAGTTGTTTTAAAACCAAAATTAAAAAAATCACAGACAAGGTTCCAAGTTATTATTACAGTGGCCAACGGCATATGCAAGTAATACATACACGACTCCGGACAAAATGCAGTGCTCTTAACTATGACCTTCATTGCAAAAATATTGTTGAATCACCAAATTGTATCTGTGGTCAAGTTGAAAATGCCACTCACTACTTTTTCTCCTGTCCAAGATATGCACTACATAGAAACCAACTAATAGATGATATACAAGCTTATTGTCAACCAACCCTCCATACTATACTCTATGGTAATATACAACTGGACGATCCTACTAACGAAACAATATTTACAGCTGTAAGAATGTACATACAGAATACAAGTCGCTTTTAAATGGTACGGTGGAACCTCTGTCAACCGGACACCTTGTAAATGACTGTATGGTTAATTCTGGTGGGTTTTATTTTTATTTTTTATCTATCTCTCATGGTACAGTCTGTTCGTGATTGCAAGGCATGAAAGAGGTGTAGGAGTGATCATATGACTGATTTACAGTGGAACTTCCCTATGCCGGACACCCTGGGGACATCCCAGGGTGTCCGGTTTGGAGGGGTTCCAATGTGTCTGCTTTTGTACATCATCACGACAACCAAGACTTTTTTTTGTTATGCTTATATTTAACGGCGGCACTGGCTCTAGGACCTTGCATGCCGTCTCCCAAGAATGGGAGAATGAACGGAGGTAGAGACTTTTTGAGAGAAGCCGGTAATTCGTATTTACAGAGCAACTACGAATTATCGGTACCCATTTACAGCTGGGTGAACTGGAGCAGTGTGGATAAAGTGTCTTGCTCAAGGACACAACGCACGCCGCTAGTCAGGCTCGAACCCACGACCCTTGGATCAGTAGTCCGACACACTAACCATTACGCCACGGCGCTCCAAGACTTAATGTGGGCGTGGGTGGCTTGGTGTGCGAACATATTTTGTTTTCTCGAACTGCCGCAGTGGAATTTTTTTTTTCTCTCTATTTTTGTTTTATAATAACGAACTAAAATAGTTGTCTTTCCTTTTTTTGTTAAAATTGTTTAATGCATGTATATTTACATATTGTCATCTATAATACATCTACCGAGTATCGCAGGAAGCAGAAACTATGAGCATAAAGCAAGAATAAAATCTCAATTTTATGCTAATGGCAGTACTAATTATGTTTGTTATGTCCTGGTTCTTGCAGCCTGTGATACCAAGTTACACGTCAGGGAGACGATTTATATAAGCTTGCTTTCAATCCAATCAAATTTGTATAATTCTGTATTTACTATGATTGATGCATTACTTGTAAATAATATACAAATAAAATATGTTTAAATTAAGACATGTTTTCATTTTGAAGCAAACTATTCAATAACTGCCGTCTGTTGATGTGTAAACAGTAGTGTGATTTTATTTTACCCAATTAAAATTTTGAAATACCCAATTGCTTCAGAAATGATGGAGTGACAATACCGGTGTCACAGGAAATTCTCCCCCCTGGAAATCTTCCCCCCCGCGGGGGAAGATTTTCAGGGTCGAGCCTGGAAATATCCCCCCCACCAGGGAAGAATTCCCCGGGGGGAATATTTCCAGGCTCAACCCCAGGAAATTCCCCCCCCCACCAAAAAGTGTGTGTTTGAATGCTTTAAAGCAGAATTATTTCCCACCAAACATGTGCACATAAGCACAATGTATGTCATTTGGTAGTATAAGAAAGGGGAACATAAAAAATCACCTCCATCACACCCCATCCCAATCTACCATATGCATAGTGTAAGTCCCTTGATAGACAAGAATATCACAAGATTGGGGGAAGATTTCTGATCAAGTGAAAATATTTGTGTAGAACAGTTAGCATGTGACGCATATTGGCGGGGGGGGGGGGGGGGGGGTGAGGGGGGGAGAGAGGAGAAGAGATTTTCCTAGAATTATTTTTCCCCCCCCCCAACCATCTACCATATGCATAGCGGATGTGAATGTCTCTTTGTAGACAAAATGATAACCCCCCCACCCTCCCCTCATGATGAAATAATGTATGTTGGTGTAGACAGATAGCATTTGGCATGTATTGAGAGGAGGGGAGGAGGAGATTTTCCTAGGAAATAAATATCCCCCCCCCCAACCAACTACCATATGCATAGCGGATGTCTCTTTGTAGACAATAATAACCCACGATTGGGGGAGTATTTCTGCTGATGAATTAATGTATGTTGGTGTAGAACAGATAGCATGTGGCATGTATTGGTGGGGGGGGGGGATGAGATTTTCCTAGGAAATATCCCACCCCAGTCATCTACCATATGCATAGCGGATGTGAATGTCTCTTTGTAGACAAGAATAACCCCCCTCCCTCATGATGAAATAATGTATGTTGGTGTAGAACAGATAGCATTTGGCATGTATTGAGGGAGGGGTGGGGGATTTTCCTAGGAAATACCCCCCCCCCCAAACCCAACTACCATATGCATAGCGGATGTGGATGTCTCTTTGTAGACAAGAATAACCCACGATTGGGCGAGTATTTCTGATGAAATAATGTACGTTGGTGTAGAACAGATAGCATGTGGCATGTATTGGTGGTGGGGGGGGGGGGGGAGATTTTCCTAGGAAATATCCCCCCCCCAACTACCATATGCATAGCGGATGTGGATGTCTCTTTGTAGACAAGAATAACCCACGAATTGGGGGAGTATTTCTGATGAAATAATGTATGTTGGTGTAGAACAGATAGCATGTGGCATGTATTGGTGGGGGGGGGGGGGGGGGATTTTCCTAGACGTCCACGTCCACTATGCATATGGTAGATGGTGGGGGGGGGGGAATATTTCCTAGGAAAATCCCCCCCCCCCCCAACCAATACATGCCACATGCTATCTCTTCACCAACTGTCATTTCATTTCATCAGAAATACTCCCCCAATCACCTGCTATTCTTCTCCTCTACAAAGAGACATTCACATCCACTTTGCATATGGTACATGTGAAGGGGGGGAGGGGGGGGGGGAATTTTCATAGGAAAATCTCCTCCCCCCCCCCCCCCCTCCCTCAATACATGCCAAATGCTATCTGTTCTACACCAACATACATTTCATTTCATCAGAAATACTCCCGCAATCACCTGCTATTCTTCTCTACAAAGAGACATTCACATCCACTTCTTTGCATATGGTAGATGGTGGGGGGGGGGGGGGATATTTCCTAGGAAAAACTCCCCCCCCCCCACCAATACATGGCACATGCTGTCTGTTCTACACCAACATACATTATTTTGTTTCATCAGAAATAGTCCCCCAATCGTGGGCTATGCTTGTCTACAAAGAGATGTCCACGTCCACTATGCATATGGTAGATGGTGGCCGGGGGGGGGGGGGGGAATAGGAATAGGAAAATCTCCCCCCCCTCCTCCCTAAATACATGCCAAATGCTATCTGTTCTACACCAACATACATTTCATCAGAGATACTCCCTACTCCCGCAATCACCTGCTATTCTTCTCTACAAAGAGACATTCACATCCGCTATGCATATGGTAGATGGTTGGGGGGATATTTCCTAGGAAAATCTCCCCCCCCCACTCCCTCAATACATGCCAAATGCTATCTGTTCTACACCAACATACATTTCATCAGAGATACTCCCGCAATCACCTGCTATTCTTCTCTACAAAGAGACAATCACATCCACTTTGCATATGGTAGATGGCGGGGGGGGGGATATTTCCTAGGAAAATCTCCCCCCCCCCCACCAATACAAGGCACATGCTGTCTGTTCTACACCAACATACATTATTTTGTTTCATCAGAAATACTCCCCCAATTGTGGGCTATTCTTGTCTGCAAAGAGACGTCCATATCCACTATGTATATGGTAGATGGTGGCGGGGGGGGGGGGGAATATTTCCTAGGAAAATCTCCCCCCTCCCCCACCAATACATGCCACATGCTATATCTTCACCAACTTTCATTTCATTTCATCAGAAACACTCCCCCAATCACATGCTATTCTTCTCCTTCTCTACAAAGAGACATTCACATCCACTTTGCATATGGTGGGGGGATATTTCCTAGGAAAATCTCCCCCCCCCACCAATACATGCCACATGCTTGCTGTTCTACACATATATACTGTTTTTATTTTCTAGACCCACCCCCACCATGTGCTATACATTTATACCAATCATATGCAGCTATGGTAGAGATTTAACCTAGAGAACTCTCTACCAGCCAACATACATAATAGTTATGGTGAGGTAATGGGGAATTATTACATATACCGGTAAATAGAATCTCTACCGCCCCACCACCACTATATTGTCTATGTATAGATATTATACTAAATTGGAGAGCTCTTTTATAGAAATTACTAATTCCTTATCTGGAGCCCCGGAATACACTACCACTTGCACTAATCTTGCCAATATTTGTCAATTTCTTTATTTCAAAATACTTGTATACTGTCCTTGAAATCAAGCAGCTTGATTGGCTAAGCCTGTTAAGCCCAGCTCAGACAATCACATTGTATGATTTCGAGCTAGCATTGTGAGATGTTCAGTAAGGTTTATAAGCTTGGTAAGATGAACTCCGGCAGTTCTGTAGTAATTCCCTGTGTCTCATGTAGTGGCTCAGATGGTTGAAAAGTGATGTTATTTATATTATTTATTTATTTAAAATGCATACATTATTTAACGAGTGTGACACACTTGGCCAAGGGCAATCTACCCAGTGGTCCTCTATGTACAATTACATTACAATAGTGAAACTCCATTATGCAAATACATGTACATGTAAATCAATAGGAGATGAAGTAAATAATAAATACATCTTAATAAAAACTACTGATATATACTACAACTGACCCGCATTTGTTTTTATAACTAGACCAAGTGCTCACAGATACCCAGGGATTCCGCTAGGGTAAATAAAAAAAATCGCCACTTCAAAAAAAATAAAACAATTGGGGATAAAAAAAAAAACGTTTTGATTTTTTTTCCGTAAATTGTAATTTTTTATCGCCAATTGTTTATTTTTATCGCCAATTGCGAAAGTGGCGATCGCCAGCGTAATCCGTGGATACCCCCAGTCCCCGCCTGGACCGAGAAACAAACAACAAAATCGAGATGTTAAGCTTATGTGTTACGGACAGCGGACGGAATGGCGAAAACTATATACAGTGCTCCAGATAAGGAATTGGTAATCGAGTATTGTCACTCCATCATTTCTGAAGCAATTGGGTATTTCAAAATTGTAATTGGGTAAAATAGAATCACACAACTGTTTACACATCAGCAGACCGCACTCATTGAATAGTTTGCTTCTAAATGAAAACACATCTTGGTATTTCATTAGAATTGTCTCCTTGGAGACAATTCTAATGAAATACCAAGATGTGTTTTCATGGAAAAATAATAAAATATGCTATATCTGTGGTCTGTTTATTGTTTTCTGTAGCATGATAAAGATACCACAAATTTTTCATAGTTAATTGATACTCACTACTTCTGATTTCAATTGGGTTTTTGGCAATTTTAATTGGGTATTTACGCAAATACGCAGTTTATCTGGAGCACTGTATATACCTCTCGGCATTGTGGTTGTTTTTTTAGATTTTAGATGGACAGTTCTACTATTCATAATACTGGGCTCTAAAAAAATCCATAACTAGGGGCCATTTCACTTAACTTTGTACGACTAAAATGTTCGTAAGTGCAAAATTAGGATCGTCTGGAAATTTTAATGGATGGATTTACATTTATTGAACATATGCTGCATATGCTCAATAAATGTAAATCCAGTAATTGCTTACAAGAAAATAGTGGTAATGTGAACTTTACAGACTATCATAATTTTGCATTTATGTATATTTTAGTTGTACGAAGTTTAGTGAAACGCGCCCCTGAAGAGGAGCCGTGTGCGAGGCAGAATAATTGAGCTTTGTTTGTCCTAGATCGTTTATCCAGCCACAAGGCTCTCAACTGTTTTATTGAACGACTCTGGACACACAATTTATATGGCTATATAAATTGATTACACCATGTATTATTTCTATTTATAAAAAAATGTGTGGTTGTGACTGGAGAAATAGGGCCTATAGGTTATACGATCAATGTAGCCCCAATGTAGCATCCGCAGTCTCATCAGGATCTGCACTATTCATCATTCCATCAATGACACACCTGTTCTGCTTCTAGTTCTGCTTCTAACATGCATCATAGATCGTTATCGCTATATGCAGGGCTCCAGATAAGGAATTAGTAATTGAGTATTGTCACTCCATCATTTCTGAAGCAATTGGGAATTTCAAAATTTTTATTGTGTAAAATAGAATCACATCAGCAGACCGCACTTATTTATTAGTTTGTTTCTAAATGAAAACACATCTCGGTATTTCATTAGAATTGTCTCTTTGGAAAACACATCTTGGTATTTCATTAGAATTGTCTATTTGGAGACAATTCTAATGAAATACCAAGATGTGTATTCATGCAAAAATAAGAAAATATGCTATATTTGTGGTCTGTTTATTGTTTTCTGTAGCATGATAAAGATACCACAAATTTTGCATTGCTTTTTGATACTCACTACTTCTGATTTCAATTGGGTTTTTAGCAATTTTAATTGGGTATTTACGCAAATACGCAGCTTATCTGGAGCTCTGTATAGGAGTGTGCTATTTGATAGTAAGCTCATATGAGTGTGCTATTTGATAGTTAGCTATATTGATCACAAAGTCACAGCCACATATAACGCTTAATACAAACAGTAGTTTATGAATCAACTCATTTTGACAATTTCATTAAAGGTACATGCCCATTCAGTAGGTTATAATATAGGGATACAGATAGTTTTGTATATTCTGTAGATATGACATTTTCTGGAAAAATAAACTTTCATTCACCATTACCCCACGTATTGATTGGCATTATTATACATTTTATATCAGACGCAAATTTCCACACCGATATCAAGGGCGATAACTGTTCTGTATTTATATTTTGATGTGCACTGATCATACTTTGTAATCGGTCGGGGAAAAAAAATTCAGACGACACATTTAATTAGTATAAATAATTAAAACATTATCATGCCTCATTTTCATATAAAAATAGCCGGATACCACCGCGCGTCACTATCAGCAAAATAAATATTACTAAATGATTATATCTGTATAGCGGGCACTCGTAATTTTTGGAACTGTTGGAATAATGACACAATTATACACTTATTTAATTCCAATGAAGAACATGTTGTGCCCACTGAGTGTGCATCTACCTTTAACCCTTTGAACCTGAAAGCCCGCTATAGCGGTTTATGCAAACATTGAAGATCCAGATGAGCCGGCTCGTATCGAGCCGTCTCTGCAGGATCGGCACAAGTAATTTTAATACTTTTGAGAACCAAGAATACCACTTCATAAAAGGACTGAAAACCATTTTGTGACGGTTGGATTGGTTGCAAAATTAACATATCAAAATTCATTCCAGTTATTTAAGGGTGAAAGGGTTAATTCTCCTCTAAATGTTTATTCAGCTGCTGGGCGAGTTCGGCCAATTTGTCCGTCTGTCCAGTTGCCGAGTAGTGCCGCGCCAGCTGTCGCAGTTCCTTTATCTGGTTCTCTCTCTCTTCTATGTTCTTATTCTGTGTCTGCGTTTTCTTCAGTTTCTTGTCAAACGCTGTTTTGAGTTCACCCTGTACTTCGTCTTCAACCTTTTCAATCGCTGATTTTAATTGGTCCATGTTTGCGGTGACAACGGCGAATGCGGCGTGTTTCCGTTCAATCAACGACAACTTCTTGACTTGTTGGAGTTCACGCATGAACGCCGTAGTGATGGTGTAAAAGTTGGCTTGAGGAGCGGTGTTTTCTGTGACGTCTGCTAATGGCTGCGCATGTGGATCACCAGCCATATTAGCAATTGGTTCAGGTTTGTTAGACAGCTCGTCATCTAGTGCTGAATCGCTCGTCCGCACTCCAGCATGTCGATCCGGTGTGCTGATATGTTCATCTACTCCTCTGTCAGTGGCACTAGTAGCTGTGTCTGACATACCATTACGATTGGCTATCACAGTACGTATAGCCTCAGCTTCAGAGATCAACACAGCGGTAGTAAACACGCTCGGGTTGCTGTCCATGATCGCTTGCATAGATTTGGAGTTTATAAGTATGGACAATAATATTGGGTCTACAACTTGATCCTTTACGTCTTCAGGCATCTTAAACTTGGCGGCGAGTGGGCCATACATATGTTCCTCCAATTCTTCAGATGTGATATTGAACGGTTTTGGGCTCTCTGATGTAGCTTCAGTTGTGTCGCCTTCTCTGTCAATGTCATTTGTATCTTGCTCGTCGTTATGTAAAGTAGGTGTCGGTACTGGAGGAAATGCCTCGGTAACGTTATCATCGTGACTAGTAGCATTAGCAGCACCCGTCTCTTTCTCAACAAGAACATCTATGGATTCAACACAGCTATTATTATTTTCTGAGTATTTAGATTTGTCCGCTGAACACGATTCATGTTTGCTGGTATCCATCACATTGCTGTGCTGCTTTATACTTTTATCTGTGCCTACTTTAGTATCTGTAACCAAATCATCATTTACATTATTCTGTGTCTTCGTTGTCAAACTAGACTCAGCATTTATTCTTCCATCAGGTGCACAAGACGTTTCATTCATTACTACATCAAGCTGCCCATTGCTACCAGTATTCGTAACAACCACTGCATCTGTCGTCGCTAAATGTAGCATCATGTTGTCCCAAGTTTCAGCAGGCATGTCATGCTTCTGGATCAGTGATCTAATTATCTTTGAAATTGAATGCCCCGTCATGTTGATCCTGTCCACCATTGGCAATGTAGTCAGAATCTCAGTCATATGACGCTTCCTCAAATCTTGGCTGTCATGGTTACCAGGGTCATCACCACTAACTACACTACCATGGCCTGTACCATCCTCCGTACCATCCTCCGTCACATGATCCTCAGTTTCCTTTCTGCGTTTATTGTCTTGCATCTCCTTCGCAAAGGCTATACAATCGCGCAGGTTCTCGGCAACAATGGTCATGTATTCCTGGTAGTCATCAAGAACAAGTGGCAGTCGGCCATACTCGTCGTCCTTATACTCCGGCTGTGTGATGTTCAGGCTCATCTCCTGCTGCGTCTTTACGATCGTCAGGAATCGGTTCATCATCAAATTACCCTGCCAGTCTTCAGCATTCAGCTCTGCCGCCTTTTCCTTCACAACTATGTCGGTCTGCCCACATTTCATGCACCGTAACACCAGCGTTCCTCCCGCCTTTTGCTGACCGCTGTATGGATGGAGGCAGGTTTTACAGAACATAGACACGGACTCGTCCTGCTCCCGCCCATGACTGTCCACACCAGCACCGCCGTCTGCCTCTAGATTCGCTACATCACCACTTGTATCTTTCCTCTTGTCCTGCTCAGCTGTAGGTATGTTCGTCGCCATTTTGTTTTACTAAAGTAATATTCGACCGGCAAACACGGCGTGTTCTTGTCACCCGAGATTATTCAGTAGGCTAAGGACACAGTGTAAATTGTATCGCGAGTGTAGAGCAGAACATTAGATATCTCTACACGAACACGGCCTAAATCGATTTGTTTACATCGTTTCACATGACAAACCGCTATCGCGGTAACCGTCAGGAGATATTCAGATATTGTCAAAGGTTCACAACATTTTCAGAGAAAATGCAGAATTGAATTATACATGTGCTGTGATCTTTATTTTGTTATGTTTTAACGTCATTTACTAATTTTTCGCTACAATTATCGGCGACATGGTTGTGCTCAATTAAACTGAGGGAAACGAAAAGTGTCGTCTGCTCATTTTTGTTTAATATTCGTGTATATAGACATTGTTTACTGTAACATTTATTAAGTTCGGTTACGAATACCTTATTCTTTGGTGCGCCTTAGCAAAACACATTTTTGGCAGCGCATGAAAATCGTCTCCACTGGAGACGATTTCATGCGCTGTCAAAACATGTTTTCATCATTTAACATTAAAAACAAACAGCAGACGACAAATTTTGATTGAGTGTTGTTAGGATTAAGACGATGTGTGCAGGGGCGGATCTGTAGCAGATTTCATCAAAATTGCAAAGTATACTTATCTAGCAAAGTATACTTTGAGGGAGTAATCATTTATTTTTCCAGAAATGCTTTATTTCATACAGAACTAACGATTGCATATATTTGATGATTACAAGTATGCAGAATTATTATACTGAATGTATTACATTATCACAGCCAAAATGACTGTGATAACGTAATAAATTCAGTATAATAAAAATTAATAAATTTATCTTTAAATGGAAAAATTCTCCCTCAAAGTATACTTTGCTAGATAACTATACTTTGACATGTTGGTGAAATAGGCTACTGGAGGCGGGGTTCCGGGGTTGCACCCCCTCCCCACCCCCACCCCCATGCATGCCCCCGGACCCCCCTAGCATACTCGCTTCACTCCGTGGAGTTCGAAAATAGGACACACCGCCAGATCCCAAATGCTGTATCCGCCCCTGGTGTGTAATACATTGTATTAGACTATGCTCATGCTAGATTATCCATATTTGATATAGTCTACAATGTACTTGATACTTAATCATGGATTAGTGGTAGTAATTATCAGATCATATATATATACACACCTGGTTATACACAATACATGTAATCCGCCCCTGCAATAAACGCTGCGTAAGGATATCTGCATATACATGTAATATGCAATTGTAAATTTAATTTATAAACTCATCAAATGTAGCATATTAAAATTCGACGAAACGAATAAAATAAGTTGATGGCGAATAATGAGTGAATCGAACTAATTCTCTTGTTTGTGTGTGGATGTTTTTTGTGTGCATAAAATGACCTTCAACAGTGTAATAAATAGATGATATTCCATCGTACATTTTGAATAGCGGGAAATAATACACGTATGTGCGTCGGCTTCCGCGTAAGCAACGAGTGAGCGCAGTGAATGAGTTGCTTGCACGGACGCCGACGGACACGAGTGTATTATTTCCGCTATTCAAACATGTAGATGGAATATCCTATGTATTACACTTCCACGGCGGATACATATGCACATTTTGTCTATTGTTTAGATTATAATCAATGAATTGTGATCAGGGTTGGCCGGGAAATACCGGGGGCGGGAATTCATAACGGTATTTCCCGTCCCGGGAAATACTCCCCAAAGTGGGAAATACCGGGAAATACAGGGAAATATGAATTTTGATGTTATTATTTGATAATTAAAGTTATTTAAATTAAGTTTTAAGTTCAGTAATAGTTAATAAATAGATATAGGGGTTAATTACAATGTATAGATCTGTTTCATTCCCAACTAGGGGTACTCATCAGGTGGAATATTTGGCAACCATGACATTTATATTTTGGTTGTATTATCTTTTTTGTAAATTACTTCTTAATTTTTTAGGAAGCACTTGAGTGTCTGCTATATACAATTCATCATGATCAGACTATGTTTAGACAACAGGCTGTTAATTGTCAACCTTCTCCCACACTAATATTCGGTATCAAGAAATGAGAATAAATGATCTTAGCATGCATGATGTGCATACACATAGTCTCTTACAAGTCTTATATGACTGACAATGTACTGTTGTTTTATGCTTTGCATTTGTATTACTTATTTGCATTATTATTATGACATGTATTTAACGTGAAGACTATGGGCCACGATGGTACGTATGAGATACAGTACCTAAACTCGTTAAAATTAGCCAAAAGCCTACTCATGTCTACTTATTTGCATGTACATTGATGAAACTGTCACTTTAATATATTTTAATAAACCATATCAGACTATGACAACAGGCTGTTAATTGTCAGCCTTCTCTCACACCTTATGTGTCATACTGTATAATAAGAACCCAGGTGGTCTGTATATGCATGTCAAGTTGTAAAACAATTACACTTACACTGTACATGGATTATCCCTGTTATCAACAGGGATTTTCTCAAAATTCCAAAAGCAGCTTTTATTAGTGGCAGGTTACTATAGTAATGAGGGGTGTTCTCATATACAATAAAATAGACAGTTGGAAGGAAATTGTCTAGAAAATCATGATGTTTTTTTTCTCTAAATAAACTTATTATTTCTTTTTTTATTGCAGAATGTTTTACCTGTAGGCTTATCAGTCTACACAAATATAAACCATAGTAGATATAGGGGAATATGAGACTCATCTTGACATTTTGGAATGAAAAAGACCACCAAGATTCATATTTCCCAGTATATCCCGGTATTTCCCGCCGTCCTGGGAAATACTCTTATTTCCCGGGAAATTGCCAACCCTGATTGTGATGCGCGCATGAATACAATGAGGTGTTTTCCCACGTTTTGACGTTACTTTGTGTGACGTCAAATGTGACGTCATGTGAACTTTTTGAAATCCAAATTAAGTAGCTGTTTCTATGAACCAGATATAATTTAGTGCATGTTTGGAATGCGTTCAATCTCATTAACACTCTAGATTAGTCGAGGCCCTTTCCAAATTTTCCAATCACTTTATTTTGACTAATAAAAATTAAACATTTTGCATGGTAGCTCGTGGTTTCGAAGAAAACAGGCGTGCAATTACGGGTGTTCTCTTCACGGTGTATTATTTGTAAGCAGTTGGTTACAGATTTTCTATCATAGCGAAACCCGTGCAAATACTTTGCAATAGTGTAATAATACGGTATATTAAAGGTACATACCCACTCAGTAGGCACAAAATGTTCTTTATATCAGAGACATTATCTGAGACAGTTTCTGGTAACATAAACTTTCATACACCATTACCCCACATATTGATTGACATTTTTATACATTTTATATAAGACGTACATTTCCACACTGATATCAGGGGCGATAACCGTGTTTCATTAAAATGTTAACAGACATTACTATTTAGTCTCTGTACTTTTTTATGTGCAATGACCATACTTTATAATCTGTCGAAAATAGGTGACACATTTAAGTAGTACAAATAATTAAAAAACATCATGCCTCATTTGCATATGAAAATAGCCTGATACCACCGCGAGTCACTATCAGTAAAATAAATATTACTAAATGATTATATCTGTATAGCGGGAACTCGTAATTTTTAGAACTGTAGGAATAGTGACACAATGATACACTTACAAGTTTTATTCCTATAAAGAACAGTTGTGCACAAACAAATTCTAAGTCATTTGACCTTGACATTGGGCTCCTGGGCAGCATGGGTATGGTATACAATGAACATATGGATGGTGATCAATGTGTATATGAAGTTTCAAGTTGATATCCCAAGCAGTCACAGAGACATAGCAATTTGAAAAAGTTTAACGTAAAACTCGGAAGGCGGATGCCGGATAATGCGGTAAATATATGCTGCCCCGAAAAATATTTTTTCTGGGAGCATAATACTATTTGCCCACGATGTCTGTGTAGTGATTGTGCTGATTAGTGACTGTCAACACAGTGCGTATGTGCCGTGAAACACGGTGCCGTGAAACATTTTTTGATATCCTGTCAATACGACCTAATCGCCGCGTATGAATATATGCGGTGACTGGTGTTACTTTTTTGCATTTTAAAGCCATTTGTAGGTGTTAACGGGATAAATAGAATAGAGGTTAGTGTCGTGAATGGGAAAAATATCTGGCGCGGCTCGGAAACGGGATGTGCTCGGCAGAGCCTCGCCCATCCCGTTTCCTAAGCCAGATATGTTTTCCCATTCACGGCACTAACCTACTATTCTCTATTTCTTTCGCATGCTACCCACGCCCTAACCCCCAAGGTCAAGGTCACTGGGAACCTATGTTCACCTTGTCTGTAAGGCAAACGCATTTTATTAAGTTATTAATGTTTTATCAATAACTATTTGCCCACAATGTCTGTCTAGGGATGGTGCTTTGTTTCGCATACAACCCACTCCCGAACACCCAAGGTCAAGTTCACTGGGGATTTATGTTCACCTTGTTTGTAAGGCAAATGCGTTTAAGTTTTTAATGTGTTCTCACAATCTCCTGTACTCCTTAACACATTTCAATTATATTTGCCCACAATGTCTGTCTAGGGATGCTGCTTTGTTTCGCTCATGACCCATGTACGGTCACCCAAGATCAATGTCAGTGGGGACTAATGTTCACCTTGGGGCCGTTTCACTAAACTTCTTACGACTAAAATGTTCATAAGCGCAAATTTAGAATCGTCTGCAAATTTCAATTGATGGATTTACATTTATTGAGCATAGGCTGCATATGCAGCCTATGCTCAATAAATGTAAATCCAACAATTATTTACAAGAAAAAATTGTTAATGTGAAACTTACAGACTATCATAATTTTGCACTTACGAACATTTTAGTCGTAGGAAGTTTAGTGAAACGGCCCCCTGGTTTGTAAGGCAAATGCGTTTTAAGTTTTTATTTTTTTCTCAATTACTTCACCAATTCCGCATGTGACCCACGCCTGAACCCCCACGGTCAAGGTCACTTGGGACTTATGTTCACCTTGTTTGTAAGGCAAATGCGTTTTAAGTTTTGTTTTGCCCACAATGTCTGTCTAGAGATTAGCGTCGTAATAACGATGCCCTTTACTATCAAGGCTGCATGCAGGTGGGGGCATCCGTGTTCTATGAACACATTTTCTAGTTTTCTTTCAAAATACTTGAATAGTGTGCTTGGAATCAATCAGCTTGATTGTCCGAGCCTGAGCTGTGCTACAGAGATATACATTACATAGATGCGACAGGCTTAGGTCACTTAGAACCGGCTTAGGTCACTGACTCCAGGAATGGAAGTGACAAAATTTATTTTGGCACGGGTAGTTTGCGATTGTCATGTTTGAGTGAATATGGGTTTGTGGAGGAAAATCAATTTCCTGCCTGTTTCCTATATTGGGTTCCAATGCTACAAATGGCGTCCCTGTGAACAGACCACGTGACTTGGCATGGGAACACGGACAGACATATCGGACTGTGTTATCTAAATATCGGATTGTTTGTTTGCTTATATTTAACGGCGGGCACTGGCTCTAGGACCTTGCATGCCGTCTCCCAAGAATGGGAGAAAGAACGGAGGTAGAGATTTTTTGAGAGAAGCCGGTAATTCGTATTTACAGAGCAACTACGAATTATCGGTACCCATTTACAGCTGGGTGAACTGGAACAGTGTGGATAAAGTGTCTTGCTCAAGGACACAACGCACGCCGCTAGGCAGGCTCGAACCCACGACCCTTGGATCAGTAGTCCGACACACTAACCATTACGCCACGGCGCTCCACGTTATCGGATTGCAATATCTAAACTTCTTATATCTGTATTTGTTCAAGTCTATGCCATAATGGCGCGCCTTATCAGATAGTATTGCGTTGTTTGACGAAAATGTTCATTGTTGTTGTTGTTTTGTACTTTTGTAAAATGGCGCTGGCATTTCTTTGGAAAATCTAAGATCAATTTTTGGTAATTGAAAATCTTCGTAATTTTTCGACACCATCTACGAAAATAATGTAAAAAGGCATCAGAAAGTATCGATTGTAGCACAACTGACGTCATTCGTTGACAAGTTGACGGCATTATGGCTTCTAATGAGACTATAAGTCTTTGGATGAATGTTACTGTGTCTCGTATGTACCTGGGAGCCGTTTCACTAAACTTCGTACGACTAACATGTTCGTAAGTGCAACATTATGATAGTTTGTAAATTTCACATTAGCAACGTTTTCTTGTACACAATTATTGGATTTACATTTATTCAGCATATGTTGTAGTCTATGTTCAATAAATGTAAATCCATCAATTGAAATTTACAGACTATCCTAAATTGGCAATTACGAACATTTGAGTCGTACGAAGTTTAGTGAAACTGCCCCAGATATTCAATATGTGTGATTACTGTTTAGGCTTTATATACTGCAAGGCAGATGAAACAATCAGAAACATTTACGATTGTACATGTATGTATTATAAGTTTAAGTGTGTATTTGTCCTGTGTCGTGTATTGCGCTCGGACAAAAGGTGTCTTAATCGCATTACAACAAGTTAACTTCTAGAACATGCAACTGATAACCCTAATTATCTGGGGCCCGTTTAACTAAACGTACGACTAAAATGTTCGTAAGTGAAAAATTATGTAAATTTCACATTACCAACGTTTTCTTGTAAACAAGTATTGGATGTACATGTATTGAGGATAGGCTGCATATGCAGCCTATGCTCAATAAATGTAAATCCATCAATTTAATTTTTTCAATCCTAAATTTGCACTTACGAACATTTTAGTCGTACGAAGTTTAGTGAAAGTGGTCCCTGACGCTTGGACAGACAGTAGCCCTGCGTAAACTTCAGAGAATTCGGGCGACCCCCCCCCCCCCCCCCCCCCCCCCCCCCCCCCCCCCCCCCCCCCCCCCCCCCCCCCCCCCACCCCGTTCAGCCACGGAGTTTACAGAGATCACAGTTTACCACCAGTTGGAGTCTGAATTTAAATGCCGTAAAACACAGGAAATTTCATTTCGAAGAGCTCAAAATAGGACAACCCCGAAAAAAAACCCCTAATTGCGAACGGTAACTCTTGAAATTACTCCCGTAGCTGACGGTACGGGAGTAGATTGCAAGAGTTACCTTCACAATTAGACAACCCTCCCGCCCCCCCCCCCCCCCCGTTCCCCAAATACTGGACCCGCCCCTGATAAACCGTGTCCATATACAGATGCTACTCTTCCGTGTTCGGACGCATTTAAAGCGTTTAAATATGATTTCACTGAGAGACCCTTGAAAGACAATGTTTGTAATTACATTATATCAGAACGTTTACAAACTTAAATCAGATTAAAGTCCATTTACATGTTTATCTTGGCATTTTAGATAAAGGCGGTGTTTTTCTTTTCAACTTACTTTGGTTCGTTTGAGATTGCCAGTGCATGTTTTAATACAAACACAGACAAAAGATACACATAGACATGTAATGTAAACAAAGTAAAAGGCAGGGACGAAAATTTGTGCGTAAATGTAGATGGTGAAAGGGGATAATTGTCTTAGCTTGTACACGCACCTGTATTTTTACTCAGACGATTTTGTTTGCACTAATTTTGAATGCCTAACATTTCATAGAGGAGTGATGACTTACTATGATATTTATTTAACGATTTTACTGAGTTCAATGGAAGGGTCCTGGTGCCAATGCTCTATTTTTATCTCCTAATTAGGAGATACTAACTCCTAATTAGGAGATAGAAACTCCTACTTAGGAGATAGTATGTCCTAATTATGAGATAGTAATAACTCCTAATTACGAGATAGTAACTCCTAATTAGGAGTTATTATCTCCTAAGTATGACTTATTAACTCCTAATTAGGACTTACTCATTATGACTTAGTATCTCCTAATTAGGACTTACTATCTCCTAATTATGACTTTCTATCTGTGAAAAGTGTTTTATCTCCTAATTAGGAGATGCTAACTCCTAATTAGGAGATTGTAATTCCTAATTGGGTGATAGTAAGTCCTAATTAGGAGATATTAACTCCTAATTAGGATATACTATATTTTAATTAGGACTTAGTAATTAGGAGGTAAATATATTTTAGCATTGGCACCAGGACGCTTCCATAGATTTCATATGAAAAAAGGCTGGATACAGCGAACTGGCATAGCCTTTTTTCATATGAAATCTATGGAAGCGATCGTCCTGGTGCTATCCACACAACGGATCTCGGATGTAACTAAACACTTTTAGTTGTCCCATAATTCGCAATGAGTAAGTTTTACTGTATATCATATTATCTACTCATATTATCATTTTGTTTTCGCTCGTTTCTTATGAAATCAGTAAACAAATTTACTAAATATCACAAATCATCACTCTTATTAGAAAACAATTTGTAATCATATTTAATTATGTCGGAATTTGGATTGACTCATGTACTCTGACGAAACTACGCCTGGTCTTAAGTCAGACAATTTTAGGGTAAATAACGTACATTCCACTTGAGTAAAAGGTCACTAACACTACCGTTATAGTAAAGTCCGATACAAAGAAAGCTAAACGTAAACACACATTGAAATACGTACTTGTAGTATTATTTCTTAGTCACTTGCTAAAATATGTAATTTTATTTTCGTGGGATTGCTTGTGAGTTTGCGTCATTCTCACCATAGTCATAAGCATAGCACAACAGTTTAAGAATACATGTAGTTCTAATATTCTGTCTTCTGTCACGGACACATTTACCCAACGGCTTTACAAGGTAAATGCTAATTATGTATCATAGCTAGTTATTTCCATTTGCAAATATATTTATACAGATCCGTTCCTATGCTGTATTTCAGCATTTATTTCTTAATGAATAGCACCAAAAAAAAGAGTTTTGCGAACAGAGTAGACCCAGATCAGACTGCACATCTGTGCAGTCTGATCTGAGTGTACACTGTTTGCAATAACATTAATAAGTGTGAAAATATGAGTTATATGGCCGTTTCACTAAACTTATTACGACTAAAATGCTCGTAAGTGCAAAATTATGATAGTTTGTAAATGTAAATAGTCTTGTAAACAATTGTTGGATTTACATATTATTGAGCATAGGCTACATATCAATAAATGTAAATCCATCAATTGAAATTTCCAGACGATCCTAAATTTGCACTTACGAATATGTAAATTCTGGTTACCTGTGTACGGTTCGCTATTGAAACAATCACAAAGACTCCCATACAACAAACTGGCTTTATTATTATTATTTCTGTTATTATTATTAGTTATTATTATTATTATTTATACCTTTGAAAGCGGGAAACGATATAGTGTCGTCTGCTGATTTGTTCAACCACTATGGGGAGGTTGTATTATTTTTATTATTATTTATTATTATTATTCATAATTTAGATGTTCGGATGCGGGAAAATATTGTCGTCTGCTGATTTTTCTACCACTATGGAGGTTATCATAGTTTTATTAATATTATTGTTGTTTGTTGTTGTTGTTGTTGTTATTTTTTTATTCGTGTGATCATTTATATTTTTGAATGCGGGAAACGAATATTGTCGTCTGCTGATGTTTTCGAAACTGTCTTATTTCACAACAACAACAAAGACAAGTTTTGTCAGTACATAACCATCGTCCGATTCTCATGTGATGAAAAAACGTTTTAATCTGGGCCCATTTCATTAAGCTTCGTACGAATAAAATGTTCGTAAGTACAAATTTAGGCGCACGCAGCCTATGCTCAATACATGTTAATCCAATAAATGTTCACAAGAAAACATTGTTAATGTGAAATTTACAGACTGTCATAATTTTGAACTTACTTACATTTTAGTCATACCTAGTTTAGTGAAACGGCTCCCTGGGTCCTAAGAACTTTAATTGAAAAAGGGAATCAAAAAGCAGACGACAGATTAATTCATAAGTGTAATGATTAAAATTCACTGTATCCGGAAAATAAAATATTTCTATAAAAAAAAAGATCATCTTGACGTTCTTTATTTTCAGTGCAACCACCAACAACGAGTGAAGGGAAACCGACGCGTTCCTCTATCGCCTGCTAAATAATCCCTACATAGTTACGTCCCCTGACCTTCGTTCACCGAGCCGTAGACCAGACGTGTAATGCCCGCCAGCGATTGGATAAACAGACGTTGGTGAACTTAGGGGTCATTTGTATACTAACTTGGAGTATTCATTCAACGTGTGTTGGCGTACACTGAAATAACGTAGAAGGATTTGCGAGATAAGCGATTTGTAGTTTTACACTGGAAATGTGAATTTTGTTTGGAATTTCGGCTTCCAGGAGTACGCGTATGAATGCTGTTTTCCACGGGAATACACTGACGTAGAATATCGCTAAAAATAAACAAAAGAACATACAATGTCGTAAGTAGATTTATTTGTTTACTGCAATCTAACACCCTGACTAACATTTCTAAACTGTGTGATTTTGATCTTTGTTCACTTATTAGACTGCTAGTTGTTGTGCATATTGTGTTGTTGGTTTGTTGAACTCCAAAACATGAAGACCAAAGTTCAAATTTCTCTGCCCGCCAAATGACGATAAAAAAACACGGAAAATGATAACGCGAATTTTATGTTTGTCACGTTCGTGCAATGTACTTGTTACTCGCCCTGACATTGATTAACTCACATACGGATGCATTTTACTATTTAAGCTGTATTTTATATTTTCTGTATCCGATAGAGCTATCGGATACAGAAAATATAAAAGACAGATGAAATAGTAAAGTACATTCGTAGAGCTGAGAATATCTAAGCTACACTGACATGTAAGTAGCCCTGCGTGACAGCCAGAAAATTCGGGTTAGGAAAATTACCTCTAGCTGGACATGCAGAAAACTACGTTTGTTTAATTGCAATCTGATTTCCTGGTTTATAAATATTTGATGACAATGTCTTGTTTCTGATCGCAAAATGCAATAAACGGTTTTATTACACTTCCGAATTAATGCGGACCATCTCCAAATCGGACATCCTGGTGTCAGATTTAGACAGGTTCCACTGGTCAACTGAAATAGTTACTATCGTCAAGTCGCTTTCTTTGAGATTATATTGGCGATTACTTCATAATTTTTGGTGACGTGTGCTATTTAAGGAAATGTTCTTCGTTCAAATGACGCCATCGTTTTCTGCTCAAGTATAATGAACGGCAGAAAACATACTGTAGGAATGAATGGCATTTTTGTGGAATTTATCGGGGTATAAACTTGGAAAAGTCGCGGGAATACTGGACGAAGGCCGGAGCGGGAATACTGGACGAAGGCCGGAAGGCCTCGTCCAGTATTCCCGCGACTTTTTCAAGTTTATATCCCCGATAAATTCAACAAAAAGGCCATTCATTCCTTATAATTCCAGCATTTGAAATAAATTCATCAAGAAAATGTGTTTATTTTCCGTTTTCTTAATAATTATTTTAACTGCGCCTGACGGTTACGGAAAGTAGTTCGGCATGGGAGTTTACTGGGATATAAATTTTGGACAGAGACTTGCTACGGACCAATCAAATGTTAGGGAATTGTGTAAATATTTTTGTGCCGGAATTATATGGCTGTACTTTTGCCTAATATATGAATGACAATATTCATCGCAAACATACTTCCACCACTACAGTACACCTAATCCACCGATCGTCTAATTTGGGGATCGGGTACATTCATTTTCAGGAACATATCGTTATTTTCACTAAAATCATTACACGGGGGACATCTGTTTGTTTAGTCAAATTATACCATCACCGATTCATTTACCAGAAGCGCAGCCTGATCAGGAACTACACTGTTTGGTCGGAACTAGCTTAGATAGTCTCAGCTGTACGAATGACTTTTGCTATTTCATCTGTCTTTTATAGTATCTGTATCCTTATAATGAATACAGATAATATAAAAGACAGATGAAATAGTATAAGTCATCCGTACAGCTGAGACTTATCTAGTCAGCTCGAAACATCACGTGTCAATTTATGGCATACTTCCTACACCTACTATAAGGTTGTATGTTTATAATTTTAAAAAAATAAGCCTGTCGACAATACAATCTTGGACGCGTGTATAATTTCTAAAGAAGTATATCTAATTTGCTAGTCGTGTCATGTTCCCGTGTGTACACCCACCCAATTTGACGGACACAATTCTACACAACCAGACTTATTTCATTTATGATCAGCCATGTACTCCTAAAATTGTAATACAGTCGAACCCCTGTAAACCGGACAGAGAGACAAGTAAGTTGTGCTTAATTTTGATATGCCATTTATCTCCTAGGATAATGTCCGTTCATGATCGCATGTCTTGACGTAGTTATATGGAAGTTTCACAGTGGGATCTCTCTAAACCAGACACCATGAGGTGTCACCAGCGTGTCCGGTTAAGAGAGGTTCCACTGTACACATATATACATATATTCTTCTGTACTCTAATGATCTGGATAACAACATGAAAGGACAAGTTGTTATTTAGAACATGTAAACACCTGTATTATGAATAAACTGAGATGTTTACCACGTCACGTACAGGCGGACAATCGTGTTATAACATATCTCATCGCAACGTCAACATGCATATTAAAGACAAGACAAGGGCCGTCAAACGAAGACCGGTCGTATTCGGAAGATATGTCACTATAATTATATACGAGACATCAAACGGTTTCTATTGCCAACAGCTGTGCAATACTCGGGGCTGGATATGGTATTAGTGCCCGTATCGCAACACCATTTTACGCCGGTATTTATTTGGTAAAAAAGCAATATCGCGGATTTTCGATTGTGTAAGTTTTCAACCTCATTTACGGAAAATAGGAAATTTCGAAATCAAATTCGGCAAAACATGGCAATACCACAAGCAATGTTATCCCACAGTCGGGCCAATTATATACATGTGTGTCCAGTGTGCTGACTGGCCCTGTGTAAACGCATCGCTGACCACTTCCTGGACACACCACGTGATGACCATGCGCTGGTCAGACTCATGTGAGAAAGTGTACCTTTATAGAAGATCAACGCTCCAGATAAGGAATTAGTAATTGATTATTTTCACTCCATCATATCTTTAGCAATTGGGTATTTCAATAGTTTAATTGGGTAAAATAGAATAACAGAATACTGTTTACACATCAACAGACAGCAATTATTGAATAGTTTGCTTCAAAATGAAAACATGTCTTGGCATTTCATAAGAATTGTCTCCTTGGAGACAATTCTAATGAAATACCAAGATGTGCTTTCATGGAAAATAAGAAAAATATGGTATATTTGTGGTCTGGTTATTGTTTTCTATAGCATGATAAAGGTACCACAAATTTGTTATTGCTTTTTGATACTCACTACTTCTGATTTCAATTGGGGTTTTGGCAATTTTAATTGGGTATTTCGAAATGAAAACATGTCTTGGCATTTCATTAGAATTGTCTCCTTGGAGACAATTCTAATGAAATACCAAGATGTGCTTTCATGGAAAATAAGAAAAATTTGGTATATTTGTGGTCTGGTTATTGCTTTCTATAGCATGATAAAGGTACCACAAATTTGTTATTGCTTTTTGATACTCACTACTTCTGATTTCAATTGGGGTTTTGGCAATTTTAATTTGGTATTTCGAAATGAAAACATGTCTTGGCATTTCATTAGAATTGTCTCCTTGGAGACAATTCTAATGAAATACCAAGATGTGCTTTCATGGAAAATAAGAAAAATATGGTATATTTGTGGTCTGGTTATTGTTTTCTATAGCATGATAAAGGTACCACAAATTTGTTATTGCTTTTTGATACTCACTACTTCTGATTTCAATTGGGGTTTTGGCAATTTTAATTGGGTATTTCGAAATGAAAACATGTCTTGGCATTTCATTAGAATTGTCTCCTTGGAGACAATTCTAATGAAATACCAAGATGTGCTTTCATGGAAAATAAGAAAAATATGGTATATTTGTGGTCTGGTTATTGTTTTCTATAGCATGATAAAGGTACCACAAATTTGTTATTGCTTTTTGATACTCACTACTTCTGATTTCAATTGGGGTTTTGGCAATTTTAATTGAGTTTTTACGCAAATACGCAGCTTATCTGGATCTCTGGAAGATTGATTTGCAAAACATCCATTGTGACATATGTAGCACATTGGCGAAATCGTTCCTTGTACGTGATGTGTGTCTCTCGCCTTGATTGGCTGACTTTAATTTTGATTAGGGCCCCGCCGAGATTCGTTGGTTCCCTATAGGTTTCACCCTGTCCATCCGTCCATCCGTTTAGTTTCTCAAATCACCTACAGGGGCCATCGCTTGGGTTAATTGGCGTTGACAGACCACATTTTCTAGTTCGTCTTTGAAAATATACCAGGCCTCGACAAATCCACTCGTGCGCTCGTATTTACGAGTAACTTTTCAGTCTGGGCGAGTGCAAATTGAAAGCCGCTCGTCCAGTCGGGCGAGTGGAAATTTGAAGATCACCACTGAGAAAATGCAAATGCGAAGTTTTGCGAAGCGAAATATTAAATTCCAATAAAATATTCAACTGATTACCGAGCGTGGTAAAGGGAGACTACCTACTACACTCGCATTTATGCGTTGTCAAGATACACATATACAATGTAGACTGTGTCCCACTTATTCCCATTCATGGCTGCAACTACTGAATTTAATATGTGCATTCTATAACCAGTCACCGTGACTCCAGCATCCTGTTTAACTGTCGTCTGCTCTGTGTTTACAAACAATACAAGATATCAGACATACGCCGGTTTTTGCAGGGCGCGGAGATATTGATAGATCCAATGAACAACTCGAAAAGGCGAAATTAATCACGGGTATCTGGCGAATTATATCTAAAACTAATTAAAGACATTATATAATTACCATTTCTGAAAATGTATGTTTTGTTATTTGACCAAAAGTTTGGACGAGTAGAAGTCCAGTCTGGACGAGTAGATTTTTATGTTCTCTCGTCCAGTGGGACGAGTCAGAAAATAAAACTTTGTCAGGCCTGATGATCATTGCACATCAAAAACTAAACACAGATAATAAATAATAATATCCGTTAACATGTTAAGGAAACACGGTTATTGCCCCTGATATCAGTGTGGAAATTTACTACTACTGAGTGGGCATGTACCTAAAGATTTATCTGCATTTAAACTGCCGTTACGGGCCACTACCGTGGATAGTGTGTGTCATGGCAAAATTAGGCTTATAGTATAATATTCTCTGTCGTAGTATACATTGTAGTCGTTTAAGTGAATATACAGTGAAACCACTCTAAGCCGGACACCCTGGGAGCCTCCCAGGGGGTCCGGCTTAGAGAGGGTTCACTGAATCTATAAATAGATCGGCTAATAAAAAGTGAAGTGGCCCTAATGGGCTTCCGTAATACGGAGTGACACCAGTATGTAAATATATCTCTACGGGCGCTCGCGTCATATCACTGGAGAAAAGGGGCATTATTACCTTTGTTTTGTGTTCAGTGTATACCCCGATATAGGCCGATTGCCAGTCAGTCCGTGCAACCTGTATCTACAGAGGAACCTCTCTATGCTGGACACTCAGACACTCAGTGTTGATAATTTGCACGTGGTCATTTAACTGTTATTTATCTCCATGATAACGCACCTTTGTCATTTCAAATTACACAAATAAGTCTTGTTGCGTCCATTTGCTTGTATTACAGTGAACCCTGTGCATCTCGCAGGGTGTCCGATTTAGAGAGGTTTCACTGTAAAATAGCTTCCGATAAATCAAGCTACAGGAGCGCGCTAGGCCAGGATCTAGACTGGTCATAAATGTTATAATGCCAAAATTCTCCAGTCAGTCACCGTTTCATATTTGCCTGAATTCATTCTAAGCATGTGCCCACCCCCCTAGCGACCTCTGAGTGTTATAGCGTGTGACCGAGACTGAAGGCTACGGAAGCCCATTAGGGCCACTTCACTTTTCTTTTTATCTTGTCTTGAATTTTCGTGATCTTTTCTTGAATTTTCAAGATACTTTCTTGAATTTTGGAGATCTTTTCTTGAATTTTCAAGATATTTTCTTGAATTTTCAAGATCTTTTCTTGAAAATTCAAGAAAAGAACTTGAAAATTCAAGAAAACATCTTGAATAAATGGAAATTAAACAAAAGTGAAGTGGCCCTAATGGGCTTCCGTAGAAGGCTCTTGAAAAACGGTTCATATTTCGTTGTTTTATGGGTTATTTCGGGAGTTACATGTATACATAAGTACGAATTTTGACAGTATAAAATGGGTCCGAAAGTTCGGAACGGTTAATGCATGGGCGGATTCAGGGGGGGGGGGTGGGTGGACCCGGCGCGCGCCCCCAGCCTAAAATTCGCCGAGTAAAGATTTTTTACAAGTTACAAGGCACGTTTCTACATCGGTCGTTGTCTTATTGTTTCAAAATTTAAACGTTTTCAATCAAAAATCATGTCTAAACATGCTGTGACAGTGTCAATATTTTTGCTCCGAAATGCGCCAGAACGCAGGAAATGCGATGTAGATTTCAAAAATGTGACCCCCCTAGCGCTATCCCGAGCTCCGATCGGTCTACGAACGTCGCTCGTTCGATAATATAATCAAGTGTTGCAAAATAGATTGAGCATTAGTAGTTGCACAAAACTATGTAAATTACCCAAAACCAACGAAATCCACCCAAATCTACCCCAAAATACCCGTAGGACAAAATATCTGACCATCTGTTCAAACACCTGTGGCTGAGACTGGAGAAATGGGGCCTATAGCATTTTTGTAAAGCCTAACTCCTGGTCTGTGGCTGTGACTGGAGAAATTGGGCTTGTGTCATTTATGGCCAGTCTAGCTCCTGATATGATAACAAAGGCCATACGTAACATTTCTCCTGTCACAGTGACATATTTGTGACTGCGGCATGAAAAGTGAGGCTTATCATATCCGTGACCAGTATAGCTCCTCATCTGTTTACAAAGGCCAGAAGTAACATTTCTCCGGTCACAGTAACTTGTCTATGGCTGTGACTGATACGGGGCGTATGACTTGTGTGGCAAGTTTATATCTCTTGATCTGCTAATTAATTCTAGTAGCCTTGTCAAATAGCGAACAGTGCATACCCTGATCAGCAGGCTGATCAGGGTGTACACTGTCTGCAAAGATCACAAACCCAATTCTCCACTCATAAGGCTAGCTTGCAGGAGGCGCAGATTGACCCACAGGCAATCGGCATGTTGATAGTGTAGATAGTGTATTATACATTTTTAGATATGTAGTACCTACGTCTATAGTTAAAGTATTATAAAACATTATTGACATATATAAAAATGTTTCTACATGTCTAAAAAAGTGTAATACACTATTCTATGAACACGCCGATCACCTCTGGAACGACTATACTGGTAACTAACTCAATAAGCCCCGTTTTTTCACGCATTATATTGGGGGATGTCAGCGTATACATGTACATGACCCCGTGACCCCAATAAACTTGGCGTTGTCTGGCATGGTGCAAACTCATTTTACGACATTCCTGGTGCACGGATGGCTGAGCTGCGTGAAAAGGGGCCGCCATATTAATTACCTGTAGAATCGCTCCAGGGTCATATGAAATATAACCGGTCTCATATAGATAGCCATGTTGCTCTAGGAGTATCGTATCATATGATACACACAGGCATGGGAAATTTCCGGATTAATCCGGAAATCCGGATTTGAGGTCCCAGGAACCACATTTGTGAATCTTGTAAATCCGTTGAGAATGGCGATATTTAAAAATATTTTTTTTTAAGTGGCGATTCTTTTATTTTCCCCAGCGGAATCCCTGTTATACATGTACTGACTTCTTGTTACAAGTATTACTTTAAATTGAAATGGATTTTCAGAGGAAAATGTGATATATTTAATGCTAAATATACCTCAGAATGAAGCACAGAGCATCTAGAATTGAAAACAAATTATGAAGCGGGGGGGGGGGGGGGGGGGCATGCCCCCAGACCCCCCCCCCCCCCCCCCCTAGTAAATCGCAGCGCAATCCGCTGCTCAAATCAATTTTCAGCATTGGGGATAGTGTTCCACTCTCATGCCTGACACACCATGCGAGTTGTACATTTTATGTTTTTCCCATTGCTAATGTACTTTTAATTCACCACAAAATGTTAAGAAACAATACACAATATACACTACTAGCCCGTGAGCCAATAACCGAAACCCAAACCCTCCCCCCCCCCCCCCCCCCCCCCCCCCACCCCCCCCCCCCCCCCCCCCCCCCCCCCCCCCCCTGTGGGATTTTTGCAGACATATATTTCCTGAAACTACATCCAATTATGAGTGTTAATCCGTTGTCTGCGCTCTGTACCCGATGGATGAACATATGGCGCCATTTTCAAGTATGTCACCCTCGGTATTTTTAGTATCTTGAAAAATCGCATTTTTTAATAAATATTGCCTAACTTATATCCTTTTGTTCGAATAAGATTGTATTTTCGTACGTTTTCCGAGATTTTGAACACCATGGAATAGAATAATATACAATTGAAATAAATTTGACAATCTAGAAGTCATATTTTAAAGGTTTTATTACCCCACCCACCCAATTTCAATGGTAACATATACATGTTAATAACTTTATGAAAAGTTGGCGTTTTTTTTTCATTTTTTATTTTATCAATGTCAATGTAGTCTAGTAGGGCCAATTGAACATATCCAATGTATACGTCGACTATTTAGTGTCTACCACAAAATATACAAAGTGAAAAATAACGTATTTTCGACCATTCCCCACCCACTCATTTTACAATGGCAATTTAACAGGTATGTAATATTATGCAATTTAACAACATTATAACCGCTACTATGGATTGAAAACAACTCAAATATGTAACATTATTGTCCATACTTACTAAATATACTATGAGTCCGTGTTTTCGTCCGTCTGTACGGACATTTCTCAAATAAAAATTGACGGTACCGATTTTGAAATATATCCGAATATTCAAACATTTACGGGGCACTAGATCATTATCGGCAACAGTAGTTGATCTACAACATTAATAATCTCGTTATAGTGGCGAGACAATCCTCACAGCATCAGGCAAGATGAAACACAATAGGCAAAAACTGAATCCACATATAATACAATTCAAGAGGCCAATGTACATCATGGTTTTACAGTATTTTCAACTTGCAATACAAAATACCTGTTGTTCAAGTCAAAACATCGCACCTGTGGCGAGGCAATCCTCACAGCATCAGGCAAGATGAAACACAATAGACAAAAACGTAATCCACATATAAATACAATCTTCAAGAGGAAACACATGTCATGGTTTACAGTAATCAACTTGCAATACAAAATATTCTACATGTTGTTCAAGTCAAAACATCGCACCTGTGGCGAGGTAATCCTCACAGCAGCAGGCAAGATGAAACACAATAGGCAACAGCTTGATCCACATATAATACAATTCAGAGGCAACATATATCATGGTTTACAGCATTCAACTTGCAAAAAAAAAGTATACATGTGTTAATGTCAAAACATTGCATCTATGGCGAGGCAATCATCACAGCATCAGGCAAGATGAAACACAATGTGCAAACGTTCCAGCCACATATAATACAATTCAAGAGGCAAAATACATCATGGTTTACAATATTCAAATTGCGATCGTCACAACATCAGGCAAGTTATGTGAAGTTCTAATTGTGAGAGTAAGGTTAAGATAAATCCAGACTAGTCATACGCGTCATCAGTGTCAAATAAACCCATTGGCATCACGTAGGCTCTCTGCTTCATGATCTTCTGTTTCATCAGTATCAGGATACGTCATCCCGTTCCTCTATTAACAGATCAACCATTTCACTTGGCAGGTGATCTCCTTCTGTCCACTTGCATTCTAACAAGCCATTGTTAACTTCCCATCCATGTTCATCTGGTGGCGGTATGTCTGCATCACGCCGGTCAGCATTGTTCCAAATGAGCGTTTGATAGTTGGCTCTTGCTGCATGCATTTTCATTGACGATCTGTATGGTGGTAAAAGGCTCAGGTCAGCCCCATTCTACGTCGAAAGAAGATCGCCAGACCTGGGGCTACACTTTTGTAGAAATAGCTCCATTCGTAGCTTGTTGAATATCTGTAATGTCTGATTTGTTGTACAGCAAGCTACAAAAGTGTTCAAGCGTTTGAAATAGCTTTTCATCAACTGACTGAGACATTCCCAACTTCTGGAAGGCTTCAATAAATCTGGATGCCGCTGGAGTGTTTTCAAAGGAGTAACTTTACCACGCCGAACGAAAGCACTTGTGCTATCACAGCATGTAAAAGCATGGAGTGCAGGCAATGCGAAACACAGTTCAGTTCCTATGTCTCCAATGACACCATGTATGTCAACCAGCCGCCTCTTGTTCCCAACTCCGGTATCTAACAGCAGTTGTTGTTTCAGCATCTGTCCGAATTTCAACATCAAAACAAACACATCCGTGTCTGGGGATCTCACAATAATGGTGCTGTTTTCTGGTGTATGCAGTGCATGGTACGCACAATGCAGGATTAGCCGTGTATCCGCCTCCTCTTGCGATGAGTGCAACTCCTCTATCTCAACAGTTTGTGTAGTCTTACCATCAGTGCTAGTTAGCTACATACATTGCTCCCCGCTTACAAACTGAATAGTCTTGCCGATCAGCTTTGGAGCGTACTTATCTTGCATCCATTCAGACATGAGAAGTCTAATTAGTTGTGTTTTGTTTGAATTGTTTGACAAGAACAGTTTCCAATCTCGTGGAACTTTTGTGAGAGGTCCTTTTATAATGTAAGTCTTTGATGTACCCCTGCGTATTCGCTCAGATGCTTTTATTGTCAAGTATTGGTATGTATCTGTCACAAAATCTACACGCTCAACTTTCGGGAGCTGATTATATATGTTATCTGCTAGATCCGCGAATGTGTTTGGCAAAGCGGTCTGCATGTGTAACAGTGCATTGCCGTCAATAATATAGCTCACTTGACCCGTCGGAGGTACATCAACACTATGTGATTGTCCTTCAAGCTGGTGCATGAGTTTAGCTTTATCAGTTTTTGCTGGCGAGCCATCCGCAGTGGCGAGCGACCATGGCACAGGTCCCAATGGGTAGCTAAGCACATTTTCCATGTCAATGTTGTGTTTGAGAGCAAGTGAAATTAGCTGCCCAAATATATTTCGTTCAGCTACTAACTCCTTTATCTTTATCTGCGTACCAGTGAGCTTCACATCTTTAGCGAGTGATGCAAAATGTTTTCAGGCGCAACTGTTTTATTGATGCATGAAAGCTGACTGACTTTTCAACAAACCGCTCCTGGACAAACCGCGCAAACCTTTGTTTTCCTGTCATTTCTGCAGACAGCAGATCGTCAACGACATCTTTAGGAGCAGACGCCCTAGAAAATATGCAATAGAGCGATTCATCTGATGCTTCAAACGGATCTATAAAATTTCCTATTGCATTGATAATTTTCTTGACGTCTGTTTCACTTCTGGATATTTCCGAAGTTCGTGTGTCCTTGTGTGAAGACTGTTCATGTGCGTTCATATCAGCCAGTTCAAGCGTAGCATCCATGTAGCTAGCTCGGAAGTGTCTCGTCATACACAATCTGTAGTATGCTGCATAATTGCGGCTGAAACCTATTATACCTCCATGTGACTTAGCATGGCGATTGATGGTTTGCTCTATTGTGATATCCACGCCATTTCTGGATGACGGAACACTAGATCGGTTCACGCTGAATCCATTGTTCCTCAACAGATCTTCCATCCCAGGATATAACTGCTCTAAGTTTAACAAACTCAGCAGATATACTGTAGTATACCGTGCGTAGTTGGGATGGTCAATGCTGAAGAACAATGGACACATCTTCTGAAGACATGCTATGTGAAGGTCTAAGTTGTTTTCTTTGGTGGCTCGGAGAAACTGCAACACCGTATGCACCGAATCCATGTATCCCAGCCAATACTGTGCCGTTTTCCCAAGTTTCCCTTCACTAACCCTGTCTCGAAACTCCGAGTATGATGACAATGCTTTCATGCATTTGTCATTTGTCATGAACTCCAATAATCTCCAAAAATACCCGAAAGGGCCATTATATAATACCTGTTTGGCGGCCATTTTGAAAATAATTACCGTTGATAGCACACCAGAAATAATGCAAATCGATGTGAAAAAGGATCTACCATGTGAATATGTTGCTACTGACATGATTAAATTGTAGGTAGCTCATCGTGTGGTGAAAATAAAAGTTGCAAGCATAAACAATTAAGTATTTTGGCGGCCATTTTGATAATTGCGGCTATTTGAGGATGGTATCCAATATAAAACTTATTGTAAGTCATTTTATACTCAATTGGTGAAAATAATGATTTTGGAAAATGGCCGCCATTTGTTCATCCATCGGCTTTGTAGGCGCAGACAATCAGGTTTGATAGACAATAGGTTACTGAATCCGAAAATCATACTGACCAAAAATCCCACAGGGGGGGGGAGGGGGGGTTATTGGTGGCTCAAGGTCTATACATGACTGGGGCCGTTTTGGTCAACACTTGGGCCGTTTTGGACAAAGTGGGCCGTTTTTGACTGGGTCCTTTTTGACCTGGGGTCCGTTTCACTAAACTTTGTATGACTAAAAGGTTCGTTAGTGCAAAATTATGATAGTCTGTAAATTTCACATTAACAATGTTTTATTGTAAACAAAAATATCGGATTTACATTTATTGAGCATATGCTGCATGCAGCCTATGCTCAATAAATGTAAATCAATCAATTGAAATTTACAGACGATCCTAAATTTGCACTTACGAACATTTTAGTCGTACGAAGTTTAGTGAAACGGGCACCAGCTTCCTAAGACGTGTAATATCTCATGTAAAATATTTACTACATAAAATATGATGTAACTTCCACGCAAATATAAATAATAAAACAAACATATTGTAAATAAATCTGCAGGAATTATATTGCATAAACATAAGCGGATCACTAAATTTGGAGTTTGATGGATTTATACAAAGTGTAACATACTGCCTCCAGGGCTCCAGACAAGGAATTAGTAATTGAGTGTTGTCGCTCCATCATTTGTGAAGCAATTGGGTATTTCAAAATTTTAATTGGGCAAAATAAAATCACACTACTGTTTACACATCAACAGACAATAATAATTGAATAGTTTGCTTCGAGATGAAAACATGACTTGGCATTTCATTAGAATTGTCTCCTTGGAGACAATTCTAATGAAATACCAAGATATGTTTTCATGGAAAATAAGTAAAATATGCTATATTTGTGGTATGTTTATTGTTTTCTGTAGCATGATAAAGGTACCACAACATTGTTATTGCTTTTTGATACTCGCTTCTTCTGATTTCAATATTTTTTTTTTGGCAATTTTAATTGGGCATTTAAGCAAATACGCAGCTTATCTGTAGCTCTGGTGCCCCTCCAGTCAGTCGGCTGTGCCATAAAATAACACATTCAAAGAAACTAAATCATGTTCCACGAGTTGGATGATGTACGTGTAGATATTCCAACGGTCGCAGGTCATAAATGGACGTCACGTCGATACGTTCACGTCCGTCCTCGATAACTGATGACGTCACACTGACAGCTGGCGTATCACGCTGTACATTAATTACTGATCGGCTGGTCACGTGATTGGCTGTCAGAGCAACCCGGAAGTCTCCTCCTGATATATAGACATACATGTAACTTGTATACGTGTGTACATACGTGTATGTTTCCCATAGCGGACGAGTTGATAACAAACCCACATCAACTCTGAAAGGCTTGCCATTATCTTAATCACCACCAACCACTTTAACCCGCTCAACAATCCCGCCCACCCAATCTCCTACCCCACCCACCCCACCTCACTGCCACGGCCACAACTCGAAAGTGCTATTTAGTGTTGATCCTGGTCATTATATATAGTTCCACAATCGAAAACTCGAATAATTTCTTCATGGTAGTATATCTACTGGTTCTACCGAGGAACGGAGCAATCGGCGGGTAATCCGGACCACCGTGTCCGGAAACCCTTAAATTCGACAAACAACAACAACATGGTAGTATATAATATTATACATTTCAATCACATACTAGCGAACAGCGTAGACCCTGATCAGACTGCGCGGATGCGCAGGCTGATCTGGGTCTATGCTGGTCGCACACGTTATCCGTTTACATAGAAACCAACAATTTACGATTTATGTAAAACATTGCAAGGTTCGAAATGTAAATCTGGAAAGGTTTGCGTCCCGACACGTTTTCTCCTGGACAGTTACAAAAGTTCAAAGTCGAATTGCGGCTATCACACTTGCAATAAATACTGATATAAACATTCACTGGACATCCTTTATGACATAACGTTGTCACTATTACGAGGTGTCTAGCGGATATTTTGCGTAATGTGCTATAACACCGGGTGGAAATGTTGCCATTCACACTGGATAAATGGCGATACATCTCTCTTCTTTAGACTGGTCAAGTTTAATGAATAAGGAATTGTCTTCTGGCTATTCCGTCCCTAGTCCACATAACCCCCTCTCTCCATATCTCCATCTCTCTCTCTCATCTATCGCCCATATCTCACTCTCTCTCTCTTTCTCCCACCTATCGCCCACATCCCCCTCTCTACAATCTCTCTCTATCTCTCACGTCTCTACCCCCACCTCTATATCTGAATAAAACATGTGCTATCAACCATTTTCAATTTTACATTATGTATACAGATGTATTTCAACATGTGTTGTCCTATTCAAAATACAGGTCCATGTAAGCTAATAGAAAATGTGTCATTGAAATTTGTCTATGCTGTTTTTGCTATGCTAATCTTCTATGGGGATTAAATGCCTGAACAAAAAAGAAACACGTTTCAATAGTATGGTGGTATGTGTCCAACATCTACCTGACGAGATAACATGATGGCGAAGTCGTCTTAATACGCCTTATATGTGGCTATGACTGGAGAAATGTGGTCTATGGGATTTGTGACCAGTGTAGCTCCTGATCAAATAGCACACCCCTGTAGCCTGATAACGATCTAAATTGCTTGTTAAAAAGAATGATGGAATCCTGAACAGTGCAGATCCTGATCAGACTTGATCAGATTCATCTCGTCTTGGCCAGTTTATAAATGGTATTTACGCGATATATGTTGCGTCAACACGACTTACTAACTGGTCAAGACCACAGGCATTCGGCGTGTTTCGACTTTCATCGGTATAACTCTATTTATATGAACAAGGCTTCTAACTTTGGTTGGACACTACCTCGTATCATAACAAAATAACATGTTTAAAATTGTAATCTTCTATGCATTCTATGGATTTCTGAGAAATAAAACATACACTCCTAATTCGTTTGGCGGATATTTTCGCCGCTAACAGTACTATATCCCCATATTTCAAATTCAATGCTTATTTTACTTTTACAAATGTATTATTTATTTTCTTATTAAATAGGGAACAAATGATAAGAATTAAAATGAAGTTAAAAATTCACTTATTTGAGCTGCAAAAAACTGTTTGCTTTTTGCAGCTCAACTAAGTAAATTGTCAACGTTGTTACACTATTTTCACTACTCAATTTGAAAGTCAATGCCTATTTTCTACGGAAGCCCTGGAGGGACATTTAAATATTATATATTATTACTTACTATTTAAATATTAGTAATGGACATTTAAATATTATATAGTATTACTTACTATTTAAATATTATTAATTATAATTAAAGTAAAAAAAAAATTATTTTTTTTTTACGTTCTGTTTACTTTTTTATTCATTTTTGTTATTTTTTTTTTGTTATTTTTTTTTTTTTTTTTTGTGTATGGATATTTTCCCTTTATTTATTTCCCTTTGTTATCATTTTATTTTTTATCATACCCACATGTACACATAATACATATACATGTAATAGACAAAGACACATCTTGTACAATTGTCTCTAAGTTGTATGTAAAAACCTATTACACCAACATTAATCTCTAAATCTCACATTAGTAAACTGATTAATTCTCGAATTAGACAAATGATGATCTCTTGTACTGTATATGTTGGCTGACATTTCCTTAACACTGATGCATAAAACTAATTATTAAAAATGTTGTCTGTTCGTCGCTTTTCTATTTATATCGTCTCCATAGTTTTCATCAGTGAGAAGTTAATAGTATAATTTTCGTAACTTGCCATCTGTTTTTCCCAAATTATTAATAGTATTAGAACAGAGATGACCTTTTGTATTGTGTTTTGGCCGAAATTTTCCAACACACATGTATATATTTAGATATCAATATAAATTTGTGGTTATATTACTTTAAATGTCCCTCCAGGGCTTCCGTATTCCGTATTAAGTAATAATATATATTTAAATATTAATTAATAATATTTAAATAGTAAGTAATAATATTTAAATAGTAAGTAATAATATATAATATTTAAATGTCCATTACTAATATTTAAATAGTAAGTAATAATATATAATATTTAAATGTCCCTCCAGGGCTTCCGTAATTTTCACATTGCTGTTAGTATTTTTTGTACTCCCTCTTTTGAGAATCAATGTCAATGGAAGAAGGGGCTAACTCCCTCATGGAGTTAGCCTCCTTCTTCCACTGACCTCTTCAATTAAAACATCGTGATACCCTTAACGCTTTGCATGCTAGCGGCGAAAATATCCGCCAAACAAATCAGGACTATATGTTCCATTTCTCTCTGTAAATATGTCTTGGAATTTCATTAGAATTGCGTCCTCTGGACGCAATTCTAATGAAATTCCAAGACATATTCATGATATTTATAGGGAGAAATGAAAGAAAATACAATGAATTTTCGTCTGCTATTTTTGAACTATTTATAGCCCACAAATTTCCCAGCATGCAAATAGTTAAGATGGGTCGGTCTATGCGGTGGCCGGGGTTATCCACGAACACTTGCCCATTTGCTTTAGTTACTGTTCATTATCGCATTGTTAGTTGTTTCAAAGAATGTCGCATTTCTTGTTAAATTACCGACAAATTGGTTTAACTGGGTAAATTAAGAACGGGTGTGGTAAATACGTGTTCCATTTGCCGTTGTCCAGTAGAACCTCTCTAAACCGGACACCCAAGCAATTAGTGTGTGGTTAATTATCCCTTTGCCGAAAAGTGTTTATATCACTCATTCTTTAATTATGTTTTAGTTACTGATAAGTATATTTAACCCTTTCACCCCTAAGTAACTGGAATGGATTTTGATATATTAATTTTGCAGCCAATCCTACCGTCATAATTTGATTTTCAGACAAGTCCATTTATGAAAAGGGAGTGGTTTTTTTTTTTAAATATGAAAATTACCTTCAAAAAGTACTAGCTACAGACCTGAAACTTGGTATGTAGCTTCCTTATGATGAGTAGATACGCAAAGTGTATCATGATTTTTGATTCAATCCCCCGTGTTATGGATTATCTCCCCTTTCTCGACTTAGAATCTGGCAAATTTGCCTTGTAAGTCATAAGACTTTTAAACCATACTAGTTACAGTCCTGAAACTTGGAATGTATCTTTCTTATGAGTGAGTAGATACGTAAAGTTTATTATGATGTTTTATTCAACCCCCGGGTCATGAATTATCTCCCCCTTTTCGACTTAGAATTTTCTAATGTTGGAGCTTGTAACTCGTAAAACATTTAAACCGTACTAGCTACAGACTTGAAACTTGATATGTAACTTCCTTATGATGAGTAGATGCACCAAGTGTATTATGCCGCCGCAAAGATAGTTGTACATAACATAAACTAGTTCGCTGTCCCACCGATGCATCCACAGTTATGCCCCTTTGTCCGACTCTGAAAACTATTATTTTCTCCAATCACTCACTCAATGATTGCTGTTGTATTCATGAATTCTCAACAGCGGTGGCGTTTTGTTTTACAAACAACTTTCTAGTTTTGTACTGAAACCCACCATGTATAAGGTATACATGTACATATGTACTTACTTTGTCTGAACACTGAAGCGTACATCAGTTATGATGGATGGTGTATGTATTCTCGGCCGACAGCCTATAGCCCGAGGGCAAGCAAAACAAAAATATAAACTTACCTGACGCATATCCTGGGAAAATACGCAAATTTATCTAACTATTTGTATGTGGCTGTGACTGGAAACAATGGGGCTTATGGATTTACGACGGGTGTAGCTCCAGATCAGACTGTGGATGCACAGTCTGATCAGGATCTGCACTGTTCGCCATTCCATCAATGAAACAACCAGCATGCTTTTAACAAAGAATATAGATCGTTATCAGGCTACAAGATTGTGCTATTTCATCTGGTCATAAATCACACGAGCCCCATTTCTCCAGTCACAGCCACATATTTCATTACAGAGCTCCAGATAAGGAGCATATTGGCGTAATTTACGCACTTATTTTAGCAGAATATGCATTGATTAATATCAAAAGTGGGAGTACAAAATACAGCAATGCGGTCTCGAAGAGCCGGGTGGCATATTGTTTTTGGACCGTCCGTCCGTCCGTCCGTCCGTCCGTCTGTCTGTCTGGTCAGCCCGTCCGTCCGTCCGACGGACGGATCGTCGGTCGGTCCGTCCGTCCGTCCGTCCGTCACACTTTTCGGTTAACCACTTTGTCACAGTTTCTCAAACTGGCCATAGCATCTACATAAGTTGCTTAATCGCTTCAATACTTCAATACTTCATTCATTGGTATGTGTGCCACACCTGCCTTTTCATAATTTATATGACCTTCGCCTTTTGACCTTCACCAGGTTACTTAAATGACTTAACAATTTTGGTTAACCAGTTCGTCACAGTTTCTCAAAATGGCCATATCATCTACATAAGTTGCTTAATCGCTTCAACACTTCAACACTTCATTCATTGGTATGTGTGCCACACCTGCCTTTTCATAATTTATATGACCTTCGCCTTTTCACCTTCACCAGGTTACTTAAATGACTTAACAATTTTGGTTAACCAGTTTGTCACAGTTTCTCAAAATTGCCATATCATCTACATAAGTTGCTTAATCGCTTCAATACTTCAACACTTCATTCATTGGTATGTGTGCCACACCTGCCTTTTCATAATTTATATGACCTTCGCCTTTTGACCTTCACCAGGTTAATTAAATGACTTAACAATTTTGGTTAACCAGTTTGTCACAGTTTCTCAAAATGGCCATATCATCTACATAAGTTGCTTAATCGCTTCAATACTTCAACACTTCATTCATTGGTATGTGTGCCACACCTGCCTTTTCATAATTTATATCACCTTCGCCTTTTGACCTTCACCAGGTTACTTAAATGACTTAACAATTTTGGTTAACCAGTTCGTCACAGTTTCTCAAAATGGCCATATCATCTACATAAGTTGCTTAATCGCTTCAATACTTCAACACTTCATTCATTGGTATGTGTGCCACACCTGCCTTTTCATAATTTATTTGACCTTCGCCTTTTGACCTTCACCAGGTTACTTAAATGACTTAACAATTTTGGTTAACCAGTTCGTCACAGTTTCTCAAAATGGCCATATCATCTACATAACTTGCTTAATCGCTTCAATACTTCAACACTTCATTCATTGGTATGTGTGCCACACCTGCCTTTTCATAATGTATATGACCTTCGCCTTTTCACCTTCACCAGGTTACTTAAATGACTTAACCACTTTGTCACAGTTTCTCAAATATGCTGCAGGTGGTGGCATCCGCGTTCGACAGACGCAGTTCTTGTTTTATCATGTGTTCCCTATTTAATAAGGAAAAAAAATCAATAATACATTTAAAAAAAGTAAAATACGCATTTAGTTTAAATATTTACGCATTTACGCGTCACGTAAATTTCTGACTGCAAGGCGGCAATGTTTGAACATATTCCAAACACCAGAATTGACAGTACTCTGAACACACGAATTATTGTCTCGCCCACATTAGTGGAAAAGTCAAATATAGCTGTCAGAATGTCGGCGCCGTCGTCGTCGTCGTCGTCGTCGTCGTCGTCGTAGGCGTCAACAATTTTGGAAGTACTTCAACATTTCTCCTGAGCCGATAGTCGGATCATTACCAAACTTCATCAATAGCTTTCTCATATCACATTGATGGCTATCCACCCAATGCCATTCGCAGGGATTCCGCTGGGGAAAATAAAAAAATCGCCACTTCAAAAAAAATAATTCAACAAAAAAAGAAGTAATAACCAATAGGATAAAAAGAAACAATTGGCGATAAAAAATTACAATTTTCGAAAAAAAAAAATAATTTATAATTTTTTTTTCGAAAATTGTATTTTTTTATCGCCAATTGTTTATTGTTATCACCAATTGCGAAAGTGGCGATCGCCAGCGGAATCCCTGCATTCGGATGACATTGGCATTGGTGACATTGGCCTTCGTGGGTGAGACACTCGCCGGCGATCGCCTTGTTTCCTCAACCATTCCACGTGTATGCCATACTCCAAAACTTCCAGATTGACGCTATTACAAACACTTCAACGTGTCTTTATGACACAGTTTGGCCAAATTCGGAACACCAGACATTGTCACGTTGGGTCACCGCCACTTCCTAGTCTGGCATATTTCGGCATACACTTTCATATACAATGTATACACTGGCGTTGCACTCCGCATCGGTGTAATATGTTTCACGTCGAAAGAGGCGCCGGATTCCTGACGAATTCCCATTCAGCTACATGTAGAAGTTACTGCTTAAACACATGTTTCGTCTAGTAACCGGCGCAAGAAATGTTCGCCGGTTACTAGACGAAAACTGCTCTGAGTGGCATCTCGTCATGTAACAGGTGCGTGTTTCAACGTAAAACATTGTACGCCAGTGCAGCACCAGTGATACACCTTAGCAATACAGCGGATATTGAAGGGGCCAGAAGAAGCAGGGGCCCGTTTCACTAAACAATGTACGACTAACATGTTCGTAAGTCCAAAATTATGATAGTCTGTAAATTTCACATTAACATTGTTTTCTTGTAAACAATTATTGGATTTACATTTGTTGAGCATAGGCTGCATATGCAGCCTATGCTCAATAAATGTAAATCCATCAATTTAAATTTCCAGACGATCCTAAATTTGCACTTACGAACATTTTAGTCGTACGAAGTTTAGTGAAACGGCCCCCCTGGGATATAAGTTCCATCAGGGACTTGTCCCGCTTCTTCCACTGGTCCTTTTAATTCTGTTTCAATCAATCGCAATTAGGACTATTTTGTCATGGAGTCAAACAACATTTATCACATGATCAAACAATATAATTGAGCAACAATCACTAGAACCACATTGAACCGAAGATAAAACTGGGTGTAAAATAATATTAGGTCATTAAACATTAAGTTATCATAAAACAAATATGAACCATCAGGCATATAGCGGAGAAGATTGATGTCAAGAAAAACCAACGACGTCCTGCTGTGTGATATATGCAAATACTGATGTTATTATGTACGATACCCGAAACAAAATTCGGGGTGCATCCTGTCCGTCTGTTTGTCTGTGCATCTGACCGTTTGTCTGTCTGAGATTTGCGTTGCTGTTTTCGGCTACCTATCGTACTATCTCTGTTACCACATGACGGATTGGCTTGAAACTTCATACACTTACTTGGCATCCTCCATATGGTCATTAAATAGCACACACATGCTGCCAATGTGCTCAAGATCAATGCCAAGTGACTTTTAGAAATTTGCGTTAAAGTTGTTTTTATGCGTTAACGTTGTCAGGGGTATATCCTCCAGTCTATATATATATGGGTTTTGCGACCACTGTAGATCCAAATCAGCTTGTGACTGATCAGGATCGCTCTGTTCGCTAGTCGTGCAAGGAAACATCCGCCATACTTCTAGCAAGCAATATATATCGTTATCAGGCTACGGGAGTGTGCTATTTGACCAGGATCTACACTGATCTACACTGATCTACACTGGTCTACACTGATCTATACTGATCTACACTGATCTACACTGATCTACACTGAACACTGATCTACACTGATCTACACTGAACACTGATCTACACTGATCTACACTGATCTACACTGAACACTGATCTACACTGATCTACACTGAACACTGATCTACACTGATCTACACTGAACACTGATCTACACTGATCTACACTGATCTACACTGATCTACACTGAACACTGATCTACACTGATCTACACTGATCTACACTGATCTACACTGAACACTGATCTACACTGATCTACACTGATCTACACTGGTCTACACTGGTCTACACTGATCTACACTGGTCACAACTCTCATAAGTCTCATTTCCAAGGTGCATGATCACGTGGTTACAACAACAACAACAACAACGTCGCCCACTCCAAAGTAAGTATTATTCGATATTTTCCTTATTATGCAACGGATTTTGATGAAATATGGCGCAGCATTTGGTGGTCTAGGGAGTTTGGCACAGACTTATGTTGTTTTTGCGAAGAATCGATGTTTCCGTGTCGGAGACACAGAATTCGATTCTTCGCAAAAACGACAGAAGTTTGGGCGAAAATAAAGAGACCACCAAATGCAGCTTAACAAGACGCGTTTGATGCGCCATATTTCATAAAGATCCGTTACGTAATAAGGACACTATAAAATAATACGTACTTTGAATCGGTACTTGTTGTTGTTGTTAGTACCACGTGATCATACACCTTGATTTCACAGCCACATACATATATGTAGAAAACCTGGTATTTACTGTGGTGAGTTATTTCCAGGTTATTATTTTTTTCTACAGAACATAGAATGGGTTATGGTTTAGTGGTTAGAGCACTGGACTAACCATATGTTGTGGGTTCAATCCCCGCCTTAGGCATAAAAGTGCTTTCATAGTATTTCCATCTCATCGTGTCTTTCGGATGAGACCCGATGTCCCGTCTCTAAATGACATTAACCATTACATGCCTGTATAGTGGTATTGACAAACAGTGTAGATCCAGATGAGCCGGCTCGTGACGAGCCGTCTCATCAGGATCTGCACTTTTTGCAAGTAATTTTTTTTTTTTTTTTTTTGTTTTTTTTTTTTTTTTTTTTAGAACAAAAACACCCCCTTTTCATAAATGGGCTAGTCTGAAAACCATTTTGTGACGGTTTGATTCGTTGCAAAATTAACATCAAAATTCATTCCAGTTATTTACGGGTGAAAGGGTTAGATGCTCTAAATTATTTTCATCAATACTGTATTCAGTGGAAATTGGAAGTAAACGCATCAAAAAACAAAATTATGATTTTCAAAAAAACGTAAATCATCAAAAAAGATAGCCTTTACATATAACGATAACACAATTGAAATTGTAGACCACTTTACATATTTGGGAAATGTTTTTTCACAAAACGGAACTTTTCATAAGACTAAGAAACATTTGATTGACCAAGCATCCAAAGCTCTTTTCGGCCTATTTAGAAAGATTAACAACTTGTCAACTCCAGTAGACTGTCAGCTTAAGTTATTTGATCAATGTATCACTCCAATTCTCTGCTATGCCTGTGAAATCTGGGATTTGAAAACATTTCGGCTATAGAAACAATTCATTTGAAATTTTGTAAAACTGTTTTGGGGGTAAAGAAATCCACACCAAATTTCATGGTTTATGGAGAACTCGGCAAATTTCCGCTTATTATTGACATTAAATGTAGAATTATTTCGTTTTGGGCAAAATTAGTTTCAGGGAAGCAGAGTCAATTATTGTTTCTTATGTATAAGTTATATATACACAACATGAAGCAAATGTGACTCATTTCGATGGATTCAGAATAAAGTTAAATCTATTTTAACTGAAATTGGAGTTCCTGGCGTATGGCTTAGCCAGAACGATGTTAATGCTATCTGGCTGAACCACTACGCCAGGACTCAGCTTCAGAACCAGTTATTCAGTCATGGCTCACCAGCATCGATTCATCTTCACGTGGAATTACGTATAGAATCTTTAAAACAGAGTTTGGATTAGAAACATATTTAATTAATCTCACGGAAAGGTTAAGAAAAACATTGACCAGATTTCGAACTTGTAATCATAGACTGGCGGTCGAAACTGGTAGATGGACAGGTGTGCCGAGAGCAAGCAGGGTCTGCAACAAATGTGGCGCTGGTGCTCTCGGTGACGAGTTTCATTTCCTTTTCGAGTGCCGCTTCTATGATGAAGTTCGAAAACGGTTATATCAAGCCATTTTATTTTAGAAGACCAAATATTTTAAAATTCGCACAGCTATTTTGAGAAAAAATCTGGAAAGCAATTAAGAAATTTAGCTATTTTTATAAGAAATGCTTTATGGTTATAATGACTAGTGAGCTTATACATATGCATTTTGTATTTTCACCCATCGTTGTATTATGTAATCTATTGTATACCTCGTGTGTCACGTATGTGGCTTAGAGTGAATAAAATGTATTGTATTGTATAGTTTCACCGTCGTATTTTTGTGCGGAGAGGCCATATTTTCTTGCTGTTTCTGTTTCTCTTTCAACTCTACTAAATGATAACAAAGCCATTCCCGATGACACCACAATATGATAAAAGTAATAAAACAATGCTTACTTATCGTGAAGTGACATCGGTTTCCTAATATAACTCACCAGATGCACTTGGTAGTACACACTCGGTGGCTTTTTGGAGACGATACGTATGAAACTATAGTGAATTTTATATACAAATATGCCGAAAAGTGACGATAAGGATTCAAAGACAATTAAACTTGCTGTGTAAGTGCGGAATACTTAAAACATTACTATATAGACAGCGTATTGTGTGTTGTTAATGTTCCTAGCGTTATGGGTGGCGTTTGTGGTAGCGGGGATGTATCTAAATATGGAATAACTGGATATTATTGCCTAGTATAGGCTACTTATTCATTGTGTATGATCGCTCGCGTGGTACTAACAACAACAACACGTACTGAAACTTCCAGAATCCATATGATTCAAAGTTCGTATTCTTTTATATTGTCCTTATTACGTAAAGGATTTTTATGAAATACGCGCATCAAACGCATCTTGTTCAGCTGCATTTAGTGGTCTCTGTACTTTGGCCCAAACTTCTGTCGTTTTTGCGAAGAATCGATTTCCGTGTAAACGACATAAGTCAGTGCCGAACTCACTGGACGATCAAATTCAGCTCATGAAGACGCGTTTGCTGCGCCATATTTCATCAAAATAATTATGTTAAATATTAAGGAAAATATCAAATAATACTTACTTTGGAGTGGGCAAGATTTCAACACTTTCAGCCATTGTTGCTGTTGTTATAACAACGTGGTCATACACCTTATTAGTATGTGTCTGTTAACGTTTTCCCCGCCATGGGTGGCGTTTCGGGTGGCGGGAAAACATGTAAGTGTGGAATAGCTGAACTATAGTTATATAGTAATTTCCAATAACCTCCGAAGGGAAGCACATTTAATACACATTGTTTTAAAGTCACTCTTTTTATTAAATTTTCGACAACATGGTCTTTATCAAAATAGTATGAAAATGATACTGAGTGACTTTAAAACAATGTATAGCTATATAGACTGCACAGCATATGGTTTGCCCGCCATGGATGACGTCGAGTGTGGCGGGGAAGTATATCCCGGGACTTGACTGAAACAAATAATAGTTACAGGTGCGTGAATTGACCAGTCCACCGTTTCCTCCGCGGGCAGCAGTGATACGCCACCACCTGTGCTAATTTTGCCAATATTTGTCATTTGTGTCGGCACTTTGGCGTACGTTCGTACGTACATGTACGTGCGTCTGGGTTAAAGTTTTTATTTAAAGTATTTGGTTAAAGTTGTTCGTTGTGTTATCCAAGCCTCGGCGGGCGCGATATGCGGGCCGCGGCCATTTAGTTTATTGTCGCGCCCGCTTGCGGACAGCGCGCTATATTCGGCACATTGTCGTATGTATGTGCGTCCGGGTTACAGTTTGTCGGTATACTATCAAAGCCTCGGCGGGCGCGACATGCGGGCCGCGGCCATTTAATTGTTTAAAAATACTGGATTTGAACATACATTGTATGTTATTGCTTTATAAAAATACTTGAATAATCAATAGTATGCTTGAAATCAAGCTGCTTGATTGTTTGAGCCTGAGCTGTGCTACAGCTCAGGCTCAGACAATCAAGCTGCTTGATTGCGAGTTGAGAGTTCAGAAACGTTGACACCCGGGTAAGATTTTTTTGATATCCTGTCAATACGACCTAATCACCGCGTATGAATATATGCGGTGACTGGGGTTACTTTTTTTTGCGTTTTAAAGCCATTTGTAGCCATTTGGCGCGGCTCGGAAACGGGATGTTCTCGGCAGCCTCGCCCATCCCGTTTCCTAAGCCTTGTCAGATATTTTTCCCATTCACGGCACTAACCTACTATTCTCTATCTATTTTCCTTATTTCTGAACCAAAGTATATGTTGTGACCACTCATTTGAACCGTCTTGGCGAGACGGTTCAAATGAGTGGTCACAACATATACTTCTGATGAGAAAAGAAATTCTTGAGCCTTGCCGGATATTTTTTCCCATTCACGGCACTAACCTACTAATCTCTATATATCTCTGACAGTTGGTGTTTGGTAAATGTTAGTGGATTTGTTCACATTTAATGACTTGTAAATGGGAGTATTAATGAATCGTGATCGTAACCAAATTTGGTATACATGTTCGGAAAGACGAAGAAGTCTATTGATTTTAAAAAACAATTATGATGATCTATCTTCCCTTGGCGGCCATTTTTAATTTTTGCATTCTGTACCCTTGCAATAACTAAAGTTCTACTGGACGGATCGCTACCATGTCTGGGCTACATGTTTGGTATACATGCTCAGCATGTAAAGACAAATTCGGATAATTTATCTCCCCTTGTTGACTGGCATGCGTATATTGTGACCTTCGACACTCTTGCTATTTGTTAATTTCGCTTTAATAGTTTTTGAGGGGTATATCCATCAGTGTTACTGGTATTTAGTCGCCCCTCCACAAAATCGGACTCGTTTTACCCATGTCCAGAGAACGACATTTTAATTTGGCGATGCAACGCGACCGATATTCAAAAACCAATGACAGAATCACTCGGCGGGTTTCTGTGTGTGAAAACATGTCTAGTTAAACAATGGGAAATCATGATCTGTCATCTAATGTATGCTACATCAACCCCGCACGTAGAATTCTTTCTTTTTTATGAATTCGTCCCACGATATAACAATTCGTTCCCTCGAATTAACAAACGAATTGTTAAATTGAGAGAACGAATTGCCAAATTGAGAGAACGAATTGTTAAATTGAGGGAACGAATTGTAATTTCGTGGGAACGAATTGTTAATTCGAGGGAACGAATTGTTATATCGTGGGAACGAATTGTTATTTCGAGGGAACGAATTGTTATTTGTGGGAACGAATTAATAAAAAAAATCCATGTCACCTGCGGGGCTCCGTACCATTTTAATGAGTAGGAAAAATAATGTGTTGTCTCGGCGTAACATTGAAGTGAGAATAGTTTCACGAAAGCTGCCCAAATTTTACGGCTATATAAACAATTCAAAAACAATATCTTTTTCGATAATAGTTAATTAAAGGAAAATTTAAGAACGATCCTTCTTTTTATTTCGTGAAATTTGATCAAATATTGATTTTATTGCGAAAAAACAATTTCCCCATGTTAAATCCTCATGTTCCCCCATGTTAAATTCCCCATGTTAAATCTTCACAGAGTGAAATCTTCACAGAGTGAAGATGTCTGGGGATTTAACATCGGGAATTTTTTAGAATTTCAGAAATTTTGGACAGAATTTTAAAATTTAACTTTTGTTTTCTTAGTTAGATCAATTCCAAGCTATCTAGCAATTTTTTCAGTTTTCCGACTCATCCCAAAACTCGTCTATCTCCTTTTCCCCCATGATAAATTCCCATAGACAAATCAATTGTTCGTAATGAAATAAATATTTGACCAAATTTCACGAAATAAAAAGAAGAAAAATAAATACTGTTTTTGCATTGTTTATATGGCCATACAATTTGGGCAGGTTTCTTGAAACAGACAGTAGACGTTTGGTGACGTATTTACCAATTTGGGTACGTTTTGAATGGGGTTCGTTTTTACTTTACTTGGGTACGTTTCAACTTTCGTGTAGTTTGACTCTGGTACGTTTTGATTTGGTTGGGTACGTTTTGATTTGACTGGCGTGCGTTTGGACTGGGGTATGTTTCGACTTGATAAGGTACGTTTTGACTGGCGAACATTTTTACTTAAAAACTCTGGTTTTTAATGCGGAAAACAAATATTGTCGTCTGCTGTTGTTTTATATTTTGTCTTCTTTCTCAATAAAAACATGGTTTAACAGCACTTTAGAATCATTTCCATTGGAAATGATTCTAAAGTGGTGTTGGACCATGTTTTTGAAGGGGAAAAATGGTAAACTAATAGAACACAGACAGCAGACGACACAATTTAATTCAGCAGAGCAATGAACGCGGTGACATTTGTTGTTGTTTTTAATGATTTGACGGGATGTTTTCGTTATAATGCATGTCTGTCATCTCCCACAATCCCAGCTGGGTCACGTGAATCAAACATTTTGCTGAATTCGCCATTTGCCAAATTACTAGTGCAGTATACGCATGATACACATAGCTCTGTTAGTGTGGTCGAAATTGTTAGAAAATATAGCTCCAATACATTACATATGGCATACCGGAGTTTCTTATGACCCAGTTATTTCCAAGACTCGTACACAAGTTTTTACTTGAGAAATATTGTGAATCTTCAGCATGAGATGTGTTAACCCTTTCACCCTTAAGTAACTGGAATGGACTGTGATATTTTGTATTCCCATCCGATCCAATCGTCACAAAATGATTTTCAGACTAATCCATTTATAAAAATGGAGTGTTTTTCCTTTTCTAAGAAAATCGGAAAATTACTTGCAAAAAAGTGTAGATCCTGATGAGACGGCTCGTCACGAGCCGGCTCATTTGGATCTACACTGTTTGGAAATACTGACATAGAGGTGTTGAAAAGGTTAAAGGAAATCGTCAGTTATCTACACATTCACCGTTCCGAACGTTCGGATCCCTTTTATACTGTAAAATTACCGTACTTGTACGTGTAATTCGCGAGAGGTGTATGTTGGTAACAATGCACCCAAACTACTAGAAACAAAATTTATACCCCGCTCCAAACCTCTCGCGAGGGTAGCAATTTAACCCCATCTCTTTGATGTAATGATGGAAGAGTGATTTTTGCAATCGGTTATCCGGCGTGTTTGATATGTTAGCGATATAAAACTGTCAACGCTGTATCAATAAAGTATTAATAAAGAGCATACATTTTTTATATATTGTACCGTGTCAAGGTGTTTATCTGACATTTACATGTATATCTTGTAAATTTGAAAGCTTCATTTCGTTATGTTGAACGAAAACTAGAGAAAAGATGGCTTCCATGGAAAAATTATTTCCCTGTTCTATTATTTTTGGCAATTTACTAGTTCTACATCAAATATCATTTGTTTAAAGGTATAAACTATACAGTTTAATAAATGTTGACCTACATTCATAAGGTGTGTGTATGCACGTGGGTTGCTCACATATTTTGAATGGGTCAACTTGTAGCCGTAGATAACATATCGGAGGCAAATTATTGTAGCTACCAAACTACCAGAGATGCCGAAATAATCCGTACAACACCGAAATATAAACCGTTCGTTGTTCAAGAACTTGTGCAGGAAAGCAATACAAACGGTACGTGTCGTGGCACTCGTGCACATGGGTGAGTCAGTGTCCCCACTTCTCCTTAACAGTAGGAGATCGCTGCACCCGCTCTTCCGGAAAACTGAGGACGCTTGAACAATGGAATACCACGCACTAGTGTTTTCATTATTTCAATAGTTTCATTCATTATCGGCTCAATCCCTAGTTACAATGATACTTCCTTCAAAATGCGCAATTCTACACGAATAACACTCATGGGGGCAGGCAAAAATAATTTGTGTTTTACGCACGCGACTAATACATTATGGATGGGCGTAGGTAGGGAGGGAATATTTTAGTTATTATGATGATTGTTATCAAGGTGTATGATCACGTGGTACTAACAACAACAACAAGTACTGAAACTTCCAGAATCCATCCGATTGAAAGTACGTATTCTTTTATATTGTCCTTATTACGTAACGGATTTTGATGAAATATGGCGCATCAACCGCGTGTTGTTAAGCTGCATTTGGTGGTCTCTGTATTTTCGCCCCAAACTTCTGTCGTTTTTGCGAAGAATCGATTCTTTGCAAAAACGACAGAAGTCTGTGCCAAACTCCCTGGACCACCAAATTCATCTCATGAAGACGCGCTTGCTGTGCCATATTTCATCAAAATCCGTTGCATATTAAGGAAAATATCAAATAATACTTACTTTGGAGTGGGCGACGTTGTTGTTGTTATAACCACGTGATCATGCACCTTGGTTATGGCATTTCTCAATCGTTAATTGTGTCGCATGTACATCGTATGCAAGCTGATACCTAACCCAAATTGAATGGCTGTCATGCAGGGTAAGTCGCCCTGCGTGACAACCAGACAATGCAGGGATTCCGCTGGGGAAAATAAAAAAATCGCCGCTTCAAATTTTATTTATTTTAAATTGTAATTTGTTATCGCCAATTGTTTATTTTTATCGCCAATTGCGAAAGTGGCGATCGCCAGCGGAATCCCTGACAATGCGGTTAACCTCGTACTAGAAGCATGGATATACATGTTTTTAGAATCGGGTTGTATATGGTGTCAGGATAACGGTTGTCTTTGTCATTGATTGCTTTATTAACCACAACCCTTTTTAACCCGATTATAGAAACATAAATATTCGTGTTTTTATATCAGGTTAAAGACCGCTGGGTGTATTAACGTCGCCCTATGAAACCTGATACTATATATAAACACGAATCTTCGTGTATCAAGTATCCAGTTGCATGGGGTGAAATGCGCGTACGGTAGGTGGGTGAGGCAAGTATTTATTTTTATTCTGAAATTCATGATGTCAATGATTAATTGTGTACGTTTCTGTTTGTTCAAATATTGCATATTATTTAACGGTATTGAGGACATTGAGTACATATCACATTTAAAAGGTAAATTAAAAAAAAATAAAGTGTCCCGTTGGAGGTTATGCAGGAATTTTTACCGACGACAAAAATCCATTTTAGTTAATTTTGACAAAAACATAGTGCATCGGGATATAGCACGGTGGAGGGGATTGAATGGAGGCGGGGTTGAAAGTGGGGTTGGTGTGTGGTAGGGGAACACATATCCTTTTGTGTTTGGCCTGGGGCAATACACGGCAACAATAGCCCCGTATGTGGCGAACAATTGTGTTCAGTGCCCACTCCCCGCCCGTGTTCGTTCCATTGTGTGTGCCCACCGATTCAATGTAGCATATTTGGGCACAGATATCAGATGTTACACATAATAATACAAACACATTTGCCATCTGTATATGACCTTTCTGTGGAACGGACGTAAATACCTCTACCAATCAAGCATTCAGAAAATACATGTACAAAAAAGAATAATACCCTCGGTAATATTGGCTTATTTAAAACAAATGTGTTAATGATTTTCTGTCTTCATTGTCGTAGTTTCTTCGTTTCCTCGCAGCGTGAGACGGAAATTAAGAAAATTAAATTTCGTTCATTCATTTCTACATCGTATAGAGACGAAATTAAGAACATTAAACTCGTCCATTCGTTTCTACGCCACATAGAGACGAAAATTAAGGTTCTTAATTTTCGTCTATGTGGCGTGGACACGAAGGAACGAAATATAGGGCTCTTTAAGTTCCGTATTTACGAGGTGTAGAAACGGGGTGGATACGTGTCACTAACTGGCCACCATAGCACTCACCTATAACCACACAATGTGACCTTGTTTTGTCACCTCCGAATTGCATCAGCAGTCGGGTTTATGATCGGTGTTAAATGACAGGGTAGTCACGTACGCACACGTGTATAGTTACATGTTCGTACGTTCATGTATAGGTATGGACGGGTTGTGGCCTAGGGGTAGAGTATTGGACTGGGACACCGGACGTTGCGGGTTCAATCCCCGTCTTAGGTATGAACAATTAAAGTCTTACCCAAAGTGCGTATCTGTTCATTTCTGTTTCCCATCTGTAAATGCATGGCATTGCTGTTGAACGGAATTGAAACCTCAACCAATCAATCAATCAATGGTGTGTGTCTCGGAACTACACTCTTTATCGGTTGTGCCGGATTTGCATTTCCTGTTCGTGTCACAATGACATTAGATTCGTGTTGAGCTTAGTTACTGTTCAACGACACCAGTATCTGTTGTAGCTGTAGCAAGCAGTCAGCCTCGCTTTTGTTCGACGTGCTAATAAATGCAGTCTACTTGACGCCCCATTGTGTTCCGTGTTGACTGTCGGTGTCACCGGTCAAATGTTAACAACTGCCGGATTAGAGACACAACAAAGAGATACTCGGATATCTTCAGTTTATCACTTATACATTCCATCCTGCGGTTGACTGCGCCTGGAGAAATTTGGGTTTCTTTGCTTTTGCCAGCAGTGTAGACTATATGTGGTCAAGGTTTTGCTCATGCGGCCAATGTTTGAACTTTAATTTAAATTTGTTCCTTCTATACATATCTGTGATTGCGAATGACGATATGGGCTTACGACTTCTGCGAGCAATGTATCATGTCCAAAGTTTGCGCATTCGGACATTTGTTGGAATTGATGATACTTCTCTTCTGGGAATGACCATGACCACGGGTGATTCTTGCGTGTCTTGGATTGTCAATTATTGTTTGTATAGACATGAAACACCTTTCTAAACAATGTACAAAACAATTAAAATGCGCCCGGGTGACCCGGGCGCATTTGAATTGTTTTGTACATTGTTTAGTACTATTATTATTACACCGGGCGCATTTGAATTGTTTTGTACATTGTTTAGAAAGGCGTTTCATGTATGTATATACAAAAAAAAAAATTAACCATCCACGACACGTTAGAATCACCTGTGACTATGACTGTAGCTGGGGAAATAGGTATTTACGACTATTGCGACCAGTGTAGAGCACTATCTGGTCAAACCTTTCATTGTTCTGCCATTGGATAGAATATAATGATACATGAAATATCCTGTGATTGAGCATGAAGGAATGGAACTTGTGTCTTTTGCGAACAGTTTAAACCACAATCAGACTGCACATCTATGAAGTTGAGCTGGGTCTGTACTGCTAGCCACACAGTCCGTTAAAAACGTGCATGCTTCAAACAAAGGAGTAACTCTAGATAGATAAATTCGCTGTATTACGTTAGCATACCAGTAACAAGACTGGTCACGTATGAGACTCGCCATGCCATTTTGTACCTTCTGACAACTGCGTTATTTCATGAAATACATTTAAAAAAAATTCACAAATTTTCCATAAATGAAGTGAAATGTGACAAAAATATCAGAGTACATGCGGAATGATATTTCACAGGTACGTTGAAATTTGTGTCAACTTCTGAACTCATTTACGGAAAATATCCCATTTTCTGTAAATATATTTCATGAAAGATCGCAGATGGTCCACAATCGCATGACGTGTCTCAATATTGATGGATTTACATTTATTGAGCATAGGCTGCAAATGCAGCCTATGCTCAATAAATGTAAATCCATTATGTATGCCATAAGAACCATTTCCCGAGTCCACATGCTTCCCGGGGTGAAAAGGTGAACTCTAGTGAACCATGACCGCTGAAGTTCAATCAAATTGCCGCAAACTGACTTTGATATATTTGCCCCGTTCTAAAATTACCTCCCTTTAATTGTATCGCCGTATTTCTTCGCTATTGATTTCAGAAAATCCGTCATATATTCCGTAAATAACGTCGAAAGTTGCCATAAAATTCTGAGCTCATGCGGAATTGAATTAATTCCTCATGAGCTCTGAATTTTGCGGTATCTTTCCTTTTCATTTCCGCAATATATCGCATTTTTGTCTGCACCAGTTTTGGCGTAAAACGGCGATGCGATAAGGGACATACTATCAGATCTTGGCACCACTTATAAATGCTGTGATAAAGACAAATTTGAATGTAGACCCCTTTTCAGAGCCCATCACTTATAAACATTGCATTATATTAAGCCAAAATTTACAAACATCTTTTCATTATGAAAAGATAAGCAAAACGATTTTAATGGGGATAAAAAAGAAAATGTGAAACTAAACATTTAGTGTTGAGTTGAAATTCAAAATGCAACGTAGTACGTAATGACACAATTTTCACAATGGTGCCTTATCTAATGTATTACTAGTAGCAAATTAATGTCGCATTTATATTAAAATGATTGGCATTTCAGTTTTATATATAGAACATTCTGACACGCTCACACGTCCGTGGTGGCATGCATGCTTGAGAATCTAAACAGATATTTCATGTTACAATAGGTAAAAAGTGTGCATATGTAGTATGTATCATCTACTGTCTGTTTCACGAAACATGCCCAAATTATTTTTTGGGCTATATAAATAATGCAAAAACAATATATGTTTCGATAATATTAAAATATAGCAAAATTTAAGAATGTGCTTTTTTATCTTGTGAAATTTGGTCCAATATTGATTTTATTGCGAAAAACAATTTCCACATGTTAAATCCCCATAGACATCTTCACAGAGTGACACAGAGTGAAGATGTCTATGGGGATTTAACAAGGGGAAATTGTTCTAATTTCAGAAGAAATAATGGACCGATTTTCAAAATGTAACTATTGTTTTCTTAGTTAGATCATTTCCAAGCTAACTAGCTAGATTTCAGAATCAATTTGTTTTTTCCAGGTTCTCCACTACTTTTTCCCCCCATGTTATATTCCCATAGAGAACTCATTGTTCGTAATAAAATCAATATTTGAACAAATTTCAGAAAATAAAAAAAGGCTCATTCTTAAAGTTTGATAAAATTTAATATTATCGAAAAAAATATTATTTTTCATTGTTTATATGGCTGTAAAATTTGGGCAGGTTTCGTGACACAGACAGTAGATGTTTATATGAATTCTTTCAACCCTACAGACCTCACCATAAACACGATCAATCCAACATTTGCAAACTCTGTAGATCCAGATGAGATGATTTTTTTTTTTTGAAGTGTCAATTTTTTTTGGGAAAATTGTATTTTTTTATCGCCAATTGTTTATTTTTATCGCCAATTTCGAAAGTGGCGATCGCCAGCGGAATCCCTGGTACTTGTCAAAAATACCCCCTTTTCGATTAATGGAATAGATGGAGCAGTCAATGAGAGATATATTTAGAGATGAACAGGTTAAACGAAACGCCTGGCTATATTACAGTTTAAAAAACAAACACGTGTACACATATAGTGTAACCGTCTATTATAGCATATGTACATGTTTAATTTGCGTGTGTGTGCACATGTGCACGTTATAATTGTGTATTTCAAGTCCATAATTAGATTCTTGCTGAACGCATTCAGTATAAATTAAAGCATGGAACGTGAGAATATTGCGTGTTATGCATTGTTGTTTTAATAATAATTATGACATTTATATAACCTATTTGCATTTTAATTTATGTATTTCCCGGTTTATGCAGAACATGTAAATATAGTAGTTTCTTATACAACCAGTTAAGACTATCATTGTAATTCAACACAAATTTTAGATTTTATGTATTGCATAAGCACACAATCATACATTGAAGCTGTACAGATAACAAAACATTTTTCTGCAGCGGTGCAACTTGAATATTTATTACACTTGTTATTACACTCTATTTCGTACAAACGTCTATTTTCCGCAGGATATGGTAATATCCTGAGATGTATGCTATGCCCCAGTAGCCTATTTCACCAACATTGCAAAGTATACTTTGAGGAAGTAATCATTTATTTTCCTGAAATGCATTATTTCATATAGAACTAACGACTGCATATATTTGATGATAAAAAGTATGCAGAATTATTATACTGAATTTATTACATTATCACAGCCAAAATGGCTGTGATAATGTAATAAATTCAGTATAATAAACATTAATACATTTATCCTAAAATTGAAAATTTCTCCCTCAAAGTATACTTTGCTAGAAAAGTATACTTTGCAATGTTGGTGAAATCGGCTACTGGTCTCGGTAGAGCCGGGAAGCATATACTATTTGGACTGTGTGTCCGTCCGTCTGTGTGTCTATGTGTCCGGTTAAGAAGTTTGCCGGAGTTTCTCCAATCTGCCAGCGGGGGCATTTGGTTACGACAGGTCACATTTGCTCGTTGTTTAAACAACAGCTGCGTACATGTACATATACATTGTATATAGCTGTTTAAATGTTAGAGATAAATATCATTAACCTCATGTGCCATAACCTTGAACAAGGGTATTTACATTTACAATCTCCTCATATACACTAGTCACACGTATTACGATCGACTGACTAAGGTACATATGAGACGAGTCATGTGATTATGTGCGATATATGATGAAAACTGTTACCATATTTTCCGTAAATTACGTTGAAAGTTGACGAAATAATCAAAGCAAATGCGGATTTCTGAATATTTCTTCAACTTTTAACGTCATTTACAAAAATAAATATCACCGTTTTTGTTAATAATTTTCGTGAAAAAACGCACATCACATGACTAGCTAGTCTCGTACACATACGGTTGTAGATAAAGTTTAAACAACGAATAGATGTCACGAGAAAACGGGTATGCCCGCATTCACAACCAGCGTGGATACAACGAGACCAATGATTCAGGTTGACGTGACATGGGTTGAATTGATCGAATTATGAAGGGGCAAACAACGTAGATATAGCGTGCCGTCTGACCAGTTGCTACGTTGATTGAAAAAGCAGAACAATGTCAGTCTGTTTTCCCATGTGTCAATATATAATCTATCTGATTTAATCAGTTAACGTCACATATGCAACAATTAAACCTCTACGAATGCCAAAACTACTAAATACTGCTACCTTTACAAAACCATTATCTAGATACCGTATAGTTATATGAATGCTCCATTCTGTGAGACACTATTACCCCCTCGCCAGGAAAGAGGTGATATAGCGTTAGTCCATATACGTACTACATACGTGTGTACGTACGTATATACGTATGTCGTGAGTTATTGCACGATGAAAGGTACGTACGTATGTACGTATGTACCTTTCATCGTGCAATAACTCACGAACCGCTTTACATGCGGGATCGAACCCGTTGGCACGGCTTTAAATGATCTTAGCTTTTGATAGGCCGTTAAACACCAATAACTATTATCAAATCATGAACAGCTTCACCGATTTTGATAATATTTGGCCACAATGTATGGCATGGGATGATGCTTTGTTTTGCATACGACCCACATCCGACCGCCCAAGGTCACGGTCTCTGAGAATTAGTGTTCACCTTGTTTGTAAGGCAAATGCTTTAAAGTCGTTGTTTTATTATTATCAAGGCTGCCAGCGAGGGGATTAGCTTCATAATAACGACGCACCTGTTATAATAGTAACAGCGATCTGACTTCATGATGCAAATATATATATATAAGAGAAATATGGTATGGAAAACAAAATCGTTCAACAGTGCTAATAAAAATGGAAAAAAATGATGAAATATATATATATATACAGAGCGATAGAGAACTTGAAATCCTTGATATTTCGGGTTGATATATTGTTTGTTTTTAGGTAGCTAACTAGTACACGCGTCAACATTATTTATACACGAGTTACTTCCCTTAATATGTTATTCAATCTCGCGTTTACATGTATTACATGCGAATACACCTTTACGGGTATGACTTTTTTGTTTAAATATTTTTTTTAATTTTGTTATTTCTCAATGAAAGTATATATGCTGTGACCACTCATTTGAACCGTCTCGACGAGACGGTTCAAATGGTGGTCACAACATATATTTCTGAGCTCATACAAAGAAAATATTCAGGATTTTCCACAAACAAAATGGCGCTCAGCATGAAAAGGGTAAACCATTACGCGAGCACACGCTGCCCTAGAGACAAATTGTAAATACATGATATTGCTAATGTGTATAAGCTACTATAACCAAACAAAATGATAATATTTGTCTTACGGCGTCGGCGAATGTGTGATATAGGCGACCAAATCCCCACCCATAATAAAGTTGTACAGAGTAAATACTCGGCCTGTATATCGCAAGTGTCATACAAATACGATTTATGATCCTTTGAAACATGACAGTTACCATCCTATACCATCTATGCTATAGAAATATCACAAATAATTTCCATCACCAACTGAGACAGGTACTCGTCTATTTAACATTTGAAATGTTTGCTAATATGTCCGCAGTGTCTTTGAGATAGTTTGAAAAAGCGTGGAGTCGGCGACTTATTAACTTATTTATCCTCACCACGTGGTTTCTTCACTTGATTCTCGCGAGCACACACACTGGTACTTATATCCCTCGCCGTGCCACATATTGCACTACATTGGACCTCTCTAAACCGTACACCACGAACACATAGTTATGTGGTCTTACTTGTATGGGTTTCTTGGTCATTTATCTCAGGTGACAATGCCTGTTCATGATCGCATAGCACACACACATGTCTCAGAATGGTCATATGCCAGATTTACAGCGAAACCTCTCTATACCGGACACCCTGTGGACCTCACAGGGTGTCCGGTTTAGAGAGGTTTCATTGTATAAACACGATGGCTAATGTACGTCACGGGCACCTGCTTGTTTGGCTCACTTCTACTCCCATTTTGTTGAATGTCGCATTAACCCTTTCACCCCTAAATAACTGGAATGGATTTTGATATGTGAATTTTCCGACCATTCCAATCGTCACAAAATAATTTTTAGATTAGTCGTCACGAGCCGGCTCATCTGGATCTACACGTTTTGCCAATTTCACTATACATGCCTGTGGGGGTGAAGGGTTAACCACTGGAATAGTTCCGATGGCATACACAGTGGTCTAGATATCCGTAAGTTTGCACATTAGTATCCTTCAGTCCGATGACGCCGTCCTCATAACTGTAGTCGTTTCGGAGTTATTTCAAGAGAAAAAAAAGCTTTCTCGAAATAACTTCGAAACGGCTACATCTACGAGGACAGCGTCATTAGCTGTTAATATGTATTTATGACACGGATATAGCACCCCGATGTATGTATATATGTGTTCATTAGTATAGCCCGGCATACGAAGTATGTCGACGGGTTTATAGTTTTCGTCCGTCCGTCCGTCCGTCCGTCCATCCATAAGATTTGCGTTAAAATTTATATTTGTCGGTCAAGGCGGCGGCCGGGGGTATCAGTGAGCTCACTGGCTCTAGTTGCACAAATATTGATTCAATCGTGGATTAAGGGCTATAACGGTCACAGCTTCCATTTAATACAGTTTCAGTCATATTTGCATTCATTAACTAGATAAGAAGTTTGTGATGAATAGTTTAAGGGGTCGGTAAAGTCACCATGGATGAGACATATACGACGTATAAGTTAACACTATATGACAGTAAATCACGAAGTATACAACTGTCAAGTATACATGTAAATGCAAGTCACGTCTTCAGTGAAATGATATCCCTGTAAAGTCGGCGTACAAGTATTTACTTTCGTCCACCCAATATATAGCCTTCAAGGGCACATTGATTTTGTTTTATTAATTGGTTCCCACGAAATAACAATTCATTCTCTCAATTTAACAATTCGTTCCCTCGAGTTAACAATTCGTTCCTCCGATTTAACCATTCGTTCTCACGATATAACAATTTGTTCCCTCGAATTAACAATTCGTTCCCACGAAATGACGATTAGTTCCCTCAATGCAACAATTTGTCGAATTAACAACTCGTTCTCACAAAATGACAATTTGTTCCCTCAATTTTAACAATTCGTTCTCTCGAATTACAATTCGTTATTTCGTGGGAACGAATTGTTAAATTGAGTGAACGAATTGTTAATTGAGGGACGAATTGTTATTTCGTTCGAACGAATTAATAAAAATTCTACGTTTTCTAACCAAGACCTCTGTATCTTACATATCGTAAGTTTACCCGCGTTTGTGTTTATGACGCTATCACCATGTTTACGGTGTCGCGTTAATGTCATCGTAATATCGCTACCGGGTCGATACTACACAGCATGTCAGTACGATACTACAATTATGATAGTTTGCTAGCAAAATACCATAGTACGATACTACGATAACAAGACTACTACGATGTCGATACCACGTTAGAACGATATGGTATCGCGTTATCGTACTATCACCATGTAGTGGTATCTCCATCTTACTATCGTATTATCGTTGTCGTGTTATCGTTCTATCGCCATCGTGATATCGTCATTGGAGTATCGTACTATCGGAGTATTGTTGTCCTGTTATCGTTCTATCGTCATCGTCCTATCGTCATTGTAGTATCGTTGTCGTGTTATCGTGCGATCGCCATCGTGATATCGTCATTGTAGTATCGTACTATCGGAGTATCGACCCGATATCACGGACTACCATGCACCATGGCCGGCACCCGGGTGTCCGGTTTCGATTTATTTCACTGTAATTCAGGCATATGTGTACATAAAGACGCATAGATAAATTGTTGTTCTGGTAATTATGATCAGGCATTATCATCAGAAACAAATGTGGCTGTGACTGGAGAAATGTGGCTTACGGGATTTGTGGCAAATTTATCTCCTGATCAAATAGGCACTCCTGTAGCATATTAACGATTTATCTTACTTCTTAGAAGCATGACGGATATTTCATTGATGGAATGGCGAACAGTGCAGATCCTGATCAGACTGTGCGGATGCACAGGCTGATCTGGATCTACACTGGTCACAAAACCCATACGCCCCATTTCTCCAGTCGCTGCCACATATTTACAACGAACCTCTTCATTCAGCCTGATACAAATCAGAAAACACAGGCTGTCCAGTTTACAGGGGTTCTACGGTATCTGTTTGTGATTTCATCTAGGTACAAAACTTGCTAATTGTATTAGCGGGTTGCTTTCCAACGTGTAATAAAGCCAAGCGAATAAGCGTCTCATAATTAGGCTTATGCCCAGCCAAGATTGAAGTATATTATTGTTCTTTGTCATTGACGTCTATTACAATACTATTTAATAAGCCATCAATTAAGCTCAGTGCATGCCCCTGTCCTGTTAGAGCCATGAGGCATATATTGTTTGGATTGTGTGTCCGTCCGTCCGTGTGTCCGTGGATCTGATTAAGAAGTTTCCCGCTGTTTCTCCACACTACCGCGGCGACTTTAGTGTGCCGACAGGCCACATTTTCTTACCTTTAGATTTGTCTACCACTTATCTGATCAAAGACATACTGTTTGCTGAGCAAGAGCTATCCTATACACTGGTGGACATGACTATTGATCCGTTGTTGCTATGACCCTTACAGTCACAACATTTAAACCACAAAATGTGCTAATATGGAACGATTTACATTCCTGCATGCGGGAGAATTAGTGTGCCACCGCCTGAGAAAGGCGACCTTGTGACACTTCCAACAATTATAGGTCCTGGTCCTCCTGTACATTCACTCAGTATGATTTGATCAAATAATTTCACTCACGGTAGTTAGCTTTCTGTAGTGATTGAATAGCGAACAGTGTATACAAGTCGGATCAGGGTATATTCTGGCCGCATACGGTATATGGTCAATTTTCACAGCCTCGGCCAAAAGTATGCTAATATATTCCCAGAATAAAACTCTCTCGCTTTGTAGGATCGGTGGTTCGGAATATTACCTGTATTTGGTTCGATTGGTGTGGATTTGTCCATATTCATATCCAAGTAAAATAATTCTTGTCAATTTGTTCGGAATATCTCCATGGCTCAGTGAGTAAATTGTTATGTTGTCATGTATAAATTACGTCAACTGTTTGCGAAAATGAATCTAACAAACTGTATACATGTATGTATTTATTTGGCACGGTCCTTCTAACTTCTTACATGATCTTGACACACTAACCACGAAGCGTGTGTGACAGCCAGAACAGTCGGGTTGCTAGTAGATGTATTACCAGTGGTGCTGCACTCCGCGGCGGCGTAACATGCCTTTATGCGATAGCTCAAAGTAAAGATGAGTGACATTTCGTCAGGAAACCGGTGCATTTTTCTACGTGAAACATTTTGCACCGGCGCGGTGTGCCAGCACTAGTGTTTCTGATAATAGTATAGCGTGTAGCGGATTCATATATCATTTGCCTACGTGATCTTGGCACACTAGTCACACAGCCAGAACATTCGGCAGGGATTCCGCTGGGGGAAATAAAAAAATCGCCACTTCAAAAACAAAAAAACAAAACTTTTTTTTTCTCGAAAATTGTAATTTTTTATCGCCAATCGTTTATTCGCCAGCGGAATCCCTGATTCGGTTAGTTAGTAATACACCACAGTCCGCTCTAATCTTGCCAATATTTGTCTCTCTTTTCAAATACTTAAATAATGTGCTTGAAATCAAGCAGTTTGATTGACTGAGCCTGAGATGTGCTTGATTGCAAGTTGGGATTGGCAATACATGTTCAGAAACGTAGACATCTGGGGCCCGTTTCACTAAACTTCTTACGACTAAAATGTTCGTAAGCGCAAATTTGGAATCGTCTGCAAATTTCGATTGATGGATTTACATTTATTGAGCATAGGCTGCAAATGCAGCCTATGCTCAATAAATGTAAATCCAACAATTATTTACAAGAAAACAGTGTTAATGTGAAATTTACAGACTATCATAATTTTGCACTTACGAACATTTTAGTCGTAGGAAGTTTAGTGAAACGGGCTCCGGGGCAAGATTAACGCCTCCGTAACCACCGTGTCCACCTGTGTATTTCCAGAGTCGGGACGATTATCGGCGGTTTTGGTTCGTTCAAGAAACTCCGCGGCAACGACGACGATGATTCCGTCGACCGTCTTAACCACATCTACACGGTGGTCATCCTGCTCACCTTCGCGGTGTTTACCGGCAGCGGTCAGTACGCCGGGGACCCGATACAGTGCTGGTGCCCGGCTCATTTCACGGGTACGTTAACTTATTTTATACTTCACCCTATATATGCCCTACTTTCTAAGCCAATCGCTGGGCAGCATTGTACTCCACTTATTTCAGATCTCGCAACGTTCAACTCCAACAAGTTACGTATTACCAGTAACTGTTGAACAGGAAATTGAAAACCAATACTCGGATGGGACATTGCATTCTACACTTGGCTGAACTATAAGTATGTTACTGTTCACATATTGGATTTTTCAGAAACTAAATGCTGCGGTCGCTAGCGCTCCCTCGCATCTAACTCCTTAAAAATCCAATATGTGAACAATAAATTATACGTCCCTAATTTCTCGGCCAATTAAAGCACACCATTTCGTCTCAATTAATCACATATTGGACTCTTTCGCCAATATCTATTAAATGTTCCATGCGTAGGTAAAACGTTATACATGCATTTAGAACCAGACGTCACAATTTGTGGTCAGAAATTCACTCGACACACATCCTGCTCAGACGGGTGCATGTCAGGGGCGGATCCAGCATTTGGGGAACGGGGTGGGGGTGTCTAGTTGCGAAGATAACTTATAGCTAGCTACGGACGGTATGGAAGTAATTGCAAGAGTTACCGTTCGTAACTAGGGGGTTGTCCTATTTTGGAGCTCTTGGAAATTCACTTTCCTGTGTTTTACGGCATTTAAATTCAGACTCCAATTGGTGGTAAACTGTGATCTATGTAAACTCCGTGGCTGAACGGGGGGGGGAGGTGCAACCCGGAAACCCCCTCCCCCTCTAGATCCGCCCCTGCATGCGTGCTTCGGTGTCAAACCACCAATAAAGTAGTAGTATAGCAATTCGAAGGCACGTTTATGGGCGGGGACTACATTCAAACATGCATTTGCATGTGAAGGGACGGGGTAAATAATACAACAATCATAGTTCATATATTACATTTTGTAATCAACTAGCCACATTTGTTAAAAAGCCATTTTGTCGGTTTGACATCACATTGCTGTATAATTTAATCAAAAGAGGATGGGATGGTTCACATATCTTAACGACTTAACCTTTAGGACTTACGCTGAATCTTATTGGAATTCACACCTGGGGCCAGCTGGATCCAGCGTCTGTCACCGGATCAGGACTCTGTCTTTCACTGCTGAAAGTTGTTATTGTCAGTTTAGTGCTGAATATACATGGGCATTCCTATCTGTAGATGACCTTGCTGCTGAACGGATGTCAATTCCCAACCAATCAATCAATCCGTTAACTGCATATTACCAATTAATGACATTAGCCTCATATGTGGACTAGTATTCACGTTCAGTATTTTAACGCTATCATTCATTATTGCTGAAAGTACCGAAAGTAAGTACCAGAACATGAGATGATAAAAGTTCAAATGTATAATATGTTCCGACGGAAGTATATCAAACTAGGCTACAAGAAATGGGAAACTATAATTATGTGATCCTTTGCTGGTAGTTCTGTTCAGTGTGATTGTCATGGATCTATTGACTATGTCTTTCAATGGTATGATCTATTTTCAGGATCATTTGTATCGTATACAAAATCCTACTGCTGGATAAAAAACACATACTACTTGCCAATGGGCGAAACCATCAATCCGGACAACACCACCCATCGTGACCTCGAACTCAGCTACTACCAATGGATACCCTTAATCCTGCTCTTCATGGCGTTCCTCTTCAAGTTCCCCACATTCGTATGGCGCATGCTGAATAGCCACTCCGGCATTAACATAGAGAAGCTCGCATCAATGACGGCAACGACACAGATCGGCGATCCGAAGAAACGAAACGAAACGGTGAACCATATCGCTCTGTACCTCGACCGCTGGTTGGAATCAACGCATCAGTACCACTCCAACGTGTTCGTCAGGTTCAAGCAAAGAGCGGCGAAGACGTTCTTCATCTGCAACAAACGAGAAGGAACCTACCTGACGGGACTGTATCTATTTATCAAGGCGCTTTACGTCATCAACGTTATCTGCCATTTCTTCATCTTGAACGCCTTCTTAGGAAACTTCTTCAGCATGTGGGGGATTGAGGCGATGAACACACTCGCGATGGAACAGGAGACGAAGGAGTCGAGGCGATTCCCCCGCGTCACACTATGTGATTTCAAGGTCAGTAGTTAAAACTATTGTAGATCTACTAACATACAAATAAATATGAATTTCAAGTTATAACTGTACATTTTAAGCAATTATTTTCCAACCCAGTTATAAAAGTTACAGTAAAATCTACTGACAAACAACTTAGATATTGATGAGCCGCTTCGTTACGTGTCTGCTAAATTTGGATAATATACTATTCATCAACAGAGGCATGAACAGTATGATGAAAGAGTTATTTATTAAATGTCACAACATAAATACGTCCAGTACTTGCGAGACATTGTATACAGTGCATTATTCATTTTAAGAATATAACATGTAAGCAAGGTTAGTAACGGCATATTTGATGATAATTCCAGCACAAAAATATTTACACAATTCCCTAACATTTGATTGGCCCGTAGCAAGTCTCTGTCCAAAATTTATATCCCAGTTAACTCCCACGCCTAACTACTTTCCGTAACCGGGAGGCGCAGTTAAAATAATTCTTAATAAAACGGAAAATAAACACATTTTCTTGATGAATTTATTGCAAATGCTGGAATTATAACGAATGAATGGCATTTTTGTTGAATTTATCGGGGATATAAACTTGGAAAAGTCACGGGAATACTGGACGAGGACTTCCGGCCTTCGTCCAGTATTCCCGCGACTTTTCCAAGTTTATACCCGATAAATTCAACCAAAAGGCCATTCATTTCTATAATAAAACCATAATTTTAGTTAATAAATAGTGGTAAATATGTACCAATTGTCATTCATGCGATCCATCACCTCCACTGGCAAGAACAAGAATTATTTTCATAATTAATTATTTCATTCAATATGTGAGCATACAATGCTAAACATCCAGATGGATGGTTAGCCCTGTATCCTCATATATTGCAAGGGTCTCGATACGCCCAATGTGGATGCGCTTCACTGGTCTTACAATGAATTCGACGTTGCTTAAACACATGTGTCTGCAACTATCAACAGCATTAGTATCTGGTTTTATTCGCACAGAAAGACAATTCTACTAAAACCTAAAGTTGTTATGGTGTGTACTATGTCCAATATGTTATTTCTGCTTACTGGTATTGATGTACATGTATACTTATCATTTGATTCGGTCATAGGCTAAATAATAATTAAATCATATTTTGTTTTTGAACTGACCGTTCCGTTCTCAATGGATTACATTATGTTGTTTTCAGATCCGTCAACTGCAAAATATTCAGTCTTACACGGTCCAGTGCGTTCTACCCATCAACCTCTTCAACGAGAAGATCTTCGTGTTTCTATGGTTCTGGTTCGTCCTCGTCGCCATAGTAACATGCGTCAGCTTCCTCATGTGGTTCTACAGAATCATCTTCCGTCGCAACCGTGTCACCGTTGTCAAGAAGTATCTACGGATCGGCGATAAGATACACGATCAACAAGACAAGCAGATATGCAAGCGTTTCGCCGACGTGCATTTACGTGACGACGGCATATTCCTACTCCGTATCGTTCAGAAGAACTCAAACGACATTTTGCTGACGGATCTAGTCACGAAGTTGTACGAGATTTACCTAGATAAGCCGCGAATCAAGAAGGCGCTCAGTAATGACGTTGAACCGATTGAAACATATGCGTAAACAGCGCTAAGATTGAACTTTAAGGCTTAAAATGCGGAAAAAGAATATTTTCGTCTGCTTGGTATTCTTATTTGTTTTATTCCATATCAACATACATGTTACACAGCAAATATGCTGTCGTAACATGTTTTGTTGAGAAAAAATGAAAATAACAATAAACCGCAGACGACAACTTTGTCTATTATTTTAAGAGGTTCAATGTTGTGCTGTCCATAACTTTCGCTGCAGCATACAGTTTTGCGGATCTGCACTGTTCGCCATGGCTACACTGCACAAGACCTAGCTCATGTGGTCATGCTACAGACCTTATACGGAAAATCAAAATGTTGTGTTTGCTATGCAACCAACATGTTTGCTATGCAACGAACGTGATGTGCATTTGTATATCTGTTTAATTGCTGAGGTGATTAAAATGATATGCATGCACATACAATACAGCGTCCAACGAATGTAAAACAACATTTTAGCAAACGTTCAGAGATCTATTCCTGACGTCATAGCTGATATGCAGTAGTTGATTTATACTGCAAGTATGTAGGCATTTGTACGTGTGAGAAGTTCCTTCATCAAACTGACATGACATAATCATGATAATTCTGATTAGTTTTGCTTCACAGATGCAGCAAATCACGATCGTTCCTTCGAGCCAACTGAAAGTGTCCGTGTAAGATGGATTCTTGACATATAAAATAGTAGCTATTTGTGTTGTTGATGTTATTATAAATGTACTTTCCACTATGCCATAGTGCAGTGTATGTAACACATAAAGGTGAAGAGCAGTATCCATTCCCATTCAGTGGGTTTAATATTGTTTTGAAAGTAATTGCCATTCCGCAGTAATATGGTATGTTCAATGATGCTTAATGAACAACAAACACACTATTTCAACATTTCGGCCTACAGCCAGTATCGAGCAAATAGCTGAATAATACCAGCTAAGTGAAATCCATTTCGGCTTCCACAGTGTTATGAACACGCTGTCAATAATTCCTCGATAAAGAAATTGCTGCCAGAGATGGAAATATGCATGTCGGAGAAACATGCACATATATTGGTTAACCCTATGCAAGTCAGAACGACTTGTATATGGTACCTGATGCATGGTTGTGACGGTTCATGCATTCAATTTAATTTGCCTCCTATGAGCTATATAAAAGCTGTAAGATTGTAACTTAATGTTTAAAAATCAATTATATGTGTGAGGTGAATTTTGTGAATTTGCTGTACACGTCTCAATAATAATTGTTAACAGTATTATTATGCCAGCGGTCCAACAATAATGTATACACGTGTAGGGTCCATATGTTCGGTGTGTGGTCCACCACCGGTTTAGAGGTGCAAGGTAAGATTCTTGCTTTGTTAATGGAGAAAAAGACAAAGTATGAAACAACACCATACAACAGTCTTCGTTTCCCACATTCTAAGGGTTAATCCTGTATAATATCACTATGTTGGATTGAAATCAATACATACATATACATGTGATAGTACCTTTGAAGATCATTTGTTTCTAATTTGAGCTAAGGTTTTCCCTGGACGTAAAGTATGTTACAGTACATGCAATAAATGTTAAAGGTAGTACATGTAATAATAAATACGGTATGATGTATCCCAGCAGCCAAGCCTGAGTGAAATAATTGCGCATTAATGTAAATATGTGAAAAAGTTTATATGTGCCTTTAAATTGTATATTTTGTGATAACAGTCTATTTTTCTATACCATTCATTTACAATTGCGCATTACATCATCTGGGCATTTAATGACGTTTGTACCAGTAACGTTTATCACGACAGTGATGTGTATACAGGAGATGATGGTTGCTCACAACTATGTATCAAAACAGTTTACGTAGTCAAAGTTCTATGCCAGGGGCATGATATCGATTTAAACTTCACAATATGTTCCAGCATATATACATAATGTTATGTCAATGTAATGGAACCTTTAATTGTTTTCTCATAATTCATAAATCTAATGATTCGTTTTGTTACACATGTACCACGTGTAGGCTTGTGCTGACACAATAAGGTTATTACAGATTTCAAACGTTAAATATTAGATATATCATAGAGAATAGTAGGTTAGTGCCGTGAATGGGAAAAAATATCCGGCAAGGCTCAAGAATTTCTTTATTTCTCATCAGAAATATATGTTGTGACCACTCATTTGAACCGTCTCGCCGAGACGGTTCAAATGAGAGGTCACAACATATACTTTGGTTCAGAAATAAGGAAAATAGATAGAGAATAGTAGGTTAGTGCCGTGAATGGGAAAAAATATCTGGCAAGGCTCACGAAACGGGATGGGCGAGGCTCTGCCGAGCACATCCCGTTTCCGTGCCGCGCCAGATATTTTTTTCCATTCACGGCACTAACCTACTATTCTATTTATCCCGTCAACACCAACAAATGGCTGTAAAATGCAAAAATAGTATTGACTGGATATCAAAAATGTTTCACGGCACCGTGTTTCACAGCACATACGCACTGTGTTGACGGGATAAAAAGTGGCATTGTCCCAGTTCGTCATGCTCAATCATTATCATAACAGTATTTCTTAAAAGATCACGCTTATTGACATTAATTAGCTTATCTTTAAGGGTCAGAATTGGCTCGAAAAGCTTCTAAACCCGGGCATTTCAGAAAAATAAAGTGTAAACAAATAACGCGTATTGATAACCGTGTCCATACATATGTACCATGTCATGACAATGCAGTCATATAAGTAAAATAACATGTCACATCATCATAATGCATATGATCATAGTGGTGAATATTTTCTCATGACATACCGCCTGATTTAAAAAACAACAACACATTCATATCATATTCATATTTTCTTGTTTTGTGATATACATGTAGTTTCATTTGATTTAATAGCAACTTTCATTTAATATGCAAATTAGAGGGGACCATCGAGTATTTACATTCCTATATCACTTTCCATCTACACAACAGTGTTATATTTTCATATGCACTAAGTGTTTAAATGGTTGTGTTTGGTCATATGATTTTTCATTATATTTCTCAGATTTATATTAAGCATGCTTCATATGGTGTTGGAATAATTTTGTGTGTGTGTAAACATTAACATATATCAAGTATAGACTGTCCAGAAAGAAAGGTCGTGTGTGCTATGAAGTCATCCATTAAGTTATATGTGTATATGATGTTTATTGCATAAAATTGGTGTTCGCAGTGTATTATTTAAACTCATAATAACCAATGTAATAAACATGCAAATTAAACCACCTAAAACATATTAGGCGGTCAGTACAAGCGATGTGTTATGCAATAAATATAATCTAGCTTGTATGTTGATTTATATGATACATTTATTCGTTAAAGCGTCGTTTCTAAGGACATCAGTAAATTAATTTAATAAATATGCTATCCTCGCCGTGTACGATCATATGATCTTACACGGCTGAGGATAGCATATTTATGTTATATGCATTTAATGACTATGACCTTTCTTTGTGGACACCCTGTATATCATCAAAATGAATGTACATGTATTTCATTGACAATATACCATTTTCACTCATTTAAAATAAACAATCACCTATAGACCAAGTCTGTGAAAATTGATCGATACACATATAATTTGTATTCGTGTAGGTTTGATCTACCGGTATATTGAATTAGTTGTGTGTAGCCGAGGATCATCAAATAAGTTGTGAGAACATAACTCTTGGTCGGTGAGTAAGTAATACGGAGTTACGTCCCTGCACCAATACTGAACGATTTCAGAAACTAATATCCGCATAATTGTTTCCCAGCATTGGGGTCTGCACTTTTAATTATACTGCATAGCAGTACATGTACCATACTTTTGAGGACTTTATTTCATAGTATACCGTGTAGCTAGCGTCATATTTAACGGAGACAGTTTTATATATTCCATGTATATCAACAAGTGTTGTATGTTTGCATGTGAGACAGTTGTCTCGATGAAAAAAAGTGCATCTATTCTATGAAACGTTGTCAGTCAGTTAAGCAAAGATACTGCCAATCTGATATGACACTCTTACTCTCTAATGTTGTATGTGGAGACATACAATTACACATGTCTGTAGTCTCAGACCGGTTGAAATAATGAAAATGCCTATCATGCACTACTGCGAATCCTCATGAATGATTGACGCTGGCGTAACATTATTACGTGTCACTAATTCATTGATAAAGCTGTTGATGCCAGCAGGATGCTCAGGGGCGGATCCAGGATTTATATCTAGAGGGGGCGTGGTGGATTTTAATTTTCATAAAATTCAGATTTTTGTTTCTGCATTTTTTCTTATTTCTCATCAAAAGTATATGTTGTTACCACTCAGTTGAACCGTTTCGACGAGACGGTTCAACTGAGTGGTAACAACATACACTTTGTGTGAGAAATAAGGAAATAATCAGATCTTTCCACGAAAAAATTGCTTAAAATCTAATCTCACCAATTTTAGAGGGGGCGTGCGTCGGACACGCCCCCGCCTGGATCCGCACCTGATGCTTAATGATATCATTTAATAGCTTGCAGGTGTAGTATTATTATAATTATGCTATATTCTGTTTCTAATTTCGTTCAGTATACACCATACATATATTTGTGTAATTATTATTGTGATTGCTGTGAATATTGATCTCGTCACGTGCTTGCCGGAAGTTAGTGTCAGTGATCTGTGTGGCCTAGTCACATGTATAGTCGTACATCTATTTCCATCCTGCTGGCTTTATATATTTTATATATTACCAATAGATACATGGTGATGTAGCCAATCGTGAGGTAATTCATGAGGCATTGTGTCCAGGCTTGGTGTGACTCTGACTGGAGAAATGGGACCTGTGAGATATGTGACCAGTCGAGCACCTGGGGGCCGTTTCACTAAACTTCGTACGACTAAAATGTTCGTAAATGCAAATTTAGGATTGTCTGGAAATTTCGATTGATGGCTTTACATTTATTGAGCATAGGCTGCATAAGCAGCCTTTGCTCAATAAATGTAAATCCAATGCTTGTTTATAAGAAAAGATTGTTAATGTGAAATGTACAGACTGTCATAATTGTGCACGAACATTTTAGTCGTACGAAGTTTAGTCAAACGGGCCCCAGATGCAACTTGAGAAATTGGACTTGTAGCAATGTGGCTAGTGTAGCTCCTGATGTGTGATTGTGATTGAATGAATGGGGCTAAGATAAGTATTTATCAGGCAGTGAGCATTGTATTGACCGAATATGTTCTGACTGATACTGTATTGTTGTTTCAGGCATTGACCTGATATGAATATTCAGCTTACAACAAATTGTTAACTGACGTTTCATTAGTCAAACAGTGTCACATGACGTTACATGAATATGTCAGTGGAATGACGTCACGTAAACAAGTCCGCGTTCTTTTCAACGAAAACATTGTCATAATTGCTCATTCTGTTGCCAAAAACGCTACCTGGTAAATATAATACCATGCCAGTATCTGTTATTATCACGTTAATCAGGTTCGGCTCGAAAACGGTAGGAATTCCTCGTCGAGCCTCGGGATTCCAACGCGTTTCATAACCCTTGCCTTGTAAGCTTCATATCAAAAGTCACTAGCCTGGTATTCTCTATGTATAATCCTGATCTGATAGGTCGCTTATGTAGTGAATGTACATGTATAATAAAGGAGGCTCCATGGGCGGATTCAGGGGGGGGGGGCGGACCCGCCGCACGCCCCCCACCCCCCTAAAATTCGCCTTGTAAAGATTTTTTACAAGTTACAAGCCACGTTTCATGCCAAGTGCCATGTTTTCCATGCATTTTTCGGTCGTTTTCTTATTGTTTCAAAATTTAAACGTTTTCAATCAAAAATCATGTCTAAACATACTGTGACAGTGTCAATATTTTTGCTCAAATGCGCCAGAACGCAGGAAATGCGATGTAGATTTGCAAAATTTTCCGGGTAGGAATGCCCCCGGACCCCCCTAGCGCTATCTCCACTATTTTGCAATACTTGACTATATTATCGAACGAGCTTAGCTCTTCGATAATATAGTCAAGTATTGCAAAATAGTTACGCCCCCCTCCCCCCCCCCTAACCCGAAATCCTGGATCCGCGCCTGGGAGCAATAGGGAATTGATGAGGAAATTGAAAGTATGTCATATGTTTCATCTATTTATTATATACCTACCCATGAAATACACAGTTATATGATGTAAATAAAAGTCATATGTTCTCATCGATGAAATAAACATCTTCCGGTGAAAATACGACTACTTCCGCTATCTACATTCATAACGCGCACCTGCAGTGCCGGCTGCAAATACACATTCATTACCGTATACAGTCTAAACAACTGCTAATGTCCATGGAGTGGTATATAATAAATATAATATTCATATTTTTGCAACGAATATGACATATATGTTCATCGAGTGGTGTGGAATGTCCATATGGACATTTCACACCAGAGATGAACATATATGTCATATTCGTTGCAAAAATATGAATATCCTCTATATACTGTTCAGAGTGTGGGAACACGCAGATAATAATCTGTGTTTACTCTATTCTCAAAGCTCATTCGTCCCATTTCTGTTGTCACTTCTCATATTTCATGATGCTGAGCAATATATATTGCTAGTGCTTGCAATTGTTGTTGTGTGTTATAATGATTTGGTCAAATGTATAATATACTATAATAAACATTTGAAGTGAACTGATTTAATGTATCTGAATTTGGACAGCACGAATTGCAAACTGTGAATATTGGCTGTTAGAGCTAAATGAATTGAGTAAATGTCTTCGAAAAATGTCACCAATATTTCCTCTTCAAATTCCCTTACACGAAATATACGAGACAGTCACATCTGTTATTTTTGTTTAAAGCATTATATGTGAAGTACAATTATGAAACGGCATCGTATGTGTTTATATTTATGTGTGTACATATGTAAATGACAATATTAACATAGTTAGTAATAGAACGGAGACTAGTTTTTCAAACTTAACCCTATTGGCAGTTCGCTGTTTGGCCGAAGGTATACAAATGCATTTATGTCCCTTAATATTGGCAGTTCGCTGTTTGGCCGAAGGTATACAAATGCATTTATGTCCCTTAATATTGGAAAATGCTCATATTGATTAATATTTTGGCTACAATCTTGGGGAAAAACTGGCCTCTTGCCTTTGCGACCATTGAAGTTGTAGACCAACTTGCCCTTGTCCACAGTTCGATCAATGTCTATACTGCTTGTACATCGATCACAGAAACATACAGTATACATCAATGAGATAGTACATGTATACAATGGTAGCTGAGCAGTAGCCTATTTCACCAACATTGCAAAGTATACTTTACTAGCAACGTATGTGGGTGGCAGGTGGGAGCACGCGATGGGTAATTTAACGATCGGGTTCATCCTTACCGGAATCCCGACTGGAGACCTGGTTTGGCCCTCACATACGTCCTTGGCATTTTGTATGTGACAGTTGAATCTGGTTATACCCCTTATAAGAGTAATCCTACCGGTATTACTTTTAAATAGGTGAAGGGGCCAAGTGACTTTGGTGCGGTATGGAGCTGGCACCAGGTCAGGTTATTCTAATTTCAGGGCTGATTATGTTGTATCTCGATGTAAATATTCCGTTCTGATTTTGGGATTTTCTCCCCAATGCAGCAGGTTAAAACGGGATCGAACCTGTTTGCCCGGCCTTACATGACCTTAGCTGTTGATAGGCCGTTAAACACCAATAAACAAACAAACAACGGTAGCTGATCAGTAGCCTATTTCACCAACATTGCAAAGTATACTTTACTAGCAAAGTATACTTTGAGGGAGTAATCATTTATTTTTCCTGAAATGCATTATTTCATATAGAACTAACAAATGCATATATTTCATGATTAAAAGTATGCAGAATTATTATACTGAATTTATTACATTATCACAGCCATAATGGCTGTGATAATGTAATAAATTCAGTATAATAAAAATTAATAAATTTATCATAAAATTTAAAATTTCATTCTCAAAGTATACTTTGCTAGATAAGTATACTTTGCAATGTTGGTGAAATGGGCTACAGGATATACGTTGTTCTGAAATGTAATAGTCCGTTTTTTCCACATCGTGGCCCATATACTAGTATGTTGTAGATGACGTGGACATTTGTTGAAGCATTCAGTGAATGTTGAACTTATTAGACATCTGACCGTAAACTATTACCATTTTCTTTTCCAAATCATTTACAGAAATTTCATTGCATTTGTTTGCCAAAAACTATGGAGGCCATATATCATGCAATTATATATATGTTAACAGTAGATTTTATAGAAGTATGCACAGTCATATGGTCAGTTTACAATGATAATGACAAATTATCATTATATGATAATTCCAGCACAAAAATATTTACACAATTCCCTAACATTTGATTAGCCCGTAGCAAGTCTCCGTCCAAAATTTATATCCCAGTAAACTCCCACGCCGAACAACCGTGAGGCGCAGTTAAAATAATTCTTAAGAAAACGGAAAATAAACACATTTTCTTGATGAATTTATTTAAAATGCTGGAATTATAAGGAATGAATGGCCTTTTTTATATAAACTTGGAAAAGTCGCGGCAATACTGTCCAGTTTTCCCGCGACTTTTCCAAGTTTATACCCCGATAAATACCACAAAAATGCCATTCATTCCTATAGTAAACATATACAATTGTGCAACTTTACTGATCTTATACATGTTAAAATCCACGATTGACACTTCATGCACATCTACAGGCACATTCATCACATCCAGCTTGACTTTATCCAGAAAACTAGTAATTTAAGTTTGTGCACTGCATGTCTCTTGCGTGCACTACACCGTTCACAATTTCTTGCACCCGATGTGCACTTTATGTCCACGAGGCTGGTACCGATCGCCGATTGTCGACACAGGACATGTGACCATGTAAATGGTCCATTCGAACAATGCTCAGTAATTCCGCTGGCGATCGCCACTTTCGCAATTGGCGATAAAAATAAACAATTGGAGATAAAAAATTACAATTTTCGAAAAAAAAATCTTTTTTTAAAATGGCGATTTTTTATTCCCACCAGCGGAGTCTATATCACGCGTGACTCGCCACGACAAAAAGAGGGTTACGACAAGTGCAGTCCAACGTATATCGACTTTGACCCTGGCGGAAAAATGGGATTTGACCGTCGAACAGATATAGAGGATATGTGTATTGTTTAATTTGACATACATGTTCATCTCGTGGTGTGAAATATGGACACTGTTATTCTATTATATACCCCCACCAAGCAAATTATTTTTTTAGACTAAGTATACGGCAAGAAATGGGCATTTTTTTTTTGTCATGGCGGGTCGCAAATTATTGAAGAAAATATATTTGCTTGCATTGTGCATTGTTTTGTATTGTCTTGACCTACATATTTGTTTTATTGAACAATAAAGATAGAATATTCTACAAACGGGCATTGTTGTCATTTGTAATAACCATAATATTGATATTTACATTAAGGTATTACATTCGGATTTATTGGTTGGTTGGTTGGTTAACAGACAGCAATTATTGAATAGTTTGTTTCGAAATGAAAACAGAGACAATTCTAATGAGTATTGTCTCCTTGGAGACAAAATTGTCTCCTTGTAGACACTACTAATGAATTACCAAGAAGTGTTTTCATGGAAAAATAAGAAAAATATGCTATATTGTGGTCTGTGTATTTCTGCAGCATCATAAAGGTACAACAATTGTTCCCTTTGCTTTTTGATACACACTACTTCTGATTTCAATTGGGTTCTTGGCAATTTTAATTGGGTATTTACGCAAATACGCAGCTTATCTGGAGCTCTGCGTTTTGGTCCTTGGTTGGGAGCATGTGAAGCGTACATATAACGATCGGAATTCATCCTTACCGGAACCCTGACCGGAGACCTGGGGCCCGTTTCACTAAACTTCTTACAACTAAAATGTTCGTAAGCGCAAATTTATAATCGTTTGCAAATTTTAATTGATGAATTTACATTTATTGAGCATAGGCTGCATATGCAGCCTATGCTCAATAAATGTAAATCCAACAATTATTAACAAGAAAACATTGTTAATGTGAAATTTACAGACCATCATAAGCTTGCACTTACGAACATTTTAGTCGTAGGAAGTTTAGTGAAACGGCCCCCTGGTTTGGCTCTCAGGTACGTCTTTGGCATTCTTGTATGTGATAGTTGAATCTGGTTATACCCTTTATAATAGCAATACGATTATTCTTATTATGCTAATCCTATTACTTTAATGGCAAGGGGTCAAGTGACTTTGGTGTAGTATGCACCAGGTCGGGTTATCCCCCCCCCCCCCATGCAGCAGGTTAAATGCGGGATCGAACCCGAAGGCCCGGCGTTAAACAACAATAAATCAAATCAAATCAAATAAAAACATATGTAGAATCCACAGGCGCTCGGCTTGGTCATCGGTAACCCACATTGTCTATCTGTAACGTAGTACAAGTCGCCCTACGTTACAGACAGAACATTCGGGTTAGGTGATTGGATGGTATACACGCCTGTCTTTGACATGTAGAATACAAAACAGTTATAGTTATAGTAATTTCTATAATAACCGCCGAAGGGAAGCACATTTTCTTTCACAAAGGAGTCCAGGTGTATAATCACGTGGTACTAACAACAACAACAAGTACCGATTCAAAGTACGTATTCTTTTATAGTGTCCTTATTACGTAACGGATTTTGATGAAATATGACGCATCAAACGCGTCTTGTTAAGCTGCATTTGGTGGTCTCTGTATTTCCGCCAAAACTTGAAGCAGCTCATGAAGACGCGTTTGCTGCGCCATATTTCACCAAAATCCGTTGCATATTAAGGAAAATATCAAATAATACTTACTTTGGAGTTGGCGACGTTGTTGTTGTTGTTGTAACCACATGAGCATGCACCTTGGGAGTGAGGATATGGAAGGTGAATTGGCAATTCTGCATCTGAGAAGATGATTGAAAGAAATTAATACATGTATATAACAAAGTTGTAGTTATAGTTTGTTTACATATAAAGTTACTAAACTATGACGACAAATGTATTAATTTCTACATATTTAAAACAGTATATTATACAGTGTACCATCCTATCTCCAAGCCGGCCATCTATGGGTGATTATTGACCTATTAAATGTGATCAAATTATGTAACTGGTGAAAATTGTCAGCCAGTTTGATCAGTAGCCTATTTCATCAACATTGCAAAGTATACTTTACTAGCAAAGTATACTTTGAGGGAGTAATCATTTATTTTTCCTGAAATGCATTATTTCATATAGAACTAACAAATGCATGTATTTCATGATTAAAAGTATGCAGAATTATTATACTGAATTTATTACATTATCACAGCCATAATGGCTGTGATAATGTAATAAATTCAGTATAATAAAAATTAATAAATGTATCATAAAATTGAAAATTTCTCCCTCAAAGTATACTTTGCTACTAAAGTATACTTTGCAATGTTGATAAAATAGGCTACAGGTCCTGCTCTAGTCGCCAATGAGGCAGTGTCTGGACACTTCTACCCACGATGCTTCTAACAGACTACATATACCTATACTATATAGCCTACTTGTTAGGCAGCATAATTGTGCTAGGTTTTCCCATACGTGAATCCGCCCTTGAGTCACGGGCCATATAATTTATACCATAAGCCCCGTTCCCCCGAGGTACAGTCTCAGATCAGGAACTACACTGGCCACAAATACCATCAGCCCCATTTACCAAGTAACCGTCTCGGATCAGGAACTACATTGGCCACAAATACCATCAGTCCCATTTACCAAGTAACCTTCTCGGATCAGGAACTACACTGGCCACAAATACCATCAGCCCCATTTACCAAGTAACCGTCTCGGATCAGGAACTACACTGGCCACAAATGCCATCAGCCCCATTTACCAAGTAACCGTCTCGGATCAGGAACTACACTGGCCACAAATACCTCAGCCCCATTTACCAAGTAACCGTCTCGGATCAGGAACTACACTGGCCACAAATACCATCAGCCCCATTTACCAAGTAACAGTCTCGGATCAGGAGCTACACTGGCCACAAATACCACACGCCTCATTTACCAAGTAACCGTCTCGAATCAAGAGCTACACTGGCCACAAATACCACACGCCCCATTTACCAAGTAACCATCTCGGATCAGAAGCTACACTGGCCACAAATACCACACGCCCCATTTACCAAGTAACTGTCTCGAATCAAGAGCTACACTGGCCACAAATACCACATGCCTCATTTACCAAGTAACCGTCTCGAATCAAGAGCTATACACTGGCCACAAATATCATTCGCCCCATTTACCAAGTAACCATCTCGGATCAGAAGCTACACTAGCCACAAATACCACACACCTGATTTACCAAGTAACCGCTCGAATCAAGAGCTACACTGGCCACAAATACCACACGCCCCATTTATCAAGTAACCGTCGCGGATCAGGAGCTACACTGGCCACAAATACCACACACCCCCATTTACCAAGTAACCGTCTCGGATCAGAAGCTACACTGGCCACAAATACCACACGCCCCATTTACCAAGTAACTGTCTCGAATCAAGAGCTACACTGGCCACAAATACCACACGCCTCATTTACCAAGTAACCGTCTCGAATCAAGAGCTACACTGGCCACAAATACCACCAGTCCCATTTACCAAGTAACCGTCTCGAATCAAGAGCTACACTGGCCACAAATACCACCAGTCCCATTTACCAAGTAACCGTCTCGAATCAAGAGCTACACTCGTCACAAATACCACCAGTCCCATTTACCAAGTAACCGTCTCGAATCAAGAGCTACACTCGCCACAAATACCACACGCTCCATTTAGCCTACCAAGTAACCGTCTCGAATCAATAGCTACACTGGCCACAAATACAACCAGACCCATTTTTCAAGTAACCGTCTCGGACCAGGAGCTACACTGGTCACAATTACAACACACCCCATTTCCCAAGTAACCGTCTGGAATAAGGAGCTACACTGGCCACAATTACCACCAGCCCCATTTCCCAAATAACCGCCCCGGACCAGGAGCTACACCGGCTACACATTTATACCACACGCCCCATTTCCCAAGAAACAGTCTCGGACCAGGAGTTACACTGGCCACAATTACAACACACCCCATTTTCCAAGTAACCGTCTCGGACCAGGATCTACACTGGCCATAATTGCAACCAGCCCCATTTTCCAAGTAACCGTCTCGAACCAAGAGCTACATTGGCCACAATTACCACCAGCCCCATTTACCAAGTAACCGCCTCGGACCAGGAGCTACACCGGCTACACATTTATATCACACGCCCCATTTCCCAAGTAACCGTCTCGAATCAGGAGCTACACTGGCCACAATTACCACCAGCCCCATTTCCCAAATAACCGCCCCGGACCAGGAGCTACACCGGCTACACATTTATACCACACGCCCCATTTCCCAAGAAACAGTCTCGGACCAGGAGTTACACTGGCTACAATTACAACACACCCCATTTTCCAAGTAACCGTCTCGGACCAGGAGCTACACTGGCCATAATTACAACAGCCCCATTTTCCAAGTAACCGTCTCGAACCAAGAGCTACACTGGCCACAATTACCACCAGCCCCATTTACCAAGTAACCGCCTCGGACCAGGAGCTACACCGGCTACACATTTATATCACACGCCCCATTTCCCAAGTAACCGTCTCGAATCAGGAGCTACACTGGCCACAATTACCACCAGTTACATTTACCAAGTAACCGCCTCGGACCAGGAGCTACGCGGGCTAAACATGTATACCACACGCCCCATTTCCAAGTAACCGTCTCGAATCAGGAGCTACAAAAGTGTACAGTACCATCATTCCACAAACCTCATTCCCCACAAGGCTAACGTTGATAGGCTGACACAGGTCATGGGCTACACTGGTCATCGATTCCATAAGCCCAATTTTTCCCGTCACAGATAGGTTGCACGCTACACTGGCCACATATGCCATAATTTCCAGTTCTTAAGTCATCGTCACGTGGCAGGGGCTAGTAGACTAGCTTACAGTATCATTATGTACTCCCTAACCTGTGACTATGACTTGAGAAATTAGCTACATTGGCCATAAATACCATAAGCCCCCATTTTCCTCAGCAGATGATCTAATATTTCTGACCAGACACAATTTGTCAATTTGTCAATTTGTCAAATACCGTAAGCCACATTTCTCCGTGTTTCCCAGCCACAGCCCCATAATTCCAAATCAGACTGCACGTACGCCATCACACAGGGTTGACCCATGACGTCACGATGTGCGCGTGTCACTGTTGACATCTCCGGAAGTTCCCGATATCAACACAGCAGCAAAAGTTCCAGGTCCGAAGGCGTTTTTTGGCAAATATTAGGGAGAAATAACAGGGAGTGTCAACTACAATACTCTATTCTTGCTCTGTCAGACTGTACCGGTCTTGCAGACAATTGTATCGCTATACGTGCTCATTGATGACGTCAAAAGACAAACGTCACGATCTACACGCTGTTCTAAAAAGTGGGTGGGGTATTTTTTTCAAGCAGACATGAATTTAAAATACCGTGTGCAAGCTAAATATACGAATAGTTAAGTATGTGTTTTCTCTTGTACGTCTGGTGGGGGCACCATACTTATCGAAAACACATCGCAGACCATGCCCCACCAATGACGTCAAATGAGAGACGTCACAATCTACAAGCTGTGCTGTTCTAAAGTACCGGTAATCGACAGCACTCGGTTTTCGATTCACGTCCCACCCACACCCCTTCCGCCTCCATTGGCCTACATGTACTATAGTCTGTTTCACGAAAGCTGCCCAAATTTTACGGCCATATAAACAATTCGAAAACAATATTTTTTTCGATAATATTAAATTAAAGGAAAATTTAAGAATGTGCCTTCTTTTTATTTCGTGAAATTTGGTCAAATATTGGTTTTATTACGAAAAATTTATTTCTCTATGGGAATTTAACATGGGGGAAAAAGAGGTAGAGGAGTGTGGGAGGAGTCAAAAAACGAAAACATTTGGAAATTGACTCCGAAACCTAGCTAGATAGCTTGGAAATGATCTAACTAAGAAAACAAGTTACATTTTGAAAATCGGTCCAGGATTATGAAATTCAAACAAAATTTTCCCATGTTAAATCCCCATACAGTAGACATCTTCACTCTGTGAAGATGTCTATGGCCGAGTATGGGGATTTAACATGGGGAAATTGTTTTTTCGCAATAAAATTAATATTTGACCAAATTTCACAAAATAAAAATATTGTTTTTGAAATGTTTATATGGCCGCAAAATTTGGGCAGCTTTCGTGAAACAGACAATAGTAAGAATGACGCTCATGGACGCTTTCCCGGGATATCATCCCTACCCCCCCCCCCCCCCCCCCCCCCCCCCCCCCCCCCCCCCCCCCCCCCCCCCCCCCCCCCCCCCCCCCCCCCCCCCCCCCCCCCCCCCCCCCACCCCCCCCCCCCCCCCCCCCCCCACCCCCCCCCCCCCCCCCCCCCCCCCCCCCCCCCCCCCAGTCTGTCGAGGAAGACATTGATAGGTTTGTAGCTGAACGAGCACGCTAATACAGTCGATTTGATAAAGGGGTACCTTACTGACTCAGTACCTGACTGGCGAACAATGTATATCCTGATCAGACCATAAACGGTCATAACCCACATTTCTGCAGCCACAGCCACAATTATGTCGACATTCAACATTCAAGCGGTACAATTTAGTCCACACCCCGCGGTGGGTGATGACGTGAGCTGGGAGCCTGTGCCAATGACAAAGATCAAACTGAAACGTAGCTGTGACTGGGGAAATGGGACTTATGGGTTTTGCGACCAGTGCAGATCAAGACCAGCTTGTGCATTCACACAGTCTGATCAGGATATGCACTGTTCGCCATTCCATGAATGGAACACTCGACAGGCTTCTAACAAGCAACACAGATCGTTATCAGGCTACATGAGTGTGCTATTTAAATCGGGAGCGACACTGGTCACACATCCCATAAACCACACTTATACAGTCACAGCCACAAATGATTTTATCGTTGAACAAATTCATTGTTATAAATGTTGTCTGTAAAATACGGGGGATAACAATAAGAATACACGGTAAGTTGATGCAGAGTAAAATGGGGCAATTCAATATATTTATTTCCTCTTTTACAGAGATTTTGAGTAGAAGTCAAACAACATGGTGAAGGCGAACATGTGCGATTATTATTATTTTGAATGATCTCGGTGATACAAATCCACATTTGTTGTCATAGAAACTATTGCACCTTCTGTTTACAGAAGGTGCAATAGTTTCTATGACAACAAATGTGGATTTGTATACAGAAGGTGCAATAGTTTCTGTGACAACAAATGTGGATTTGTATACAGAAGGTGCAATAGTTTCTATGACAACAAATGTGGATTTGTATCACCGAGATCATTCAAAATAATAATAATCGCAACAAAATTAAGGTTTTTACTTGGGTTTTTTAAACCAAAAAATCCAATTAAAAAGAAGATTTTATAAGGAAAATATGGCTTTCCTATATTTATTTTGTTTGCAAGCCGTATCGCTATTTAGTCAATAAAATAAATGGTTTGAGACGAGGTTGAAATTATGGCTTGTTTTTATAATTATTATTTATAATAAACAATAAATTATAGCACCCGGTTTGCAGATTTTCTGTTGATTAATTTGGCAATCTAATTAATATATTTCGAAATTAATTTCTATTCGAAGAGCTGTGAGCGTTTTTTTCCCGCGCTAAAAGTAACGTTAGTGCCTATAACAGGATCTTTCACAACTGTCAAAATATTTCGGGATACATTATGTTTAGTATTATTTTAAGTTTAGCCTAAATAGCCGATTTTCGCGATATTTACGCCAATAATGTTTGACATTATTATTTTAGTAATGCTTGCACTAAATGGCGCTTCTCTTCCGAAAACCTCGACTATCGGTAGACTAGGAAAAAAAGGCACTGCGCAATATCAAACGTTCCAGTCTCTATGCGTATGTGCCGTGAAACATTTTTGATATCCTATCAATACGACCTAATGACTGCGTATGAATATGTGGGTGTGGTTATTTTCATTGCATTTTAAATCTATTTGTAGGTGTTGACGGGATAAATAGAATAGTAGGTTAGTGCCGTGAATGGGAAAACAAATATCTGGCGGTACGGAAACGGGATGTGCTCGGCAGAGCCTCGCCCATCCAGTTTCCTGAGCCTTGCCAGATATGTTTACCCATTCACGGGTATGTTTACCCATTTACTATTCTCTACATCTGCTTTGCCAACTTACGATCTCATTAAAAATACATTTTGTTTCTGAGTCAGTATCGGTGAAGACGAAGACAGGCAATCTTAGAGACGCTGACTGCTATACGGTCAACCGCGATTCGCCTGTCACAAAACTGAAATGCGACAGCACAAAATCGTCGTGTTTTTGCGTTGCGAATTTCTTCTTTGTAAAAGACGAAAACGCGAAACTTGTGGTAGAAATTTCGCGTTTTCGTGATGTTTACTTTGAAAATAAACGCGTGTCTGAGAAAGCGAAAAGTCGCAACTCGATAAGACTAATATCGATAAAATATCGTAGTAGTGTGAAAAGGTGATATATACATTGTATTAACTTCGAGATGTTTCGAATAGAAAATTCGTTCGTTTCGCGAAATGCGATGGAAGCTATCGGCATCAGGCTCAATAACCGGCACCAATGTTTTTTTGTGTTATTTTACAACTTCAGGTTGACGAAAACAATCTGCCAAGACGACACCTTAGTGGGCGAGACAGAACTAGCCGGCAATGTCGTAAGTACACTGTCGTTTTATGGTAGTCAACTCGTGTTCGGGATTAGTGACTACGGTTAGTCACAGGCTATGATATGATATGATGATAATTATAATATATACTGTTTAGACATGTAGATGTTTTTATTCTAATACTGAAAAATAGTTTTACGACCGCTATTTGCTGCAGTATAAATTCAATTATCAATTTGACATGCAGCACGCATGTCCCTAGATATTAGTAAATCTGATAAAAAAAACATTGTGGGAGAGAGATCTATGTATGTACGCATGTTGATTTACTGTATTTTCAGCGGTTTTCTGATTTTTTTCGCGTCATTTAGCGAAAATAAAGCTTCTTGGTTTTCAATTTTCCGCGAAAAGATTAGTGTACGTATTTTGATTAACTGTGTTTTCGGGGTTTTTTTCTGATATGTTTGGAGGTAAGTTAGGAAATTTTGCCGTTTAGTTTTCAATATTCTGGAAGAAAATACAGTATGACGCAGTTTTATTGCACTTGTGAAATAGTTGAACGGTTTGCGATGGTGACATTGGTGACTGCGCCTGGAGAAATTGGACGTGTGGCATGTCAAGGTGCATGATCACGTGGTTACAACAACAACTGAACAACGTCGCCCACTCCAAAGTAAGTATTCTTTGATATTTTCCTTAATATGCAACGGATTTTTATGAAATATGGCGCAAAAAACGCGTCTTCATGAGCTGTATTTGGTGGTCTAGTGAGTTTGGCAAAAACTTATGTCGTTTTTGCGAAGAATCGATTTCCGTGTCGAAGACACGGAAATCCTTCGACACGGAAATCGATTCTTCGCAAAAACGACAGAAGTTTGAGCGAAAATAAAGAGACCACCAAATGCAGCTTAACAAGACGCGTTTGATGCGCCATATTTCATCAGCCTCCGTTAGTAACAATGACACCATAAAATAATACGTACTTTGAATCGGTACTTGTTGTTGTTAGTACCACGTGATCATACACCTTGCATGTGTAGCTGATGCTGCACTCCGCACCGGCGTAAACTGTTTCACGTCGAAACATGCACCGGTTTCCTGACGAGATGCCACTCAGCTCTACTTAGAGTTATCGCATAAATGCCCTTTTCATCTAGGTAACCGGCGCAAAATTATTTGCTATCATATACTACCTACCTAACAGGGGCCATGCACATGAACGAATTCTCCACCAAATGAGCTAAATTGTTACATAATACAGATGTTATTGTCAAACCTGTACACATTCACCAAAGAGTTTTCTAGATTGTTACACAATGCGGATTTTATTGTCAAATTTAGTTTTGCACTTACGAACGTGTTAGTAGTACAGAGTTTAGTGAAACAGGCCCCTGTTATGTATCAGTCAGAAATATGTTTCCGTGACTGAATGGCGTACACCACGAGTGGCAATTCATGTGATAAGTACCGTTTCTAACCCGTTAGAAATGGCACTTATCACATGAATCGCCGCTCATAAACAACTGCGGCCTGTTAAGTACCAGTTAGATGCATTTGGTGATTGAATGGCGACCAGTGCAGACCCTAATCAGACTGCGCGGACGCGCAGGCTGATTTGGGTCTACCATGGTCACAAATACCACAAGCCCATTTATTTCCTGTGACACGTTGCATTTTGACTGTTGACGTTTTCCCCATCTCATCTGTCATCCATGGAACATTTAGTGAAATGTCAACTGTATCCGTCCACGAGCTCCCACACTAGTGCATAGTTAGATTCAGTAGGAACTCTCTACCCCAGGGTATCCAGTTTAGTGAAGTAATCCAGATATACGGACACTCTCATTGTGAAGCTGTGAGTTGTTTATGGGTGAATGGTTAAAGGTACATGCCCACTCACGAAGCACAACATATTCTTTATATCGGAGACATTTTCTGGCAAAATAAACATTCATTCACCTTTACCCTACGTATTGATTGGCATTATTATACTATTATATCAGACTTAAATTTCCACACTGATATCAGGGGCGATAATCGTGTTTCCTTAAAATGTTAACGGACATTACTATTTATTATCTGTATTTATTTTTTTGATGTGCAATGATCATATTATAATATATGGAAATTATTATTTTTTCAGATGACACATTTAATTATTATAAATAATTTAAACGTATCATCCCTCATTTGCATATGAAAATAGCCTGATACATATTACCACCGTGAGTTACTTACTATCAGCAAAATACATATTACTAAATTATTATATCCATATAGCGGGCACTTGTAATGTTTAGAACTGGTGGAATAGTGACACAATTATACACTTATTTAATTCATATAAAGAACAGTTTGTGCCTACTGAGTGGGCATGTACCTTTAACCCTTTGAACCCGAAATCCCGCTATATCGGTTTATGCAAACAGTGCAGATCCAGATGAGCCGGCTCGTAACGAGCCGTCTCATCAGGATCTGCACTGTTTGAAAGTAATTTTCATATTTTTGAGAACAACAAATACCCCCTTTTCATAAATGGATGAATCTGAAAATCATTTTGTGACCATTGGATTGGTCGGAACATTAGCATATCACAGTCCATTCCAGTTCCTTAGGGTTGAAAGGGTTAAGAGAAGTTCTGCTGTATGCAATAATATATATGGGCCGCGCTCTGTGAAAACCGGCCTTAATGACAACGTCATGAAAGGCTGAAAATGACGTCGCAAAGTTATGCATAAATTTACCAACGTCACGTCGGATTTTGGCACTTGGAATTGTTGAGTCATTTTAATAAGTTGTCCTATTTATAGCCGTACGCTTTACGGCTCACAAATATTTTAATGTTGGATATGCGTGGCAGAATTGTACAGTTGTTTTCATAGTGGTTCAGATAGTTGTCTTTTTTTTTCTTCGCTTTCCTTCAAGGAAATACGTAGTAATGTTGTCGATTATTTTTATACAAATGGGCATATTGCATTTATGATTTTTATAATATGGGCGACTTGTGAAATGACATTTGAAACTAAATAACCATACGACCGGTATTTTTAGATAACACGTAACAAAATCAGTATTTTGTAATCATAATGCTAATATTTATTTTAAACTTTATTTATAAAAATTACAACAAACAAATGCGAGAACAATTGTAGTCGGCGTAGATGGAGGCGTCTGCATGTTTCTTAATTTGGGTGGATTGAAACCGGAATACTCAAAGAAAACAAACTTATCCTGTCTGGCGACCACCATCAGATATACATGTACTTACAATTTGAAGATCGAACCATCGAATCATTTTGATGGGTAACGCTAACTTTCATTTGAACGTGACAAGCCTTAATACAATATCGATTTTCGAAATATGTAGACACACTCGGATAAATCTGCATTCATGTATTCATGACGTAATTATGTGTTACGTATATCTACATATTGCATGATCATATTTATGAAAGGTCTTGGTTTACAGATGTCGTTCTATGGAAAACGATTTAATTCGTATTGGCAATACTTTATGCACTGTTTGTCGCAAATTTAAAACTGACGGGGAAATGAACATGTACCATATCCAACTTTCGCGGCCATCGTACCTGGACAAAATCCATAGTGACCACATGGTCAATTTCAGCTGATCAATACGTGATGGTCAGTCGGCAATTTCCGTGATATCGGCTTTTTCCGTAATCTCTCGGAAATCTACAGGTGTCAAGTGATGTACGTAATTTTATCGATATGTAAATCGATAATCCATGTACATGTAGTGTGGCGATTCCACCATTGACCACTGTGATATTATTTCTAACCATATCAAATAAAGATGAAATGTATTAAGTATTGCAAGTTGCAATTATGTCAAAGATAATCAAATAACACAAAGTCAATGCTGAAATTACAAATTCTGTTCAGTTTGCAGAAAATAATTCTACCCTGGTTGTACAAATAAAGTTCAAGGAAGTTTAGTTTGCAGTAATAATCGTTAAATCGCGTAAATAATTACAGATGACCGATGTACTCGTTATATGGGCCGCGCCATAAGAAAACCGGGCTTAATGACAACGTCATGAAAAGCGGTAAACGACGTCGGAAAAACGACGTTTCAAATTGTCTAGCGTCGCCGTAAAAGTTCACAGTTTGCCCTCCCATTTACGTTTACTGGTGTCAGTTAACATTAAGTGTGAACAGAAAACGGAAAATGATAACATACTGAAACTTTCACTAATATGAAACGCGATACCTTGTACCTCGGTACACATATTATGACGTTATGACTTGACGTCACGTACTTGTGACGTCATTGAACGTGAATACATGTTTGACGTTATGGCCATGGTGTCGTGACAAAATATTATAGCAGGGATACTTGCACGAGTTCCTCGCAGCATCAATACTCTTTTTCGTCGGTTGTCCTTATGAATTCAAAATGGTGAACGCATAATTTAACTGGCTACATATCAGCGAAGTCTTCGCTTACACTGCACTTTGATTTCTAAATAATCTTAAATATGAACAACCTAGTGTATGCCCACGATATTACCATCTATTATCTTGGTAAATTGAGACTTTTGAACAATTCTATCCAGTACTAAGCGAATGATATGCCATTTAATGCATTTAATATGCCATTTAATAGACACGCAGCTATATAATGACATAAATATCCGGGGTTTGTATTGAATTTAAAATAAATGCATCAACATATTAATTCGAAATGTGATGGTCATAAACTTGCTTTTGTAGTCGAAAGTGCTTTTGTAGTATCAAATCGTCAGTTTATCACTTGACTGCATAATAATGTATATCAGGCGATGGTACTGCGATCCTCAAGAAAGACACACGGCGACAATTATAAGGTATCACGCTACCAAATCTGCCCGGTATCTGTTTTGTCAAAAAGTTAATGTTATAAGCGGCCTACTGCATACTTTAAAATATGTCGTCGCATACGAAATGTTAAATGATGTCGCTATTATTCCTCAACATTATTTCAGACAGCAGCAAACAACAAGGAAACGCCTCACTCTGCCTTATTTGAAAATTATTCATACGAAATTACGTTACTTGGGCCGCAATCCAAAACATGACGTTACATTAGCAACTGCAACACGAGCCATAAACATTATTTTCATACTTTGTCTTGACCTAATGGGAGACACTTGGCCAGGCTACGAGATATCCAAATTTGGTTGACATGCGATAAAAGATGACAAATATATAGGACTTGTCCGGATCAACACCCCTTGTATACGCCGTTGATAAAAACGTCGTAATTTCGACGTCATTGATCTAAAACGTCATATCAGTTTTTGCCACGCGTCATAAAACTACTTCTGAAATGAAATATAATTGGGATACATTGATAATTTTGGCGGCATATGGCTTTTAAAAGATGTACAATTCAGAATACGCGAAAAAGTAAAAACTGAAAATGTTGTCATTAAGGCCGGTTTTCGCACGGCGCGGCTCAGATTATAATTATATTCTCAGACTGACGAACTTTTTTTAACTTAATATTTCGGGCAATATACATGTGGCCTAATGCAAAACAGCGATTGAAACCAGTGTATACCCAGATCAAGCTGCGCATCCGCACATTCTGAACGGGGTCGACCCTGGTTGTACACATATAATTCAATGAGGTTTAGTTCAGTTTGCAGTAAATAATTCGCGATGATTCTGCTTAATTCCCTGGAAATAAAAACAACACATTTCCATTTATTGACAATTTTATAATTTGTGACACTTTCAACAATACTAGTTTCGATAATCGGTGGAAATCTCGTTAATTTTGCCGTGAAATCAAGAGAAAATATGCAACGATACAAATAGTTAAAACCAGCGTATGTAATCCTAGTTTGTAAACTAACGTAGTCTGATCCAAGATTTATAATTCCCGTGTATGTAAAAAGGGAATTACATTAATTATTTCTAACCATATCAAATAAAGATGAAATTATATTAAGTATTGCAAGTTGCAATTGTGTCAAAGATAATCAAATGAGACAAAGTCTATGCTGAAATTACAAATCAGTAGAATATGTTTGCCGTACTGCAAATTTAAGAGAAACATTTGTTATTAGGGTCTCATAATTTAACGCACAAATCTGGTAATAAAACAAAGCAATATAGGCCCGCTCAGCTTTATCAACCAGCGTTAGTACATTTGTAAACTAACGTATTCTGACCAAGATTTATAATTCCCGTGGACGTAAAAAGGGAATTACGTTAATTATTTCTAACCATATCAAATAAAGATGAACTTATATTAAGTACAATAGAAAATTGATCTCTCAAACCTCGAATGAGAATATATATTTGTATTTTAATTTTGTTCTCACAATTTTATAATTTTTATCAAAATAGCTATCAACTGATAAGACACTTTATACCAACAATAAAACTGTGCGTATTTTGTATAATACATGTATATACTGGAGAAACGGGACTTCTAACAAGCGTTATTATAGACTACATGATCGTGCTATTTGATCAGGATCTACAATGGTCACAAATACCATAAGCCCCATTTTACCGGTAACATGACACATAAGTATACCAAGCAAGTCAATTTGACTTCCAAAAGTTGTAAGTTCCCTTTTGTTTACCAGTGGCCAACATAGCCAGTCAAGACAACAAGTAGCGCATGCACATGAAAACCAACATGGTTGGCATGTTGACTTCCTCACCAAATCAGTTTAACTAAATACTGGTCGGTGTTGAAATGTTTCAAATTTCATCAACATAAATATGGATAAATGACTAACAACATCGATGGTATCCAACCAAGGATTTTAATTTTAACGTTGAAATAAAACATTATTAGGTAAACATATTTTATGTGGGATTTGCAAACAGGGCACGTTTTCTCGTGCACCTATCCCCATTTGGAGAAGCGTAATATTGATTTTTTTAGCTGACAATATACAAGGCTGTACACAGGCCAAAAATTGGACGCTGATGTGTAAGTGTGATTTACCTCAAGATAAACTGGATTAGTTTTTACTGATATTCATGCGCAATCGAGAGAACATTAAATAATCCAATTTATCTTGAGATTTATCTTGAAGCATAACATTTAAAATATACAAATATTATTTAAAGGATTACCGATATGATATATTTAAATCCCGTTAATATTGCCCTGAATTTAACGTAATAAAACAATATAGGATAGTTTATCAAGAGAAACGAGCGATATACAGATTTTCAGCCAGCATAGATAATTTCATACTGCATAGTTGACCAACATTTATAACGTAGACAAAAAAATGTAAATTATAATGACCATGTTACCGATAATTATTTATAGTAGGTGTGTTAATTGACATTTTACTTCACTTTCTGATGCAAACATGCCCTTTGGTATGGAAGTTCCCTAGGACAATAGAAAACTTTTTATCCAAAGACACACGCTCTATCTCATTTTCAACTCCCTGTATCCATGGAAATCCAAGATGGCCGCCGTGAATATAGGTCAAATCTTAAAATTGGCCTAACTTGGTACTTGATCATGCTAGAAACATGATTTTTGTGTCTATTCCCATGTACTGGCATGCACAGAAATCAATAAAATAATTTTCAACAATATCCGTTCATGAAAACATGACCGAAATTCAAAATGGCCGCCATTTTACGATAAAAAAACGTCTAAATTGAACGCATTGACACAGTTAGTAAGTCCTAATTGGGAGATAGTAAGTCCTAGTTATGAGAGAGTAAGCCCTAATTATGAATTAGGAGATAGTATCTCCTAATTAGGAGATAAAAACTATTTTAGCATTGGCACCAGGACTCTTCCATATATAGTTAATGTATTTATAGACATTGGTCCGTTCCGTTACTTCAACCTGCGTGTGAAATATGCAGTGCTCCCTCTTACAACATGCACTCCCGTCTATATACGATGTGGTTGTTCAGGAGGAAATCATTCAGCAATTTGAGAAATCTAAGATGGCTATCAAGATGTTCACCGTTGGATATAAAAATAAAACTCTTCAACCTTTCGCCATAAACTGATACGTGATGCCACCTTTTCCAGTTTACTTTGGTATCATATACATACCAACGTTAAATGTCATGATCAGGGTCACAGCTATATAGAAAAAAACATCGTAAAATGCAGTACCTTTGCAAGTACAATGTAATTTGATAATGATGTTTGGTAATAATTATGTAGTCGTATCGCAGGGTTATAATTAAGGGACAGCTTCATTGCAGTTCATGGAATAGGCGGTTTGTTAGTAACATGCACAGGGTAAATTTAACAATTTGTTTTAAAAAAAAAACGGAATTCTGATATCCCTGGTTTAGCCCCCAGGTGCATGTTTTGCTTCCTTGTGACTTGAGAGTTGAATCCGGTTATACCCATTATAAAAGTAGTAATATTTAATACTAATTGTATTACTTTTAGGTAGTGGGGCTAAATGACTGGTGTGGTGAGAACCTGGCACCAGGTCAGGTTATTCTAATTTCTGGGCTGAATATAAATATATGTTTGTTCGTACATATTTAGTTCTGATTTGGGATTTTCCCCACAATCACAACAGGTGAAATTTGGGATTCTACCATGTTAGCCCGGCCTAAAATGGCCTTATATTAACTGTTGACAGGCCGTTAAACACTATTAAATAAATTACAAATCATGACATTAGACAACGCCAGATTTATTTCATTATTAATTCCTGTCCAATTTAGAAATCCTGATCAGACGCAGATGATACAGCCTAAACATCATTCAGTGCTGAATGCAAAATGAATCACTGATCAAATTGTGAACAGCATAGACCCAGACTGTACTGAAAATGCAATACATACTGTGTTATCTGGTTACAAGGTAACATATTCATGCCCCAATTAACATGACCTTCACCTTTTTAACCTTCACATTTTTTGCGGAAACACATAGCCATTTTTGCGTCAAACACTTTGTACATGTTTCTTTATCGGCATATAACTTTAATATTACTTGATGGATTGCTTCAATGTTTGGACACTTGATACATGTAAGCATTTGGAACACACTCATGCACCCATATGCATGACCTTGCCCATTTGACATTCACACTGTTGTGGAAACACGTAGGCATTTATTTACGTCAACACGTGTACAAGTTTCTTCATCAACATATAACTTGGTGGATTGCTTCATAGACACTTGGACACCTGATACATGTACGCATTTGGAACACATTCATGCCGCCATTAAGATGACCTTCATCGCTTGGCCTTCATGTATTTGTGGAAACACTTTACTCAAAAAAGTGGGTCGCAGGTGGGAATATGCGATGAAATAATTTAACGGTCGGGGTTCATCCTTACGGGAATCCCGACCGGATACCTGGTTTGGCCCTCACATACGTCGTTGGCATTCTTGTATGTGGCAATTTCAGCGGGTTATACCCCTTCTGTGAGTATTATGATTATTCGTGGACATTAGTATTTATGATTATTTGTGGAAATTATTATTTATGATTATTTGTGGAAATTATTATTTATGGACCTGGCCCATGTCAGGTTGTACTAAGTTTAGGGATCAATATATTATATTTTTTCGATGTAAATATTCCGTCCTGATACTAGTACTGTTGACCTTTTTCGTGTTTAAAGCATGTAATGCATTTCTCTGATGGTTTTGTGATGCTTACTTTAGCACATGCCCATGCTCATATTATGTACAATCAAATGCCTCGGCAGGCACGACATACCTTTCATGGCGGAATTCTTGTTTTATCAAATTATCAAGTTGTGTAGTTATTGCGTATTATACTGGTTTAAAGGTACATGTCCACTCAGTAGCCACAAAATGGTCTTTCCGGGAATAAATAAGTGTATAATTGTATCACTATTCCACCAGTTCTAAAACTTACGAGTGCCTCATTTACATGTAGTAATATTTATTTTACTGATAGTGACGCGCGGTGGTATCAGGCTATTTTCATATGCAAATGAGACATGCTATTTTTTTAATTATTTATACTAATTAAATGCGTCACCTGAAAAAAATAATATTTTCGACAGATTATAAAGTATTATCATTGCACATCAAAAAATAAATACAGATAAATACAAATTATGTTTTATAAACTTTATTAACTGATTAGTGTGTGTTTCCTTTGTTACTATCCATTTTAAATAGAAACTAACATGTTAGGTGTTTTCAATAATAAGTACACAAATTCCTCAGTAATAACATATCGTTTTGCTGCATATGCAAACTGTTACAGAATATTTAGTTTTGAATTTAGAATTGAATTTTGTGACACAGAATTGAATTTTGTTACACAGAATTGACAGAATTGAATTTTGTGACACAGAATTGAGTTTTGTGGCACAAAAGTGAATTTTGTGACACAGAATTGAATTTTGTGGCACAAAAATGAATTTTGTTGACAAAATTGAGCCATGTCCCACTTGGCGCCCCGTACTACTAGTGTACAGATTAAAGTATGATCAGACCGGATGAATGTCAACACCAACATAATCGCCTTCATTTAGAATTGTGTAGCTAACATTAGAACGTGGTCTGAGAGATGAAGCTATGCCTGCTACCATAGATCGTATGTCTGTATGAAGATACAGACGTGTGAAGAATTGTCTCTTAATTGAGTAGTCTTGAAGGCATCTAAAAAAACACAAATCGGAGTTTGCACCGCAGTTACTAATTAACTGCTTTTAATTGGCAACCATGACGTTAGTTTCGGATTAACGGTGTAATTTGTTAGATAATCAGCAGTGTTTAAAATGAGCGATTAATATTTCGGTGACAAACACACTCATCTCCAATTATTAGGTTCAAAGTACGTGAAAATCAAAGTCTAATTTGGTGACTTTCTTCACAAATACTTTTACCGACAACACGGTCATGCCTCGGGTAACATAAAATCGTCCCACCGCCGCTAAGCACCGTAAGCAGGTGCCCGTTTCAACGAATATCACGGAAATTGCAGAAGATTTCCGTGATTCGCTAACAGGAAAATGAAAACAGATGGTGTCATATTGGACCAAAATAATATTAACTTAGAAATATAATTTTTATATCAATAGATAGAAAAATGAATGAGCTAATTGAAAATACCTGTGCATTTTTTGTCACTATTCTTATAAAAAGAGATTTTGCAATTTTCCCAACGAAAATCGAGAAGAAAAATCACAATTTGCTATATAAATCATATAAAAACTACCGACTATGTTTAAAGCTAAAAAGGACCAAAATATTTTTATTTTAAAAACACTATCGAAACATCATCATAAAGTACAATAATTGAAGTTTAAAATGTGACTTGTGCATTTTTAATCAGTTGTGTAGTTTAAAAGTTACGTAAGAAATGGTAATGGTCTCCTATATAATTACATATAAAACTCGCAGCTACTGATGCAGACTTTCTACAGGTAACGTGGCCGCGAAAGTTGGATATGAATATAAGATATCAACTTAGGTTTAAACGTGTTTACTGATGGGGGGCGGTTAGTGCCGACGGCCGGTCAGACCCGGCCCCGCTCTACGTGAAAGTGTGCCCGCAACCGTTACTTTTATTAAAGAAAATGCAAACAGTTGGCACATTAACTGTGACACGTATTCTGGATAAAATTAGCCACGGATAGAACTGGGCATAGGTCTTAATTCATTTGATTTACTGGTTCACCGTCGAATATTTCGAAATTCAACATAACATACAATTTGGAAATTGTCAGAAAAATAATCGTATCACAGATAAAAATAATTATGGTAGTGCTAATTACGCGGCTCCTGGCATATCGCATCATGTTGACACTGGGCCAAACATGTTTTATTATTTAGTAATTATAGATTTAACATTGATAGTGGTGCGTTTGGTTTGTTCACTACATGTACATATCATAGTTTTATTCTGTTCAATGTTTGATAGTATACGTACTAACAATTGTAGATACATTTAGTGCAACTTATCAGCAAATACAGTTTACAGCAAGCACAGTCAATGAGTCTATGAACACTCATTTCTACTGTAGGCTGTTGTGTTGCATTGTACAAACGTCAGCGTTTCAATAACGTCATTTTCTCGATGACGTTACTTTCTTTTCCTTGCGTGATTCACATGGTGCTACAAAAAGTGAGATAAAACAAAAACTATGAAACATATTTGCATTTTCTTTTCACCATATATTGTCTTTGAAAGGTGTCCGCATCAAAAAATGATAAAAATTGCAAATTGAAAATGTTGTCATTAAGGCTGGTTTTTACAGAGCGCGGCCCATATATAAAAGGTAGTAAGTCTAAAAGTATGAATGCTGATTTAGATGCAATAAACTGTATTGTATCGTGTTGTATCTCCTTGTTCCAGAATTGCTGCGACTGGGCGCGGTGGTCCCGGTTGCTAGCTATATAGGCAACAGCGAAGGATATAAGATTGCCAGCAAAATTAGACCATAATTGCCATACTTGTATCTGGCTGTTTCAGAATTGCGGCTATACTCGGCGACTGGGCGCGGTGGTCCCGTTTGCTAGGCAACAGCGACGACGACTGGGTGGACCGGCTGAATCACATCTGGACGGTGGTGATACTGGTGCTGTTCGCCCTCGTCAATACGACGGAGAAACTCGTCGGCGAGAACATCCATTGTTGGGCCGATGGTGATTATGCAGGTCTGTAGGTTATGATCCACCGTTGATCGCCTCTATAGTCTGTTCCACATAAAATCCAAATAAAATATTAGTATACCTCATTATAACCTAAATATTATCAAAACCTAATAGTAGGGGGGCAAGCACCCATAAAAAGAATTCTGTTCAACCCGAGAGAGCAAAAGCAACAACTACTTTAAATCAATGCATTATATCATCATGAACACGAATCCGGTGTCGGTCAATCAAATCAGGTGGGACAAAGTCATTTTTGGGGTGATTAAGTGCACATGGGTCAAATGAGTGCAAAGCTCACTCTATTTTGATAATACAATATGTACTTGCATAACATAACAATCCGATAAAGTATGTTTTATTGGTGATTATTGATTTATGGGGCATATACACAGCAATTCGGTTTGCTCCGACGTCTCTATCGTTGAGAGTATCAACATATTCAAGATGGCCGCCAAGCATCAATATTTAGCCTGAAATGTGCACTTATTTGATGAATGAAAACAAATAGGCACTTGGATCTTGATCGGACGGACGCAGAAAACCCTTTGGATACCATGCATTAATTTTAAACATAGATGGAAGCTATCAAATCCATATGAATCCAAGATGGACGCCAACTATTCATCAAGATCAGGCAATATTATCTATACTGTGGTGGACCATATCTTGGTACTAAGCTAGATATGAACATATTAGTTTGATTTTCATCTGAGATAAGATATTAAAAATATAGATCAATATTTATGCTCTTCTTAAAGAGCGTATTTAATTCAAAATGGCCACCATATTTTCCAAAAACTCGAAAGTTATTGAATATAATGTTTACTTTAGTAGATTAGTAGATTGTATATGCCCCATAATACACTTGGTGATGCTCTAATTAGGTTACACTCGTTGTAGAGTCAGAATTGTAAAATATATGTACTATTTGTTTTAAATATTGTATTGTATTGAGTCTTACGTTATCATATACATGTACGTTGTAAATTGCACTATACTGCCATATATGTATACACTACGTATTGCGATTGGTCCATATGCTATAGTTCGGCCATGTTCGCATCACAGTCAGATATCGAACTGTTATATGCTGGTGTGCGGCTAAGTACCATGACATTTCAATCACTTTAGACTTAATTATAACCAAGATAAAACAATTCGTGTAAAATACAACACTAATAAAATAGTATGTATTACAGTTTCTATTTCCGTGAAATCCATACATTCACAAGTGGATATACCCATATGCATACACTTAAATTACACTGAAATATTTAATAATTGTCCCATATAACCATACGTCTGTATAAGGCAGATCAGCATATTCTATTTCAGCAAAGCTTTCCGCATGACTGCTTGTATAATCATCGCTGATAAATGGAAATATATTCTCTATTAACATATATTCTCATCAACAAAAGTCCCGTCTCCTGCACTATCATATATGCGTGTCACATATATAAAATATAATATGCTGTAACGAATGCTTATGATTTAGAGGCATCATATCAGCTATGTGTCAATGTTTAGCTTTACACGTTTCGCTTCCAGGTTAGCTCAAACCCGGTTAGTTGAAAATCCAGTCACGGGAATTGCGGTGTTGTACTGAAATGTGGTTGTTTGGTTGATTTGTGTACATTATTTATCCATGAATCGCAATTGCAACTACCCAAATATGTGCATGTGAAAATAAAGTGTATGTCATATGTTGGTGTGTATAGACACAGACGGTGGGAACTTTCTGATATAATTCTAGATTAGCATAGAATAATCAACCATGTTCATTTTAATGCATTTAAAGTATTATATATTATATTACACATATGGTTGTGATATTACAATACACAGTTATGACACTTACACATACCATGTAAGGACAATATATGACAACATATATGATTACAGTGTATGGTATTCCCCAGAAACAATGCCCTTTATGACTGTGATACATATACATACATATGCATTCAATATAGATTGTATTATGACCGCATAATACATTTTTATAACTTTTATTATTTCTGTGTACCAAACAATCTCATGAATGACCTCAACACATGTTCCATCATGAATTCACAACATATTAATCTCGATCGCATAATAGTTTAATATCCATACTTATGTAACTCACAAATACTGACTCATTAAATCCTTCCTATGTACATAGTACATGCCTACCTGTATATGACTTCTTGATAGTATAGGTCATCCAAACGCGATTTTATTGTTAATAAACACAGTATATGCCGTTTATGAACTGAGATGTAATGGTCTGGATGACACATTGTATTGAATTCGTAGAATAGAGAGTAATGTGGTTATTTACTTGTTATTTATTCATGCATGTACTTACATGGCCTAGCACATGGCTACCGGCATATGACTATTTAAATGATACGTCATCCAACAGTTTATTTTATTTTGGGCAATAACAACATCATATGTCGTATATAAACAGAGATTCGATGACCATGATCACACCATTGACTCTACATATATACGATATGTATATGTTATTTAATTCCCCAATTTCATGGTAAATGATTATGTCTCTTGCTACACCGACAAGCACACAAGCAGTGTCCATTTGCAGTGTTTCCAAGTTATTGGTATTCCATTTTCATGTTACTGTCGTCAATATTACGACTTTGTTAAAATAATAAATGTGTCGATAAATACTTTTCAGGTATAAATGGTGGGAATATAACGTATGCAAATGCAATTCACTGTCTTCTATATCGCACTAATGTGGACATTAGCATAATACTTATATAGCTCAAGATGCGATGGCGTGGTTTTCGTTTTCATATCCAAAAAGGTAAGCATACTTCTTCGCTATGAAAAAAATCGCTGCTTTCATTATGTGGGAAGTGAATAATGGTAGTTGTTACGTAGGCAGTCAAGTTCAAAATTCATCAACTTCCCTTTGATATGTCAATCGTTGTGCCTACCTCTTCGTGTACCGCATTAATAAATTGATTATCGTTTTTCATAGATAGATAGTAGGCGTCGTTATAATGGAAAAGGACACAATAGCCGCATTCGCGTGGAATGTACCGGTATCTCATGGTTTCGATGTATGCAACAGACCCGTAACCAGACATTTATAAAGCAATGAGTCTTTTCGATGGCTTGAATGGCCCGAGGCAGCTATGTGGTTACGGGGCCATGCTCTCCCAGACAATTGTGAACTCCATATGGTCTGAAATACCATTTTATATATTCTCAGCAAAAAATGAGCACATACATGTAATACAACTCTCCTGCTTGCATCAATATTATAAAAGTATAGTGCATGAAAGAGTGGACATCAAGGCACGACGAAGGAGGTTGGGGAAGGGTTTGTCCGACCGCACCGACCCCCTGGTTACGGACATGTTGCAATAATAAAATGCAACATTGGTGTGCATGGTCGTGTTAAAGATGACATGATAGAGTTCCGGTTTAATGCTTAATGGCTTTAAACGGACTATCGACAGCTCATTTCATCTGCATGGATGGGGGCGGGTAACTGAATATTTGCATACAATTTCCATCCAGCCCCGACATCAGACAAACCGGACAAAATCCACATAAATGTAGTAGGATTACCACTGATGGTATTACTCTTATATCCGGTTAGCCGGATTCAACTCTCGCCTACAAGAAAGCTGAACATGCGAATAAGGGCCAAGCCAGGGATATCGCGCTCCCCGGCAATTATCAACCCACCATCATTAATTATATAATAAATTACCATTCACATGCTCCCAACCTGCCACTGTATTTTATTTCTATCCGAATACAGGTATTAGACACGGGCATTATGTTGATTCACTCAAATGAATGAATACCTAGATGTAATTGTAAATATGTTCCTGTTTCCTGTCAACATGTATTATGTTTTACTTGAAATCCGAGATCGTGACTATGTAGTCGTTTACTAACCATTACCATGTTACAGCTAGGATCTATTGTTATCCATGAGTTGCCCCAATATTTTGTTGATAGCTCATATTATAAAACTACGCAATATAGTAGCCATCTTGGTAATTAAAATGTTGTCATCGGAAACACTAAAACATTTATTTTATGGTGTGGCATATGCTATGTCGTTGATGACTACCCTACTTAATATAGATGTGTCAGAATTGTATCCATGTTGGCGGTCATCTTTGATTTACGTTTGTTTGCGGCGACAGATAATTCAGTACAGTTTGGAACACAAGCCTCGGACTTTTAACATATTACAAATATGATTTCCAATTATGTTTCATTTCTTTACTACTTTGTCCATCAACAGCGCTTAAGAGCTTAAGCGATACTTAGCGGCCATCTTGAATATTCCAACATGGTCAAATAATAAGTATATTAGATGGACTCATTCATTTTTGCAAAGAACACATTCAATAATAACAAAAAAAGGCAAATAACTGAAATATAAAAGTGCATGAAAGTGTAGCTATATATTTGTGTTGTTCCACACACATTTACTGCACGTCTGTGTGAATATTTGGCGGCCATCTTATATGTATATGAATTTGTCAGTGGTGAATTGTTTTTATAGGTTATCAATACGTATTTATATGTATGTAAACGCATAATGTAAGTACCAAACGCCAAATAATAATCAAGTCAGAGTATATTTAAGACAAAATGTTGATAACTGGCGGCCATCTTGAAAATAGCAAAATACACACCGGTTTGAACCACCATAAAATCGAAGTGTCTCATATATGTCCTAAGGAAGAATATTCAACAATTTAAACAACTTTATCTGACATTTGGAGCATGATATGCACGTACATGTCCATCTAATGATATAAAATATGTTTTTGAACTCATTTGACCTCTTTGCACTTAATGACCTCAAAAGTGACCTTGTCCCACCTAATTTGATTGACCGACACCGGATTCATGTTCAGGAATGTATGATGTATCAATCTAGCATAGTCGTTGCTTTTGCTCTCTTGGGTTGAACAGAAATCCTTTTTAAGCCACTTCTCTTCAAGGTGCCCCTCCACTATAAGTACAATTTCCTAAATAATAAAAAAATACTCAATTTATTTTTTATTTGATGAAATTCCGTCAATTGTTGATTTTTTTTTTTAAATCTATTGATTTTAACACTGGGGATTAAAAGTAGATTTTTTTTAAATAATTTTATGATTTGATTACCGATGTTCAAAATGAAACTTTTGCGTTCTTGGTTAGATCGTTTTCAAGCTATCTAGACAAGCTTCATGTCAGTTTCCAACATGTTAGTGTTTCACCCCTGGTCACTCTATAGAGGATATTCCATCGTACATTTTGAATAGCGGGAAATAATATACGAGAGTGCGTCGGCTTCCGCGTAAGCAACGAGTGAGCGCAGCGAACGAGTTGCTTGCACGGACGCCGACGGACACGAGTGTATTATTTCCGCTATTCAAACATGTACGATGGAATATCCTATTTATTACACTTCCACGGCGGATATATATGCACATTTAGTCTATTTTTGAGATTATAATCAATGAATTGTGATGTGCGCATGAATAGTTATACAATGACGTGTTTTCCCGCGTTTTGACGTTACGTTGTGTGACGTCAAATGTGACGTCATGTAAACATTTTGAAATCCAAATAACTCAGCTGTTTCTATGAGCTAGATATATTTGAGTGCATGTTTGGAATGTTTTCAATCACATTAACATTCTAGATTAGTCTAGACCCTTTCCAAATGTTCAAATAACTTTATTTTGACTAATAAAAATTATACATTTTGCATGGTAGCTCGTGGTTTCCAAGAAAACAGGCACGCAATTACGGGTGTTCTCTTCACGGTGTATTATTTGTAAGGAGTTGATTACCGGTTTTCTCTCACAGCGAAACCTCTGCAAATAATTTGCAAGAGTGTAATAAATTCCTCTAACTACAGCCTATGTTTACATTACCATGGGAACATCCCATTTGATTGGTAATCCGCCCCTGTATTGAGGGAGTACCTTACGTTCAACACTAGAATTACATTAAAAACTTTATATTGAAGGGAAGTAACTGGTATTCTGATATAAAATCCCATATTTATCTCCCTTGCAGGGAACATGCGTAAGATGGACTACGTGAAGTCGCACTGCTGGGTACAGAACACGTACTATGTGCCTATAGGGGAGGACATCCCGCTGGAGCAGCTAGATCGGCGACACCTGGAGCTCAGTTACTATCAATGGGTGCCCTATATCCTCATGTGTATGGCCCTCATGTTCAAACTGCCCAGTATCATATGGAGGAGCCTGCATGGATTGTCCGGCGTAAACATCAACAAAATCGTCGACCTTACAGGTACATTTAGTCTTTCAATCCTGAATACTAGCAACTGAAATGGACTGAGGTATGTTAATTTAACGACCAATCCAAGCATCACAAAATTATGTTCAAAGTCCATTCAATTTTATAAGAAGGGGTGATTTTCTTCCTAAAAATAATTACATGTACTGTACTTGCAAAAAGTGCAGATCCTCATGAGACGGCTTGTACAAGCCGGCTCATCTGGATCTACTCTGTTTGCAAACACTACTAACAAGGCCTGCATTGTTGAAAGGATTAATTTATAATGTTTATAATACACAGGCTTTCAAGCGTTCCTACTTTTTCCTACTTTTTTTTTTATTCCTTCTTTTTCCTACTATTTCATCAAAATTCCCCAAATTCCTACTTTTTCCTACTTTTTCATTTGAAAAGCTAAAAAAATTAAAAAACTATGCTGTTCTGATCTGTTATGAGATTTATTTACAGAAAAAAGCTGTGCATGTTATATAGAGTGCTCTCGGGTGTCTTCTTCTTGTGGCCTTGATGTTTGTGATACCTCAGATGCCTGCCAGTTCGGAACAGCATACAGTATTCTCAGGTGAGTGTTGTAATATACTCTTGCTAAGTGATTTTACCCCCAGGTACAGCCTTTTCTTTGAACATTTATGTGCCAGATTAACTGATCCAAACAATTGTGCTGCAGTAGCCCCTGCTTCTCATAAATGATGAGTTAAAAAAGGGGATGGCATTTTCCCTGTGTGCCTCAGCATCAAGCACCAGATTAGGATAGTGAGAAAGCTCCTTCGCACCTGCTCTGGGACTTCTGCCAACCTACGACGTCACTTGCACACATTCTATACAAATACAGTGACGCATGCCGTCGCAGGCTACTTATAACGCTCGACACTGCCAACTTCAGACAATGGTTATATTATTTTGATACATCTTTAAACGATTTCACTCTTTGACTATTTATGTTTATAGCGAAGAACATTGTACATGTTTAATGTTTAATGCTAATACATAATATTGTATATTGTATTGTATACTTTCTAATTAGGAATTAAAATCTGTGTGTAAAAGGTAAACACTGTGATGTTTATATGAGTGTTGCATTGGGAATTTTGATTCAGTATATTGAGGAACAACAAATTATATTTCAAATAGACGTGCATGTATTTCAAACTGCTGCTGTTTCAATACTAAATTGATTTGAATTAAACAACCAAGTTATAAATGGGCAATAAATTTATGCAATTTAAAATAGTTTTTTACATTGAAGTTTTCTGAAGTAGTTTATAATATGCACATGTTTGAATGGCATTTTGCGTCACTTTTCATATGACATCGCCATTGACATCGATTGAAAATCCATGTTTAGGGACTGGCACATCTCATGAATGGATGAGTCGAACAAGACGAGATAGCTCAAATTATTCAGCAGTTGCAACTACATTTCTGAAGCTACCTTGCACAGTCCCCTTGGTATAAATTAAAAACAAAATATGAAAATACATGATAGTCTATGGGAAATGTATTTTGTCCTTTAAATACACGGCACATTGATATATTTCTAGTCGTCATAGGCTACACATTAGTATATTAAGTAAATTGGGCCATCAACTGAGAAAATGGACCTTATAACTTTTCCATCCAGCTGAGCATACACATGTGTAGTTTGATCAGACTCAACACTGCTTGCCAGACCCATATCTTAGCGCCGTGTAATGGCATGCCAAACAGTGTACACTGAGATCAGACCTCATAACCTCATCAGGCGCGGATACAGGTGGGGGGTCCAGGGGGTCCGGACCCCCCCTGCTCCCGGCAAGAAAAACAAAACAAAAAAGAAAATCTACAATACTCGAATAGTTGGATGACTTGTTTCGTGGCCTAGGTGTCAGGAAATCGCATCTGCGGCGATCTGGCATTTAAAAATTTCCTTAGGGAGGACCCCCAGACCCCCCAACTTTACGATTTCGCGCGCACGCAAGTCAGGTACGCCAAATTTTAATTACAAACCCCACCCTCTGCAATTATTTCTGTATCCGCGCCTGCTCATACATGCTGATATGCTGGTTGAAAACCATAAAAGGCATGCTCTTAGTGTTGGTGTCCATATTGCTGTAAAATGTTAGTTCAAAGAATAAAAAAAATAATTTCAGACTGGCAGCATCCGTAATGTTGAAGACACAAGGCCACAACAAGAAGACATCACTGAAACACCATGTTCCGAGTAACCGTGAGTACAAGAAATGTTCAAAGTAAAAGTCAAAGGTAAGAAAATATGAACAAATGTTCCTACTTTTTTATTATAAATTCCTACTTTTTCCTACTTTTTTCCTACTTTTTGCGAAAAAAAATCCTACTTTTTTTCCCTATTTTTTCACAAAAGGTCACCAGAGAGCCTGAATACAGGATTTATTTCCCCATGATGTTTGTAAATCTGATGAAGAAACTTGTGCTCACCTGTATTTAAAAATTATAGTTGTATGCATTACTATCCGAATGCACAATAATTGACCGGCATGTTAATAATGGTGCAATAGTATAATTATGCACTCTTAGTTCTCTCTGATGTCCACTACATGTCTAGACCTAGTGAACTAGAGGTGAACTGCATATCAAGTTTTCTCTCATTTTCATACTACAATTATTTTCATAAAGACCATGAGGTCGAAAATTTTATAAAAAGAGTGACTTTAAAACAATGTGTATTAAATGTGCTTCCCTTCGGAGGTTATTGGAAATTACTATTAATTAATACTCTTGACTTTTTTCTATTTTCTTGATTATGAATGAGAACCTCAGCACAGCGTTGCAATTTGTATTTATTTTAATTAATGCCAATACTTTCAAGAGTTCACTTCTATTTCACTACTGTAGGTCTAGACAAGGTGGGACTATTTCACTACTGTAGGTCTAGACAAGGTGGGACTATTTCACTACTGTAGGTCTAGACAAGGTGGGACTATTTCACTACTGTAGGTCTAGACAAGGTGTGACTATTTCACTACTGTAGGTCAAGACAAGGTGGGACTATTTCACTACTGTAGGTCTAGACAAGGTGGGACTATTTCACTACTGTAGGTCTAGACATGGTGGGACTACTTCACTTTCACTACTGTAGGTCTAGACAAGGTGGGACTATTTCACTAAGTGCACTATTGTTAACACTAGGATGTGAACTTGTTCACTTATCAAATTTCAGAAACATTCAGATCGACTCAGTATAATGTGGATGTGACTGAAGAAATGGAGCTTATGGGATTTGCGACCAGTGTAGCCCCTGATAAAATAGCACACTCCTGTAGCCTGATAACGATGTTTATCCCATCAACACAGTGCGTATGCGTATGTACACGATGCCGTGAAACATTTTTGATATCCTGTCACTACTGACCTAATCATTGCGTATGAATATGTGCGGTTGTCATACTAGTCGATTCTCCGATTTTGATGATGTGGTTGGGGTTATTTTTTGCATCTTAAAGCTATTTGTAGCGTTGACAGATAAATAGAATAGTAGATTAGTGTCGTGAATGGGGGGAAATATCTGGCGCGGGACGGAAACGGGATGGGCTCGGCAGAGCCTCACCCATCCCGTTTCCTAAGCCTTGCTAGATATTTTTTCCCATTCACTGCACTAACATACTATTCTCTATATATTGCTAGTTAGAAGCATGATGGAATGGCGAACAGTGCAGATCCTGGTCAGACTGCGGATGCACAGACTGATCTGGATCTACACTGGTCGTAAAACCCATAAGCCCCATTTCTCCAGTCACAGCCACATATGTGCATGTATAGAAATGATGCTATTGAAATCATACAGACAAACATGTACATGAATACAAGCAGGAGTGTGATCATACACTTTTAGTTTGATTTGGCAATAACATAGTTTCATTTAGTTTGATTTAATTTATTTTGGCTCCCCTCAATCTCTCACAGTAAACACCCAGATTGGTGGGGAAATGAAGCGGGATGAGACGATCAACTATATCGCCATCTACATGGACAAGTGGCTCGAGACAAACCGCGAGTACCACTGGAACCTCATCGTCCGGCTACGTCAGAAACTCTCCCGCGTGATCCCGTTCTGCAACAAACGCGAGGGCACGTATCTCACAGGCCTCTACCTGATCATCAAGCTCCTGTTTGTCTTCAATGTGATCTCCCAGTTCTTCCTGCTCAATGCCTTCCTCGGTGGGTTCTTCAACTGGTGGGGGGTGGAGGCGGTGAACACGCTCAGACACGAGGCTCTCATTAAGGAATCCAAAAGGTAGTTTTAAATTTCTCTAGTTTATTATGATAACACGTATTGTAGCTAATGGAAATTGGGGGAAAAGAGAATAAATAAACCATCAATTTAGAAGAATTCAAAATAGTTTTCCAAATAAAGCTTGTATTTTATCTAATTCACCTACTTGGTTCATGTAGATGTATCATACATACGGACGCCCATTAGGGCCACTTCACTTTATTTTTATCTTTTCTTGATTTTCGAGATCTTTTCTTGAATTTTCATGATACTTTCTTGAAATTTCAAGTTCTTTTCTTGAATTTTCAAGATCTTTTCTCGAAAATTCAAGAAAATATCTTGAAAATTCAAGAAAAGAACTTGAAAATTCAAGATTTCAAGATGTTTTCTTGAATTTATTTTCAAGAAAAGATCTTGAAAATTCAAGAAAAATCTTGAAAATTCAAGAAAAGAACTTGAAAATTCAAGAAAACATCTTCAATAAATGGAAATTAAAAAAAAGTGAATGGGCTTCCGTACATACATGTGTAACATGTATTGTTCATTTACATGACTGATACATGAATACATATTGCTTAAATTAAATTTCAAAGAAAAGTACTTCTTTTGCAGCTTGTTTGCACTATAACAACAATAAATTGCGAGCAATGATTTAAAGGGGATAATCTATTTATGAAGGAGAACGGTAGGATGGATTTTCATTTAAGAATTTGAAAGAAAAAACAGTAAGAATTTTGAGAATGCAATGATCAACAGACAAAGCTCCTTCAGATTTGATAAAATGATTACCCAGTGTCGGAAACTTATCAATGGTGGCCATTTTTTAACAATTACCCATACAAGTTTTGTTACATATTGGCCACCGGACACATTTATTCTGTGTTTGATGAATTACAGGTTCTCGATACATACAGACCATAATTCTCCAAATTCCCAGGTTCCCACATATGGTTCTATGTCAATGATGATCAATTCATAACCATTACCCATATGATTACAGGTTCCTCCTATGCGTGGTTCTGTGTCAATCATCAATTTGTAACAATTAGCGTCTACCCATACATATTCCCCAGCATGGTCCTATAGTTTAAACATAGTTTATTGCCAAATAATTGCAATGGGCTTGGGCCACAAGTTCTACCAACATTAGTTACGGCCCTTACCCTAATCAGCATAACAAGTTATATAAACAACAATGGCGATACATTTCAATGCATTTACATACAAATCAGCATTTGGCACACGCACGCACGCACGCACACACGCACACACGCACACACACACACACACACGTATATATACATACACTGCTAGATATACATACATGGTCCTATGTCAATGATGGTCATTACGTAACATTACCCATACAATTTCAGATTTCCACGTGGTGCTATGGTGATCTATCCATACAGGTTCATCTGCATGGTCCTATGTCAATAGTGGTCAATTCCTAACCATTGCCCATAAACTTTTAAGTTTCCACACATGGTTCTGTGTTAATGGTGTAACCATTACCCATACACTTTCAGGTCCCCACATGTTGTCATATGTGAATTGTACATGTGATGACATATCAATAATTCCAGTACAAAAATATTTACACAATTCCCTAACATTTGATTGGCCCGTAGCAAGTCTCTGTCCAAAATTTATATCCCAGTAAACTCCCACGCCAAACTACTTTCCGTATCCGTGAGGCGCAGTTAAAATAATTCTTAAGAAAACGGAAAATAAACACATTTTCTTGATGAATTTATTTCAAATTGTTGAATTATAAGGAATGAATGGCCTTTTTGTGGAATTTATCAGGGATATAAACTTGGAAAAGTCGCGGGAATACAGGACGAGGCCTTCCGGCCTTCATCCAGTATTCCCGCGACTTTTCCAAGTTTATACCCCGATAAATTCAACAAAAAGGCCATTAATTCCTATAATGGTAATCAATTAATAATCATTACACATATAATTTCAGGTTCTCACATGTGGTTGTATGCCAATGGTGGTCAATTCATTAGATCTACCCATACAGGTTCCCGCGTGTGGTCCTGTGCGACTTCCGTATCCTGCAGCTGAAGAACGTGCAGCAACACACGGCCCAGTGCATCCTGCCTATCAACCTGTTCAACGAAAAGATCTTCCTATTCCTCTGGTTCTGGCTAGTGCTCGTCTCCACCGTCACCTGCATCAACTTCATCTTCTGGGGCTGGCGGGTGCTCTTCCGGCGCAACCGAGTCCGCGTCATCAAGAAGTATTTAAAGGTCAATACAACAACTTTTTTATTATTTCTTTAACCCTAAATAACCGGAATGGACTGTGATATGTTAATTTTCCGACCAATCATTTTGTGGCAAAATGATTTTCAAAATCAAGTACAGCATATCTCTATATTAAATATAAACTACACAACTACACAGGTCCAGCGGGTGTGAACACAAAGAAAGAAATCCTTACCTTCTTCCTTCCTTTCATACTCTGTATATCTCAACTACTTTACTCTCCCATACATTTCACTTTTTAATATACATGTAGTATGTAATCATTGTATTTCATTTAGCTATATTCTCTTGTAAACTTTACAAAATGTACATGTTGTATTTAAAAGTGGAAATAAACCATTTAATAACAAACAAAAAAAAACAAAAAAATGATTTTCAGACTAGTCCACAAGTCGTTACGAGCCAGGTCATCTGGATCTACACTGTTTACAAAAACTCGTCCATAGACGTCTGTAGTGTTGAAAGGGTTAAATGCTACAATTTAAATGAAATATGAAATTAATTCAGAAAACTGCACGCAAAAACATCAAATACGGTATTAATTAAAAGCAGTTACAAAGCAGCTTTGAAATTTTAATGAGCTAAAATATGCATATTTTACTACGTTATCAATCAACAACTATTATTTTCATTATTATTTATGCTAATTCCAGTGTACACATTTCACTTCTCATGATTATATTACGTGTACTTGGTGATTTATGATGTCAGAAACAAGAGAGAAAATTTTTAAAAAATCATTTTATTGCAGTTTAATATTTAATTGGGTTGGAAAACAAATGCCTAAATTAACATAACTTTTGATAGGATAATAATTATTGGTTGGGGTTTTCTGTCTATATTTTGTATTGTCATTATCTATCAGTTTACCAAATATAATTATTATAATGAATACTGTTCTATGCTGTTGCCCTTTAAAGATCAGTGATCGTCTACACGGTGAACACGACAAGAAGATCTGCCACAAGTTCGCCAACAATCACCTGAGGGATGACGGGATATTCCTGCTCAGGATCATCCAGAAGAACTCAAACGACCTCCTTGTGATGGACCTTGTGAACAAACTGTACGACCTGTACCTGGAGAAGCCGATGGTGAAGAAATTGATGCTGAACTACAATACTAATCATAATGAGAGTGACCCTTCGGCACCGTATGGTTGAAAATGAAGATATGATGAAAATAACTGTGGTGGGAGAAATGGTGTGTGTGGTCAGTTTAGCTCCTGTAGCCGATTTCATCAACATTGCAAAGTATACTGTCTAGCAAAGTTATTTTTATTTTTCCCGAAATGCATTATTTCATATAGAACTAACGACAGCATATATTTGATGATTAAATGTATGCAGATTTATTATACTGAATGTATTACATTATCACAGCCAAAATGGCTGTGATAATGTAATAAATTCAGTATAATAAAAATTAATAAATTTATCCTAAAATTGAAAATTTCTCCCTCAAAGTATGCTTTGCTAGAAAAGTATACTTTGCAATGTTGATGAAATGGGCTCCAGATCTGCATGATACTGATCAATAATAAGTATTAGAAACATGATGTCTGTTTCATTGCAAAGAAGCTTCTTAACTATCGAGTTCGTTGTGGACACTGTTCACCATACAGTACCTGCTGAATTACAATAGTATTCATACTGCAGTGACCTGTCTGCATCGTATGGATGACCAACACTGTCTCGGTGACAGGAGAAATGTGAGTTTTGACATTTGTGGCCTTTGTGGCCTCAATTTATTACTTTTGTGACCACTTCAGCTCCTGCTTGTGCAGCGTGGTTACGATCTAGAAAGCTTATCAGAGCTCCAGTAGCTGATTTCACCAACATTGCAAAGTATACTTTTCTAGCAAAGTATACTTTGAGGGAGCAATCATTTATTTTTCCCGAAATGCATTATGTCATATAGAACTAACGACAGCATATATTTGATGATTAAATGTATGCTGATTTATTATACTGAATGTATTACATTATCACAGCCAAACTGGCTGTGATAATGTAATAAATTCAATATAATAAAAATTAATAAATTTATCCTAAAATTGAAAATTTCTCCCTCAAAGTATACTTTGCTCGAAAAGTATACTTTGCAATGTTGGTGAAATAGGCTACAGATAAGGTGTGTATGTGTGTATTTTATGCACTTATTTTAGCAGAATACGCATTGATTATCAAAAGTGGGAGTACTCCCAGCAATGTGAAATATACTCATATATTCATTGATTTTCAAATTGAGCAATGAAAATACTGTAATAAAGTTGAAAATATACTTAGTTGAGCTGCAAAAAGCAAACAGTGTTTTTGCAGCTCAAATAAGTGAATTTGTTTTATTTTTTATCATTTGTTCCCTATTTAATAAGGACGAAAATCGATAAAACTAGTAAGATTATTACTGATCGTACTGCTTTTGGGAGGGGGCCAAGCAATTCTGGTGTGGCGAGGACCTGGCATCAGATTTCAGGGCTGAAAATATTATATTTTTTTTATTGTAAATATTCAGTTCTGATTTTGGAATCCCCCCCCCCCCCCCATTTGTACAGGTAATATATGGGATTTAGTACTAAACCCATTGACCCGGCCTTAAATGACCTTAGCTGTTGATAGGCCGTTAAACCCCAACAAACAAATCAGCTCCGCATTGTTTAACATGGAAATGTGTCCAAGACAGTGTAGCCATATGTGACTAACTTCAGAAATTAGGTCTATGGCATTTGTGACAAGTGTAGCTCCTGATGTGCTGGTGTACTACTGCAACATAATACGGATATATCTGGCTGTGACTGGAAAGATGGGGCCTATGCATTTTTGTCTGATCAAGGTCTGCACAGATAGCGATTCCGTCACCGAAATACGGTAAAACCTCTCTAAACCGGACACCCTGGGAACCGACCTCCCAGGGTGTCCGGTTTAGAGAGGTTTTACTATAAATCGGGCACTTGATTATTCTGGGCTATAGCTTGATGCTATGCGATCACGAACAGACAGTATCACCTGATATAAATTAGCAAGAAACTCATCGAAAATAAGATCATAAGTATTTTCTTGGTATCCTGTTTAGAGAGGTTCCAATTATCAGGGTGTTTGAATGTAGTAAGAGATCAGGAACTAGACTAGTCAGGACTGATAAAAGCCCCATTTTCCAACCACAGCCACATACCAGTACTGTTTATTAGAAGCATTGTAATCAAGGTGCATGATCACGTGGTTACAACAACAACGCCGCTCACTCCAAAGTAAGTATTATTTGATATTTTCCTTAATATGCAACGGATTTTGATGAAATATGGTGCAGCAAACGCGTCTTCATTTGGTGGTCTATGGAGTTTGGCACAGACTTATGTCGTTTTTGCGAAGAATCAATTTCCGTCTCCGACACGGAAATCGATTCTTCGCAAAAACGACAGAAATACAGAGACCACCAAATGCAGCTTAACAAGACACGTTTGATGTGCCATATTTCATCAAAATCCGTTACGTAATAAGGACACTATACAAGAATACGTACTTTGAATCGGTACTTGTTGTTGTTGTTAGTACCACGTGAGCATACACAGTGATGATGCACAGCAGACTGACTGTAGCTACATTGGACGCAAGCGGGTGGCAGTGACGATGGGTAATTTAACGATCGGGGTTCATCCTTACCGTATTCCGACTGGAGACCTGGTTTGGCCCTCACATACGTCTTTGGCATTTTGTATGTGACAGTTGAATCTGGTTATACCCCTTATGAGAGTATTACGATTATTCATAATCCTATTTAGTGCAAGTGACCCAGTGACTGGTGTGGTATGAAAATGGCACCAGGTCATGTTATTCTAATTTTAGGGCTGAATATATGTTTTCTCGATGCAGCAGGTTAAAATGGGATCGAAAACGTTTGCCTGGCCTTACATGACCTTAGCTGTTGATAGGTCGTTAAACACTAATAAACAAACAAATACACTGGAATCAAACTCAATGTTATGTGTATGCTCTATTTCCAAACTACGGTCAGTCCTTGCCATGTATAGAGTGTCATTTCTCCGACAACCTTCATTTCATGTAAAAATGGAGCTAATGTCACCTTTAAATTTCTCAATAAAAACATGGTTTGACAGCACTTTAGAATCATTTCCATTGGAAATGATTCTAAAGTGCTGTCAAAGCATGTTGTTTTGTTGTTGTTGGGTTTTTCTTAGAAAAAAATGGTAATGGTTAACGGCGCACGTCCTCATTTATGTTCTTTCTTTTCTATGTTGTTGTTTTTTACATTTTTTCTCTCTACTCTTCGAAAGTTTGAGTATACGGGTGTTGTGTGTAGATACTTATGCAAATTCACTGTTTCCGTCTGTTGTTGCATGATTGGGTTATAACTGTTAAAAAGTAGATGTAATAGACAGTTGGTTCCCAGCTTTTTAATTTATTTATCCCTGTTTATTTCTTTGAATACAAGTAATGTATACTGAGTCTACAAGATTCACAGTTCTGCCAATGAAATTCATCAAGCTTTTAAAGGCACTCTGTGACTTCAATATGTGACCGGTCACTTTATGGACAACAAATGATCTGTATCAACCACCAAATGCACTATTTTATTTGATCAAATTCCAATCCGTGTGTGTATTATCTTTCTGTATACTGAGGGCAGTAACTAAATTGGTAGAACTTTTTGGAATAGTTCATTGGTACAATAGGGTTGAGAATACCAATCTACAAATAAAGTGGGCACCTAATCTCTGTAGTCTATTTCATCAACATTGAAAAATATACTTATCTAGCAAAGTATACTTTGAGGGGGTAATCGTTTATTTTTCCTGAGATGCATTTTTTCTTATAGGACTAACGACTGCATATATTTGATGATTAAAAGTATGCAGAATTATTATACAGAATTTATTACATTATCACAGCCAAAATGGCTGTGATAATGTAATAAATTCAGTATAATAAAAATTCATAATATTTTCCTTAAATTGAAAATTTCTCCCTCAAAGTATACTTTGCTAGATAAGTATACTTTGCAATGTTGGTGAAATAGGCTACTGTTCATATCTGAGACGAAGTGCCTTCAGCAAACAGTATTGATCCTTATCAAGCTGCAGGGGTCTGCTAGTAGATCTGGAGCTAGACTGGCGGATGTTTTTTGTTGTGACAACTGGCGACCAGATGATGTGATGATGTGTTATAATATTTCCTATGTACGTATTTGTTCTAATATTCCCTATGTACGTATTTGTTCTAATATTTCCTATGTACGTATTTGTTCTAATATTCCCTATGTACGTATTTGTTCTAATATTCCCTATGTACGTATTTGTTCTAATATTCCCTATGTACGTATTTGTTCTAATATTTCCTATGCATGTATATATGTTAGTACATAAATTATGTTTACTATAAACTTTTACTGTTGATTTGTACTCAGAAGGGGTCCTACAAAAAATTCAGCTTGGTTACCAAAACGGCAACTTTTGGCAACTTCCGTAAGTTGCATAAATTCAAGATGGCCGCCCAATGTTAGAGAAATATACGATATCCGATATATATCGTATTGTAGAAGCAATATGTATGTGAAAATGCATGTAAAACTGATGTAGTAATTATTCAACAACTGCAAGTTAAACCTAATTTGCATAAATCCAAGATGGCCGCCATATGTTCTAGAAATACATGATATGCGACAAATAGTGTATGGTAGAAGCAATAGATATTGTGAAAGTATATGTAAATATGACAAATGCAGTAACTGATAATTTAAGGAATGTAGATATATCAACTGTAAGTTCATCCCAATTGACATAAGTTCAAGATCACCACCAAATATTATAGAAATACAGTATTTCAGATATATAGTGTATTGCAGAATCAATATGTATGTGAAAACACATATAAAGATAACGGGTGCAGTAACTGATAGTATACAGAATGTATACCCAACAATATGCATAATTTCAAGATGGCTGCCATTTCCTAAGATTTCCATTAATGTTGTGCATAAATGGCAACATGCGTATTATCCATGTACGCACAACCTGCCTAAATATAAATATTGGGTTACCAATTTGTCCATGTACATATTGTATAATAGGTATGCATATGGGACGTTTAAATTGTTATGTCATGTATCACAGAAGTGGGGTTGTACTGGATGTTTCAAATGCATGGCCTTGCTCACCGTTGAATCTGGGAGAGGGCGGTCAAGATGAGCAATTGTACCTCTGCCATATTCACCTTGCACTGCCTGCAGTTTCAAGTAATATTATAATCAACAAGAACCACAGAGAAATTAAACCACAGGGGTGACTAATGGTTTGTTACTTGATAGTCTGAGTTAATACCATTGATACCCTATCACACCGTATGCTGTCCCAACAACTCGTCATCCAGGTAATCGGGGTGAGCAAGACAATACTCAACATCCTCAGTAACTTCACATTCCTCTGCACCTTCCTCTTCAAGTTCTCCAAGCGCACCATTCGCCCCATCGATACCCTCCTTGTTCCCAACATGGGCAGTTTCTCGTATACTAATAGTACATGGACTGTATCAACACTGGTCGCCAGAGCTGTTACAATATGATGTACATGAAATATGTTACCTGTGGCAGCTATACAACCCATTGCTGCACTTCTTACCAGGTACCCTACACTGAGCGTAAATCACATAACTCAGATGTGATGGAGTTGTTTCACCCTTGTCAATGACAGGAACGTGGACGCCATCCCGGATCTCCGACCCGAAGTGAGTGATGTCTGCTGCCTCATCAGGCGGTGCTTGCTGCTCTGCCGCTTTCCACGTAGCATGACATGCAGATGGGCCCGATTGATGGATGTTAGAGGAAGTCTTGATTTTAGGACTTTTCATTTTTCCTTTATAAAGAGTGTTAAGCGGGCCGACTCCACAGATGACCCCGGCGGTTGACCATGCATAGCTATGAAGAATTGCATTACCACCTTCATCAAGACGGGCTATGTAGCATCCACCTCGCCCAGCAAATCAGCCAAACATGGAAATGTGTTTAACGGCCTATCAACAGCTAAGGTCATGTAAGGCCGGGCAAACAGGTTCGATACCGTTTTAACTTGCTGCATTGGGGGAAAATTCCCAAAATCAGAACGGAATATTTACATCGAGAACAAATATATTCAGCCCTGAAATTAGAATAACCTGACCTGGTGCCTGGTCCATACCACACCAAGTCACTTACAATAGGATTACGAATAATCGTAATACTCACATAACGGGTATATCCAGATTCAGCTGTCACATACAAAATGCCAAAGACGTATGTGAGAGCCAAACCAGACCAGAAGGATATCGGTGTCATCACTAAGGACATCAAGCACATCACTAAGCACATCATACGTTTTCCAGACTTTGCAGCCAGAGGGACACACGAGACAATGGCGATGTCCGCCTCATCATGACCAAACACTCCATCATCGTGAGTACCCATTGTTGCATTGCCATTCCTGACGTGTGGCCTGTGTGGAGGTAACCATGTTCATCAATGAGGGATGGAGTACGGAACAGAGCTCGTAAGCGAAGAGTTCCATCATTATGTCGCCGCATAAACCGGTGAAATATGTTCTCGATGTTGATTATTGGCATGCATTTGTTGCCATTGCACTGCTTCTTGAGACCATACATCATCTGATATGACTGCTGAAAGGGTCGTAGAATACTCTGGGAGACTGTATACTTGCTCTCCATCCTTTCCCCAATAGCAATCGAATCCGCTACATTGACTTCAGCTGAGGTTATCTTGCCGGTGACAGATTGTACAGATGAGGTCAGTGATCTTCTTGTGGGTGAGGGTACTTCTCTACCCCACATGAGTGTGGCCCTGATCATCTACATCTAGGACACGTCGATACTTCCACTCCTCCGTGTTTCTGTGAAGACTGTCCTGGTGCACCAGCAGAGTAGATTTAGTCCACACAGACTGACATATGTACTGTGATGTGGAAGGCGTCAATCCAGTATCCCCGATGGTGGCGACAAACAAATGTAGCCGACTCAAAGGTCCGCCTTGCATGATACTGCCATACAAGTCGCTTCGGCTGCTCTAAATATGCAGTTCAGTTGCATGTTACTCCAAGAATCAGAATAACATGATCAGAAGTATACATGACAGATACTATATACTAATGGGGTGCATACTTGTTCATCAGGACTAACAGCAAAAAATAACAACACATTTGAGCAATAAAAGGCGCGTGGTAGGAACAACAACAACAAATGTTATGTATAGTGGCACAAAAAATGTCATATTTGTTATGAATTAGTGCATTTGGTAGTTAAACTGTGTGCAGGCAGGTTGTAGACTACGTAGATTGGATTGGTCAAGGGTTGATTCAGTGGAGGGGTAGTGTGGACCCTAGCGTCCCTTCTTGTCCCATCCCCCACCCCAACCAATGTTCTCCACACGCTCCAAAGTGTGTCAGAAAGTAGGAAATTAGACAAATTGGTAACCCAATATGTATATGCAGGTAAATTGTACGTACATGGATAGTACACATTTGACAATTTATTCTCAAAATTAATTACAATTTGGAAATGGCGGCCATCTTGAAATTGTGCAAATTAGGTTCAACTTGCAGTTGATTGAAAAACATTCCTTAAATTATCAGTTACTACATATGTTACGTTTGTATGTATATGTGCATATATAGCTTCTGCAATACAATATATATATCGGAAATCATGTATTTCTATAACATTTGGCGGCCATCTTGGATTTATACAATTTGGGTTTAACTTGATGATAATTATTGCATCTATCATCTTTACATGTTCTTTCATAAACTAAATTGCTTCTTCAATACGATATATATTGGATATTATGTATTTGGCGGCCATCTTGAATTTATGCAAATTACGGAGGTTGCCCAAAGTTGCCGTTTTGGCAACCAAGCTGAATTTGTTGTAGGACCCCATGAGAGTACAAATCAGCAATAAAAGTTTATAGTAAACACAATTTCTAGGTTGTGTATTAAATGTATAGTAGCGTCAAATGGACTATGTATGTATGTATGTATGTATGTGTTTTAATATTTCCTTTGTATTTGTGTGTGTTAATGATTTCCATGTATGTCAGGCAGCTGCTTTAATTAAGGGTATAAATGTTTATGTTTGCATGTAATTACATGTTTAACTTCTTCCAAATACACATATTTGCAGAATGTAATACAAATCAAGTGTCTTCTGTATTTACCCATAATTCCCTTGCAGTAATGAGGGCAGCCTGACTTTTCCAGTTGTCACTCAGGTTATGATATCAATGACTTTCCGGAATATCTAGAACACAGCACTCTTCGACTCTTTGCAGATGACAGTATTATTTATAAGGAAATTAATAAGGTCTCTGACGCTAAACATCTACAATCTGACTTGGAAGATGCGGGTAGGTGGGAACAAGACTGGCTTATGCACTTTCATCCGGACAAATGTAATATTCTCAGTCTCACCCAAAAAACTTCATAACCATTCTCTTGAAAAAGGAAATTCTGCAAAATACCTCGGTGTCACGTTACAAAGTAATCTAAATTGGGATAAGCATATCAATTCAATAACAGGCAAAGCTAACCAATCACTAGAATTCCTCCGCAGAAATTTAAAAGTAAATCTTCCAAAGTTAAAGATCATGCCTATAAAACCCGTGTCAAACCCAAACTCGAATATTCTTCTTCAGTCTGGGACCCACATACCACCTTCCAAATAAACCAACTTGAAAAGGTTCAGAGACGAGCAGCCATATTTGTTATAAACCGTTATCACAATACAAGCTCCGTCTCTGACATGCTCCATACACTAAACTGGCCTTCCCTACAAATCCGACGAACACGCTCCCGACTCGTCATGTTTTACAAGATCATCCACTGTGTAGTTGCGATCCATCCACCCATTAATCTTCTAATCACTTCAGATCTCAGAACAAGACATAGTAGTATTTATTCTTATAAACACATTCAAACAGCAAAAGACTCTTACAAATACTCCTTTTATCCGAGAACAGTTGCCCAATGGAACCGACTACCGCCATCAGCACATTCAGCAGACACAGTGGACGCCTTAAAGGCCCTGATCCCTGTGTCTGTCCTGACTCCTGTCCTGACTCCAATATTCCATAGACAGTTACACGTGTAAATAGTTTTAAACCAGCACTGAAAAACACAAAAATTAAAATATATAAAATAAAATCTATGTGTGTACGCACAAATCTATTCTCTTCTTTCTCATGAGCACTTTCTAAACTGTAATAATCACATAACTAATCATTTGTAAATACGGCGCCGGCACATAATCTTCATGAGTGAAGGAGTGCTCGTAATCCAAAGAAGAAGAGAAGATATGTTATTTACAGTGAGATGCCATCTCCATATCTCCCGATACCCATATTTTTACCAAAAGTTTACGACGTGTGGCTAGCAAACTGCATTGTTGCAAGTGTATATCTGTTTGTGGGTGGCAGAGCAGACCGTGGCCGAGGGGTAACACCGTTGGACTACCACGCTCGCGACCCGAGTTCAATTCAGGGTTCAGTTCCAGGGCGTCAGTATTTCTGAGATACTTTGTATTTCTTGCTCTACTAGTCCTTCCGGATGGGGACTTTAAACGGCGGTCCCATGTATCAGTTTTTGAGAGAGTTTGGGCACGTTAAAGAACCAGAGGGCACTATTCTAATAAGAGCTAGGCCCCATGGGACCGGATTCCTCTGTATCCACCTCCTTCCTATCTCCCCTTCTTGGGAGACGACATGAAAGGTCATCGAGCCAGTGCCGTCGTTAAATCCAAGCATTTACATTTGTTTGTGGGTGGCAGGCGGGAGCATGCGATGGGTAATTTAACGATCGGATTCATCCTCACCGGTATCCCGAACGGAGACCTGGGTTGGCCCTCATGTACGTCTTTGGCATTCTTGTAATTGAGGGTATCTGGTTATACCAATTGTATGAGAGATACGATTATTCGTAATCTTATTACTTTTAGGGGAAGGGACCACGACTCTGGTGTGGTATGGACCTGTCACCAGCACAGGTTATTCTAATTTCAGACTGAATATATATGGGCCGCGCCATACGAAAACCAGGCTTAATGACAACGTCATGAAAAGCGGTAAACGACGTCGAAAAAAAGACGATTCAAATTGTCTAACGTCGCCGTAAAAGTTTACATTTTGCCCTCCCATTTACGTTTATTGGTGTCAGTTAACATTAAGTGTGAACAGAAAACGGAAAATGATAACTTACTGAAACTTTCACTAATATGAGACGCGATGCCTCAGTACACATATTATGACGTCATGCGTCACGCACTTGTGACGTCACTGAATGTGAATCCATATTTGACGTTATGGCCATGGTGTTGTGACAAAATATTATAGCATGGATACTTGCACGAGTTCCTCGCAGCATCAATGACTTACAAATGCTTGAGGCGCTATACATTGTCGCCTAACTGTCGTTCTTTGACATTGTCACTCTTTTTCGTCGGTTGTCCTCATGAATTCAAAATGGTGAACGCATACTTTAACTGGCTACATATCAGCGAAGTCTTCACTTACACTGCACTTTGATTCCTAAATAAACTAAAATATGAACCTAATGTATGCCAACGATATTACCATCTATTATCTTGGTAAATTGACACTTTCGAACAATTCTAGCCTGTTATTAGCGAATGATATGCCATTCAATGCCACTTAATGCCACTAATTTTATCATAAACGGAGGTAGACACGCAGCTATATAATAACATATATATATCCGGGGTTTGTATTGAATTTGGCAAAACAAATGCATCAAAATCTCTCTAATAGATTCAGAATCAGTGTTTTCAATGCAGCTTCTTGATTGTTTGTGTATAAGCAATACATAATGCACAAAACACACATTGAGGTCGGTGGAGTTTTCGAAAAGTCTTGAAATTAATTGGAAATTTGATGGTCATAAACTTGCTTTTCGCACGATTTGTAGTATCAAATCATCAGCTTAATTTAGGAGATAACTGTATTGAAATTTGTAATTTGGGGAGATACTCGGTGGATTTACGGTTGGAAACTTCGATTTACGGCGACGCCAACCGGTTGCCAACCGTAAATACACCGAGTATCTCCCCAAATTACAAATTTCAATACGGTTATCTCTATTCTAATGTACGACCAACATTTCTGACTCATTTTCCCGATTTCTGAACCAAATACCAACCAATATGGGCATACCCATTACAACCCTCACAATATTGGCTGATTTACACCTTGTCTGCAACCGTGACAACTGCCATAAATATAATACACGAAAACAAATAGTGCAAAAGAAATACGTAAACTAATGGAGAATTGTGTTGCGATTCACAAACTTTTATTTCATCTATATAGTCTTTATCACCCACCAATGATTATTTTATATATGGTTCAACACTACCTTGAATATTAGAATAATTGTCCAATGACCTACATTGCTGGGAATTCCCATTCAAAGTTAGAAAAAATGGCGGACATCGCTGATGCTTGCTTGTTGAGCTCGACATTTTACAGTTTTATAAGTGGATCACTTAATGATTGTCATAGTTATGGTTGTGTATATTCACAGTGAATTTTGGAAATTATATGGCGATGGATGTTGGTAAATGGCTGGGGTCGTAGGCGGTACAAGGACTTGATTTTCCACCCTTTGCTGGTGATTGTGGAAGTCCACTTCCGTACGACAGTAGCCAGTGCTGTCACAGAGCACCACATCAGGGGCGGATCTAGCATTTGAGGAACGGCAGGCTGTCCTATTTTCGAGCTCCACAGAGTGTAGCGAGTATGCTATCCGTAAATGCACTTTCATGTGTTTTACGGCATTTAAATTCAGACTCCAACTAGTGGTAAACTGTGATATATGTAAACTCCGTGGCTGAACGGGGGTGTTGCAACCCCGGACCACCCCCCCCCCCTCTCTAGATCCGCCCCTGCACATGACCTTGATGTTGGACAGGTAACAGCTGTTGAGTGGATACAGAGTTGGGAGGGCTCTCGTCTTCTTGATTAGCTCCAGCATTTTTGGAGAATAGCCGAATACTCCCGTTTCTGGTTGTCCGAACAATCTATTGCATGACATCACGGAATTTTCAGGGTGAAACGACGCGTAGGAATACATCTAATTATGTAAATGTGATCACATGACATGTTACCTACGTGTAAATCGTGGATTTACTTGCAGGTAATTGATCGATCAGCCAATCAGATTTCGACAATTTCATTAAGGTGCATTAGAATTAGGAGATAACTGTATTGAAATTTGTAATTTGGGGAGATACTCGGTGGATTTACGGTTGGAAACTTCGATTTACGGCGACGCCGCAGGCGGAGACGTAAATCGAAGTTTCCAACCGTAAATACATCGAGTATCTCCCAAAATTACAAATTTCAATACGGTTATCTCTATTCTAATGTACGACCATCATTTCTGACTCATTTTCCCGATTTCTGAACCAAATACCAACCAATATGGGCATTACCCATTACAACCCTCACAATATTGGCCGATTTACACCTTGTCTGCAACTGTGACAACCGCCATAAACATAATACACGAAAACAAATAGTGCAAAACAAATACGTAAACTAATGAAGAATTGTGTTACCATTTACAAACTTTTATTTCATCTATATATTCTTTATCATCCACCAATGATTATTTGATATATGGTTCAACACTACCTTGAATATTAGAATAATTGTCCAATGACCTACATTGCTGGGAATTCCCATTCAAAGTTAGACAAAAATGGCGGACATCGCTGATGCTTGCTTGTCGAGCTCGACATTTTACAGTTTTATAAGTGGATCACTTAATGATTGTCATAGTTATGGTTGTGTATATTCACAGTGAATTTCGGAAATTATATGGCGATGGATGTTGGTAAACGGCTGTGGTCGTAGGCGGTACAAGGACGTGATTTTCCGCCCTTTGCTGGTGATTGTGGAAGTCCACTTCAGTAGCCAGTGTTGTCACAGGGCACCACATCAGGGGCGGATCTAGCACTTGAGGAACGGCAGGCTGTCCTATTTTCGAGCTCGCCACAGAGCAGAGTGTAGCGAGTATGTTATCCGTAAATGCATTTTCCTGTGTTTTTACGGTATTTAAATTCAGACTCCAACTAGTGGTAAACTGTGGTGAAACGGCGCGTAGCCGTAGGAATACATCTAATTATGTAAATGTTTTCACATTACATGTTACCTACGTGTAAATCGTGGATTTACTTGCAGGTAATTGATCAATCAGCCAATCAGATTTCGACAATTTCATTAAGGTACATTGGAATATCACTTGACTGCATAATAATGGTATTGCGATCCTCAAGAAAGACACACGGCGACAATTATAAGGTATCACGCTACTAAATCTGCCCGACGTCGTGTTTTGTCACAAAGTTAATAGTATAAGCGGCCTACTGCGCATATGTACACGTGCAATGTTTACAAACAAATACTCCATTTGCAGCAATTCCGTACATATCCTTATGATATAATATTGGAACAGAAAACAATTATCGTGAAAATTACGTGTGGGCACAACCATATGATCCGGCGACGAAGGGTGGGGATTCGGGATTTGGGGACAAGCGCCCATTTGGAATATAGTTCATCCCTGAATGCCAATTGGTGTATCTGAAATGTATTTCATATTGAAATGAAAAGAAATTGAAAGTTTTTACGTGATCTTTATATCACTTCTTTCCATTTATGTTGGTCTGTAGTAATTAAAATAACACCACTTTATCATGATATGAAAGTCATTCGTCACACATATCTAAAATGATCTTCCAGCTGTGGCGTATTTATATGGGGGATGGGCATCCCATATGCATAACCTGCAACTGCAACATCCAATTATGTATTATATTTACGCGGTTTGGGTTATGGTCCCGCGGGATAATTTTAGAAGATTTGCCAGCACAATGTGTACATAAAGTTGTACGGTCACTCGTGTGGCTAATGTTGAAACTGCCAACACATCCCATTATTACCAGCCACCGATCATCGCGGATAGGTTGCTTGTAAGAGTTTTCGATTTCCAGTGTTGGTTGAATAACCAGTATTATTATGCTGCAACATCCAACTGCCTTGGGTTAACTGAAAATTCACATGCATGATGATTGATAAATGCTTCATCGATTTCATATGCACAACTCATCATTAATATATCATGGGCAATGTTATCGTTACCAACACAACGTCATCACGCGATATGGGGCCCGACGTCAAAATGACGTTATGTTAATGTTATGCTCCATAGTGTTCAATGGAAGAAGAACATGTCCATGCTTTCATTCGTGCTCGCACAGTGGGTTATTATTTTTCAAAATAAACGGTATAACATCTTTTTTTATACTACATGCACTTCCGACAGCTAAGTCAGGCAATGCAATTCACCTTTGTTCAAACATACCACCTGAAATACCAGCAGTAACATATTGACTGCTGACGTTGTCGAAGTGGATTCCCTTTATGCGGCTGTTCGTGTACGGTATTAAAAATTAAATCACATGGGGCAAGATTGGGCGAATATGGAGGATTGAATAACGCCTCAATCGACGATATTTGATAATAGATTCATCCACTGTAACCACTCAATTGGAAAAATATACAAATGTCATTTATTCAACTATCCTAAAACTCGAGGGTTATTGGTAACTCGCATGGCCTTCTGCTACATGTTGACCATCATCGAGATCCATCTAGCCATATGTCTCCTCATATTTAAATCTTAGATCTTAGATCTGGCATTTCACGAAATGTTGTCAGTCGACCAATACTTTTACTTTGGATCACAACGTCTGACGACGTCACTTTTGTACGTCCATGTCTGGCCTAGCCTTTCGCGCCTTCATGTCCATTGTCTATCCGACTGTATCGTTCGTATATTGTCATCCCGATGATGGATTTCTCTCATCATCAATATCTCGCGTTTTGTGTTAAAATACAAACTTTAATATCAAATATCATCTGTTGTTTTTTCCGGCATATTCTCTTACACGGAGCTGGCAGTCGTTAAACTACGTCATTTCCGGTAATGATGTCAGATTTTTTAAATATTTCGTTGCATACGAAATGTTAAATAATGTCGCATCAAACAACAGGGAAACGCCAACACTTCTCACTCTGCTTATTTGAAAATTATTCATACGAAATTACATTACTTGGGCCGCAATAGAAAACATGACGTTACATTAGCAACTGCAACACGAGCTATGAACATTATGTTCTTACTTTGTCTTTGCCTAATGGGAGACACTTGGTCAGGCTACGAGATATCCAAAGTTGGTTGACATGCGATAAAAGATGACAAATATATAGGACTTGTCCGGGTATTTTATCAACACCCCTTGTATACGCCGTTGATAAAATCGTCGTAATTTCGACGTCATTGATCTAAAACGTCATATAAGTTTTTACCACGCGTCATGAAAATACTCCTAAAATGAAAAATAATCGGGATACATTGATAACGTTTGCGGCATATGGCTTTTAAAAGATGTACAGAATACGCGAAAAAAGTAATCAAAGTACTGAAAGTACTGAACATATGGTACTACACGACTAAACTTGATTGATTGATGGATTGTTGGTGTTGCAGTTTCATTAACCCTTAAAGGTACATGCCCACTCAGTAGGTACACAATGTTCTTTACATCAGAGACATCATCTGAGACATTTTCTGGCAAAATAAACATTCATGCGTCATTATGCCACGTACTGATTGGCATTATTATACATTTAATATCAGACGTAAATTTACACACTGATATCAGGGGCGATAATCGTGTTTGCTTAAAATGTTAACGGACATTACTATTTAATATCTGTATTTATTTTATGACGTGCAATGATCATACTTTAAAATCTGTCGAAATATTATGTGTTCAGGTGACGCATTTCTTTAGTATAAATAATTAAAAAATATCATGCCTCATTTGCATATGAAAATAGCCTGCTACCACCGCGCGTCACTATCAGTAAAATAAATATTACTAAATGATTATACAATGTATATGTATAGCGGGCACTTGTAACGTTTATAACTGGTGGAATAGTGACACAGTTATACATTTATTTAATTCTTATAAATGACATTTTGGGCTTACTGAGTGAGTGGGCATGTACCTTTAAAGCGCTGGAAACGACAATTGTCGTCTGCTGATTTAAATATTTTTATATTTTCTCCTCAAAAACATACTGAGACGATTCTACTGCGCTGCCAAAACAGGTTTTTAAAGAGATTAAAATATACAAAATGAACAGATGGCAATTTTATTTTTCAGCGTTTTAATGGTTAAGGGGTAAACTATTGATATGGCACAAGTACAGTATGCACTGCTACAGTAGGTAGCAAAAAATTCAGCAACATTACAGATTATGCATAGCAATATCAGAAAGATACGATAACAAATATACAAGACATCATCAATTCAAGTATAAATACAGATTCCACATATCTATGATCATTATAGATATATTGAAAACTGATTGAAGAGCAATAGTTACAAGAATTCCGCCACGGAAGCGGTGTCGCGCCTGAAAATGCCTTGTCGGTACAAAACAATGTTGTAGCTGGATTTGTGTTAAAGTTTCTGCATTACTTTGACATCGCCATGTTTAATTCTGTTTTGTGAATGAAATAGTTGGCACCGGATCGAGTATATTAAAACGTACAAATGACGTCATTGGGAAAACCACTGACAAAATGTTCAATGTATGGAAGCCCAAACTTGTTAGAATTTGTTTTTGTCGTATTTTCAGTACTTGCATTAATATGGGTATTAATCTACGCTGGATGTATTATACTGTCATTAATTTGTTCCCTGACTGTAATTTATCACTTTAAATACTGACGTAAAGTTATTGACCCCCTTCCCTGAACGTAGAATTGACAATCATGTTGGCGTGTATTGGCCACCATAGACACATGTCAATCAGGCCGAATTCGGGAATGTCATTAAAATCCGCTGTAAATCCATCGATAGAATGAAGATTAACATCAGTTAGACCCACACGTGCGAGTTTTGTTTCGCACAGGAGTAGTAGTAAGGGAGTCAAAATGATACCACCTACCGTGATATCATTTATAACCCTCTATAATACCCCCACCACCCCCGAAAATCAAAAAATTGGTTAACGAGGAAAATTGGGTCTCCCGACAGCAAATTTATGAATTTTTTGAGAAAATAATTTTGAAAAGAGGGAGTCCCAATTATATTGGTAATTGACTTTGAAAAAAGTCGAAATCATTCATGCAAGTACAATAGTTTATATTCCTCATTTTTCTTCTCCAATATAGCTAATTTATTTCGCAGATCAGCAACTAATTCTACCAGCTCTAGTCTACCACGTTCACCTTTAGCCACCTGACAGCGTAGTTGCTTATGTCTACAAAGAGTTTGGGCACTAACGAATTTACAAGGGCATCTAGGGCATTGAAATTGTGGGGGGACACAAGGAAACTTTCTACGTCTCGCTAGATGCCTTCGTAGATAGTCTTTACGCGTAAACGTCTTACAACAAGTCTCACACTCCATTATATATGTATATAAAATTTATCTGTTCAATTGGACGTGAAAAAAACATTATGTAAATTATTTTTGACGTCCAATTGAACAGATAAATTTCATAGGTTATACAAAAGTATATATACAAAAGTATAATACAGAAAATATGATAACACCAGAAACTAGAGCAGAAATAGAAAGTTTGAGAAGAGAAGCCGAATCTCTAGGGATTACTTATAGTACACGGTTGAGAGTTAGGGGGTTGACAAAGCTGATAAATGCCACAAAGAATGAGGCGTTTATGAAGCGGTTTACCCGCGCCTATAAAAGAGGGGCATTTACAAACCTCTCACTAGCGGAGGAAGTTGGTAACAGAATTCAAAAAGAAAGTATTTCGGAGTTAAGGACTAGTGTAATAAAACCTTCAAGCACCAATAATTTGTCCCAAATTAGACACACAGGTGGCCCAATACAAAATAATAAGAAAAAATCTCTCGTTCGCGCGATAGTGGAAAAAGGTGAAGAAATATTGGGGGCTCACGATGAAACATTGGAAAAGGTAGAAAATGGAAGACGGGTAGTTACATTATCCTTTCGTAAAAACATTAACATTAACGAGTCTGAACGCATGTCCGAGAAACTCGCTCCGTATCTAACAACCAATTTTTATTTGAGATATTCATATTCTTACAAGCTAGAACATATGGAGGAAATTAAAAATTGAAAACCTGTAACTATAATAAAGCACAAAAATCTCGGTGGTAGCGAACCACTATCATCAATGAAAACCGTTAAAAAATGGCTGTCAGATAAGGAGCAAACACGAATAATGTCCGATAAAATAGACAGACCGAATACAAAGTGGAAGTTTGTAAGATGGGTAGAGGTTTTCGTAAAGCTAATACAGGGTAGTAGGGGAAAAGATTTGGGACTACAATCCAAAGAAGCAGCAGGAGGAGAACTTCCAGAATGGCTGAAGAATAAAAAAGGTATGTATTCTTTAGATAAGTATAATGACGACCTTTGTCTGTTCAGGTGTCTAGCTATGCATATGAGAGATAAAAGACCATACAGATGTACAGAAAAGGCGAAAGAACTTAGTAAGCAATATTTTGGTAGTAATGTGGTTTCACCAATTCCTTTTTCAGATCTGAAAAAGGTTGAAGAGTTTTTTTAAAATCGGTATAGAAGTATATCAACCCACCGAATGTAACGTATGGTGGTTGAAAAAGGTACCAGCGCACTATAAGGCAATAGGTAATAAACCAATGACAATAGGACTGTTTAATAATCACGCATTTCTAATAAAAAACCTTAAAAACCTATCTAAAATTTACGCCTGCGATAATTGCAAGCAGAAATTCACGAAATCGAGTAATATGAAGAGACACGGACCAAAATGTATGAAAGGTGAGACAAAAGTAGTATGTGATGGTAATTATTTAGAGCGCCCGCGTTCGTCGTTCGGGAAAGCGTTCTACCCAAAAAGTTCTAACAGTTATGGGGCGATCGATTGGATGTACTCTGTGGAAAAGCGCGAGGGAATTCACATTCACCACGAACAGTGTGGACACGGGGGTGAAAGATGGATTTTAGGAGCTCCAGTAGATGGATACTGTCCAGAAACCAATACCGTATATCAATATCACGGCTGTTACTGGCACGGGTGTGAGATTCATGCAAAGCATAGAAAAGAAGAACGCGCATCCACTATGAGAAGAGATACACTTATTAGAAGAAGCAAAGAATTCAACCTAGTAGTTATGTGGGAATGCGAATTTCAAAGAACTGGTAAAGACATAAAGATCGGTTGCGACACTACTCTTTATCCATATCAGATAGTATACGATTTTGAGGCATATCTCAACCCAGAATTTGAAACTTCTCGGTAATAATCTAGAGTACGAAGCTGAGCACGTTCCGGTAAGCGTTAGTATAGGAGATAATTTCTCAGGAACAGTAACTCATATTTGTGATAAAGATCCCGCAAAACTTATAGAAAAATTCGTAGAAAATTTGAAAGTCAGGGGAAAAGCTATAAGAGAAGAAGTGTGGTCAAGATATGGGTTTAATACAGAACATTTACGTAAAAACCAAATCGCCAAGATCGAACAGTGGATAGAGCAAGTACCGGTTATAGGTTTTAACAGCAGTAAGTACGATATAAACTTAATAAAGAAATACCTAGTAGGCGAACTGGCATCAACAACAAAGAAAGTAATGGTCGGAAAACGTGCAAACGCAACAATATTTCTATTTACTCCAGAGTTTAGATTTCTTGATGTAATACTTTATCTTAGGACCGTGTGTAAGTTACGATAGTTGGATAAAAACCTACGAATGCAAAGGACATACATCTTTCTTTCCTTATGAGTGGTTCGATTCTCCAGACAAACTGGATTACCCAGGACTACCGGATATAGAGAATTGGTATTCCATTAAACTATCTGGGAAAATGTTAATAGATGAAACAGAATTAAGTAAATGTCGTAGAATTTTCGAAGAAAATAATATGAAAACTTTCAGAGATTGGTTGAAATATTATAACGATTTAGATGTAGCACCGTTCCTAGAAGCGGTGGAAAAAATGTGTGAATTTTATAAACACAGAGGTGTGGATATTTTCAAAGATGCGGTAACACTACCTGGAGTAGCTATACAATATTTATTGAGGGGAACCATTAAAGAACAAAAATCTTCAAAGACGATTATACCGGAGGATGCTCTATATGCACCAAAAGAAGAAACATACGAAATGATGAAGGACGCTCTAGTTGGTGGTCCATCAATAGTATTTACACGATATGCAGAAGCTGGTGTTTCAAATATTAGAGTGGGTTCCAAACCGTGCAAGGCTGTTTTGGGGTACGACGCAAACGCGTTATATTTATCTACGTTAAATAAAGAGATGCCGTGTGGGAGAGAAACTCATATAGATACCCCACATAACCCTAAATTTATTAAAAAGTTTTGTAAAAGAGTTTTATCTGGAGACTGGTTTGGGTTTGCGGAGGTGGATATAGAAGTTCCACACAACTTAAAAGATAAGTTAAAATGTCCCCAATATTTATAAACAGAGAAGTAGAGGTTGATGAAGTTCCCACACTCATGTTAAAATATTTAAAAGATACTGGCCGAACAAGAGGAGATGGAAAAAAATTGGTGGGATCTATGACAGCCACTAAAGTATTGCTGTACGCGCCACTGTTGAAATAGTATTTAAAACACGGCCTAGAAATAACTGGAGTTCATCGTGTTATAGATTATATTAGCGGAAAACCATTCGAATGGTTCGCAAAAGAAGTTACAGCCGCAAGACGAACGGGTGATGTAGAACCAAATAAGAAACCAGTAGCCGACATAATGAAATTATTAGGAAACTCGTGTTGTGGAAAAATGATAGAGGCAACGGAGAGACATTTAAATACGACATATACACAAAACGAAACCTGTGTTGACAAAGCATTAAGATCTGCATTCTTTGACGATTTGGAAGAGATAGGAGATGCGTACGAAATATCTTCAAGAAAACCCAGGTGTGCGGTAAAGAGACCATTCCATTGTGGAATAGCGGTTTATCAACTATCTAAATTGAGAATGTTGGAATTTTACTACGAATTTCTTGACAAATACGTAAAAAGAGAAGACTTTGAATTAATACAGATGGATACGGATAGTATGTATATAGGAGTTAGTGGAAAAACGATAGAGGAATTGATTAGACCTAACTTACAAGACGGGTTTGAAAAAGAAAAAAAGAAATGGTTGGCTTGGGATAAATGGAGCGAAAGAGAGCCCGGACTTTTCAAAATGGAATTTAGCGGAGATAGGGCGATAGCGTTATCTAGTAAGTGTTATTTTGTAGAAAAATTTAATTCTATTAATAAAAACTCTGCGAAAGGAATGTCCAAGAGAACTAACAATTTAAATTGGGATAGATATAAACGAGTACTAAGTGAAACTACAGAAGATGGAAAACACATTATAGATGTAGCACAAAATAGGGGATTTAAAATGAAAGACGGTGTTATGAAAACGTACTGTCAACAAAAATTAGGACTCTCGGCATACTACGATAAAAGACGTGTGTTACCAGACGGAATACATACAGAACCTCTCTAATGATTTATTTAATAATTTTGAAAAAAATTAAGAAAATTAGCAATCTAAAGACTCTGACGATCCGGGGGTAGCTGGGTGTCAGAAGGCACCGCAAGAAGTTCTTCGCGAACAAACCCTCGAGATGGCCCATCATCCAAAGAGTAGAGCACGGGCTCATCGGGCTTGGTAATAGATCGATCTATTCATTTGGGGTGAAAGGGTTAATGTTTAAATGGGAAAATATATATTTTCATCAAATTTTCAATTAGTTTCATTTTTTATTTTTTGTGGTAAATATGATTATCCATGATAATTTTTTCTTGTCCTTTTATTGCCATCGCAACTCCCAAAATTCAGATTTAATGATTTTTGTTTTACAATAGCTGGTATCATTGTCTTTCCTTTCAAAATATGAATATTATTGTGACCTCATTTGTTGTTTTATTTACCTAATTTGCATAGTTAGTACACTAGTGTGTTATGATCAAAAATATTAACCGTCTCTATACACTCCCAATGTTCATAATATGATGAAAACAGAATATATATAGGTTTGACCACGGCGAGTGACCAATACAACATACACATGTATATACATCTCGTATCCACTTACAGCAGATATGTCAACAAATAGTACGATTATAAACAATATTTATAATATACAAATCAATGTTTATTTGAAAATGAATTCTCACACGATTTCGCTATCTCTTTCGAGTGTGAGGGTGGGACTTACGCTGGGTGTTGACATATTACACTCTTCGCAACCCATTCCATGGTATCTTTCTCAGTCTAAATGAGGCTGAGATTGATACAATCTGGCGTGGGAACTGCACGTTGGTATGCTAACATATATGTTGGTGTGTATACATGTATATTTTGTAAACTAGTAATGCATAATAGTGATAAACAATAGCATGCCAGCAAATTACGGGTATTTAGCTGCATTTACTTGAAAGCACAATATGCAATAATGTGTAATATACATCTTCACATCTAACATGGACTTACACATACCCGTTGAATGTTTAGCTCCAAAACTATTGTATGTGGATTGTGCATCATGAAATTTGTAAATCGGAATATTATGTTGTTTTTTGTTGTTTTTTGACGAATATCCACACGCAACATATATACAGTGTTTTCTATACCGGAGCTCCAGATAAAGTGCGTAATTTGAGTGGATTTTCGTTGTTCTGTTGTGGGTGGCGAGCTGGAAGCGCCTCAGAATCGTCTCAGTGATGTGATTCGGGGGCGCTCCCGACTATTCAGAAAAAAGTTATAATCTCTAACGGAAAATAATTGAAATATGAAAAAAAACAACATATGTAATTCATCAACGTTTACAATATTACTATGTACAATGTATACACTATTATGGCTATTGTACAGGTCGTGAAAATTATCAAGAGTTGTGTCATATGTGTTATAACATGTAAACTAGCATTGTTTCTACATAATTGTTTAACATAGTATGTCGGTTTTGTTTTTGTTTTGGAAGGAAACTCGCATGTTATGAACGACGAGAGTAGCTCCAGATTAGCCGGCGTACTCGCGCTGGTTGGTCGGGCTCTGCGCTAATCGAACACAACCTAAAATTAATAGCAAAATATAATTATTCATGTATCTACATAATAATGTGAATGCAAATGTAATCTTTATGACGGCAAATAAAATAGGGTTTCCTTTCACAACGGCAGGGCCACGTATAATTCATAGTTGATGATTCGGTGACTCTTGTTCAAAATTTTCCACTGATGCAACTCTCACATTCCCCTCTTATCTGTCTCCTTCTGTTCACGGCTGTTGAATCGTTGATGAACTATATGTCAGTGAGTAGTGTGATTGATTAAATACACGTTAATATTGATAGAATAATATGGACTTAAAAATAGGAAGCTTCAATGTAAAGGGTATGGGGTCAAAAGTCAAGCGACTACAACTTTTCGAATGGATTAAAAGAAAATGATTATGACATATGCTTCATCCAAGAGGCACACTTCACTATACATGACAAAACACAGTGGGAAAGTGAATGGGGTGGAGACGCTTTTTTTAGTGGGGAATTCAGTAATAAGGAAGGTATATGTATTCTAATAAAACCAGGTTTGGACCATGAAACTGTATATTATGAAAACATTGTAACTGGTAGAATTCAAACTCTTAAAATCAGCATATCCGACAAAGAATACACATTAATTAACATATATGGGCCAAATGAAAATAGTTTTCAATTTTATCAAAATTTCGAGACATATTTAGAATCTGTAAACAGGATACGCTAATAATAGGAGGGGACTTCAATATTATTTTAGATCCCGACCTTGATAAAGAAAAAAATGGTAGACATGATGCTAACAAAAAAACAAGAGAAAAAATAGTGTCGATTATGAACAAATTTAATCTACATGATATCTGGAGAATCCTTAACCCTAATACTAAAAAATTCACATGGCACTCTAATACTAAACCACCAATATTCTGTCGATTGGACTTTATTCTAATATCGGAGAACATAATAAATAGAATAACAAAAAGCAAAATCACTACAGGAATTAAATCAGACCATTCGATTATATATATAAAATTACTAACGCATTGTAATGAACGGGACCTGGCTACTTTAAAATAAATAATAGTCTGCTATTAAAACCGGATTACCAACAACTAATTAGAGATAATATAACAGCTATTGCCGATATTAACAATGACGCAAATCTTAACACATTGTGGGAAATTATAAAAGGAACGATAAGAAATGAAACAATAAAATTTGCATCGAAAGAAAATAAAATAAATTTAAAGTTAGAAAGAAAACTCATAGAAGAAATAGATCAACTGGAAACAGAATACGCAAACAATATATCGGACACCACTTTATTAGAATTACAATCTAAAAAAACAAACAAAGTCTAGAGGACATCCATGAAAAGAAAGTAAGAGGAAGTATCATACGATCAAAAGCAGAATATATAGAGGGTAATGAAAAAAATACAAAATATTTTGCAAATTTAGAAAGGAAACGAGCAGAGAACAAAACTATAGTCCGATTAAATGTAAATGGAAAAAATGTCACGAAAAATGAAGATATATTACACGAGCAAAACGAATACTATAAAAAGCTATATAGCAAAAAAGATGTTCAGAATAGTAATCACAATTTGTTTACAAACAACGATCAGAATAAATTATCTGAAGAAAACAAACAGCTATGCGAAGGTAATCTTTCCGAATATGAATGTAGCACTGCTCTAAAAGAAATGAATAATAATAAAAGCCCAGGCTCCGATGGACTAACAGTAGAATTTTTTAAAATATTCTGGAATGATATAAAAAAGTATTATATAGAATCTTTCAACTATTCATTAACAAACGGGTCGCTAAGCGAAATGCAAAAACAAGGAATAATAACATTACTACCGAAAAAGGGCGACTTATCAATATTAACAAATTGGAGACCCATATCATTGCTTAATGTAGATTATAAAATAGCATCTAAGACGATTGCAAATAGAATTAAAAAAGTTCTACCATCAATAATAGATTATTCACAAACTGGATTTCTTAAGGGAAGATATATTGGAGAAAACATTAGAACTCTTTACGAAGCAATTGATCATCTTAACGAAAATGATGCCCCAGGTCTCTTTTTTTTTCGCAGACTTCGAAAAAGCATTTGATACTGTTGAACATACATACCTTTTGAAAACATTGGACTATTTTAATTTTGGTAATGATATATCTTAATTGGATCAAACTATTTTACTCTGATGCAAAAAGTTGTGTAACAAATAACGGATACTTATCAGAATTCTTTTCAATACAAAGAGGTGTGCGTCAGGGCTGTCCGTATCATCCGTATCTTTTTATTATGGCCATTGAAATATTATCACAATCTATCATAAATGAAGCAGATATAACCGGAGTCAAAATGTATGATGTAGAACTAAAGAACACAATGTTTGCTGACGATGCAACCTTTATGACAGACGGCTCTCAAAAATCCTTCAAAAAGTTAATATACATAATAGACGAATTCAGTATGATTTCTGGCCTAAAACTTAACATTAAAAAATCAACAGTAATGAGAATAGGTGCTCTTAAACATACAGAAACCAAATTTTGCCCCAACAAACAATTTACTTGGACCTCACACAGCGCGAAAACATTAGGCATCACATTCCTAAATGATAATATTAATACCCATGACCATAATTTTTTTACAAAAATCTTAGAACAGTGCCTAGACAAATGGAAACACAGAAAGCTCAGCTTACTCGGAAAAATCACGGTAATAAAAACATTTGCTGCCCCAAAATTAATATACCCATTGACAGTTTTACATGATCCACCAGAACATATGATAAAACGTGTAAGAACCAAGTTATTTCAATTTTTATGGGATAACAAGCCTGATAAAGTAAAAAGAAATACAATTATTCAAGCTTACGAAAAAGGGGGACTAAAAATGTCAGACATCGATAGTTTTATTACTTCAATAAGAGCTTCATGGGTAAAAAGAATATGCGATACTACTAACATAGGGAAATGGAAAGCAATTTACGAAAAATACTTGAAAAATATGGCGGGACTTTTATTTTCGAATGTAACTTGAAACCGGAAGACATACAAAACATAGTGAAAAATAAATTCCTGAACAATGTTTTGAAATCTTGGGCAAGTATAAACTATTCTTCTCAAACAGATACAGTATCAAAAGAAATAATTTGGAACAACTCTAATATAAAACATCAAAATAAAACTTTGTTTCATAGACACTGGTTTGATAAGGGTATCAAGTACATCGAACAATTATACGATTATAGAACAAAAACTTTTCTGACATTCGGTGATATTGTAGAGTTATTCAGCATAAGAAATGATGATTTTATGAAATATCAATGTATATTAAATAGTATAAATCCAATATGGAAAGAAACAATAAAAACAGAACAAATAAACATAATACAACTGTCTGAAACACTGAAATCAAGGGTACAAAAAAGCAAATACGTTAATAAATTACTTTATACAATACAAACAGAAAAAAAAATCACTGAAGAAAAAAAGTCTGAAAAAAAATGGATAGCTGAATTTCCGGAAGCCAACTTAAACTGGAAACATATTTACATGTCAACCTTTAATTGTACTATAGATTCCACATTGCGGAATTTTCAATATAAATACCTTATGCGAATGAATGGAACAAATAAATTACTCTTTCGATGTAACCTAATTAATAGTAGTTTATGCGATTTTTGCTCTATGTATGTAGAAACTATAAAACATTTGTTTTGGGAATGTACTCATGTACAACATATGTGGTCACAGTTACGTACCTATTTTAATGAAAAAGGTTTTACTTACGCTGTAAATTTCCAAAGTATTTCTTTAGGAATAGATGAAAGTACACACAAGGCACAACAATTTAATTTTATACTCATATTAGCCAAATACTTTATTGTTAAATGTAAATATGAAAACCGGGAAATTGCTTTCGAACCGTTTATAAACTACTTAAAATATAGGATAAATTTAGAAGAGTTAATAGCTACTAAAAAAGACAAACTTGAGCAACACAACATTAAATGGGATGTTTTTCAAACATAGGTATGTTTTTTTGGGCATAGTAGTGAAGGTTCAATCACACTAACCACACAAAAGTAAAGGAATATATATATAAAAAAAAAAAAATCAATTCAAGCGGATGTGAACAAAAGGGGACATATTTTATACTTTTCGATACTCTTCCTTCTTCCTGATTGTACTTTACCATCTATGCTTTTCTATATTCTTTTTGTCTTCTCTTTCTCTAAAAACTTATTTTCAAGTACAATGAGTGCATGTGCAATCATTTCATAGCGACTTTAGTCACAGTGTGTTGCATGTGCAATCATTTCATAGCGACTTTAGTCACAGTGTGTTAGTTAATAATACATGTGTTGTATTGTATGTACATGTTGTATTTAAAAATAATAAAAAATATTAAATAAAAAAAAAAATAAATAAAAAAAAATAGATCGATCTAGATGATATACATTGAGAGACCACACGGGATCAGTCGCGCGGCGGCTACCACCTTCGAGCTCTCCCGGTTGATAGAGGTACCGGACGTCAATATCTGATGGAAGCCGCTGCTCCTCTAAACCAACGGGTCGCCCGCGCGAGACGGCAGAGGGCTCGCTCGTCACCCTTTTAAACTTGATAGCATCTACAGGCTTCTTACCTATCAATCTGGTCACCTCTCCGTTCAGTGCGGAGACCACGGCGGGCAGTCTGGCCACCCACTCGGTCGATCGCGAATGAGGGTCTACAAGTTCTTTAGCGTATTGGTGTCCGAACAGTCTCTCAGCCAGGGTTCGATTGAAGCGTTCCACGATCCCCTGGTCCCGGTGGATGTTGACGCGGCCGCGTCTGACAGAAACGTCATGCTTAGACAATAGATGAGAGACCGCGCCCATGAACTCGCGGCCGGGATCGACCTGGAGAAGATTCGGCCATTTGAGAGGACTCCTCTTATATATTCGGGAGAGAGCCTCGGCCACCTCCTTAGACTCTTTAGTGACCAACGGCTCAGCCCCCTTATAACGACTCGCTACGTCAACGATTGTCAGCGCGTACTTGTACGTCTTACGACCAACACGATCGTGAAGGAGAAACAGGAGATCCGCTTGGTGAAGTTGGTTCGGTACCGGCACGTCGACTTTCGGGCGCGGAATATTGTGAGGCGCGGGTAAATAGATCTGCCAGATGGCCTGCTTCTTGAGCCATTCCTTGACAGCGTTTTCTGAAACCTTGGTCGCCGCCGCGATGTTCTTGATGGCAGCGAGTCCCTTCCAGTAGCCGCGCGGGCTATAGTACGCGTTCGCTAGCTTGCGCGTTAGGCGAACCGATAGTTTGGTATTAAGTTTGCGCGTGTTCATCGTATGCGATGTATTCTAATATATCGGACAATCTCCAACATGCCCTCGCCAGATCGTCCGGTAACTGCGTCGATAATAATAAACCTTTGTTGGAAGCACAATCGCGATTGGGGGTTAAGTTCTGAAGGAACTTGGGAAAATCTAATCCCCCAGGATTGGTGGAGGAATCTAACATCCGCTTTGCGAAAAGGGTGGCCGCTTTTTCGTCCTCCCGCCACGTCTCGAGAGAATCTCGGGCCAGACGAATCATACCCTTTGCACCAACCATGCGGTGTTTAAGGGCAGTGTAGCCTACATCAATCATAGCAAAATATAGTTCGTCAACTGACATCGTTCTATATATATATATTTATAAAAAAAGTTATTTAAAATAATTAAATAAATTAAATAAATAAATAAATAAAATCTCGATTGAATATAGTAGCCGACGAGCCCCACCACACCCATTCCCACGACGATGAACGCGATCTCGCGGTCTTTTTGGGGCTCTGACGGTACATAGAAATCTGAAAGTTGGGGCTCGCGATCCAGCGGCGCGAGACTTTTCTGCGGATATGCCAGCGCGTACTCGCGGTTGTCTTCTTCAACGTTCTGAAAAGTTTGTGCGGCGTGATTTTCGCGGCGAAGCTCTTCATTGACCCAGTCAAGATGGGCGGTTCGTTTTTTCGACCACGCTTCCTTTGCGCTATTGAGTTGTTCTGCAGCTAAATCGTGACGCTTACGCTCCTCATCCACGTTCGAGCTTCTCATTTTAGAGAATATAAAGTTGCTACCGCTGAACGCCAATGCGTTTACGAGCGCACCACCTACTATTACTGCGATTGAAGCCATTTATTTCCATATATTAACTGGTAGAATTCCAGCTTTAACTAGATAATCTCGGGTCCAAACTGCGGCCGCTACATCTAAGGTCGCGAGCCCTACGTCTCTCGCAGTAAAGTCCAATTTGGGAGCGGATCCTCCTAGGGCCATCTTTGATAGTCGAGCATACCCAATACTGAAACCCGATATCACCACGGCGTGATAAAGCGCATTCACTAACATTTTACCATCTTGTTCAGCCATTATAATTATTGCATATAAAAGGGGTGGCGATCAATGTTTAAATGGGGCGCATCCAATCGCGATTGGTGTTTCGTAACTTTCTTCTGAACACTGGCTGGTTGTTTTTTTGATAATATGGGGTATTTCCACATGCACAGGGCACCAACAACTGCCAGACCACCACCAACAACCCAACTCCAATTCACGAATTTGGGTTCAATCGGATTCGCCCAACTCCAACGGCAGTTGGTATTGGGTGTTGAGTGTGCTTTCAATTCGTGAATTGGGGGTGTTGTTGTACTCAACTCTGTCTTCAGATGTTTTGCTGTCTCCGTCCCCGATTGCAACGACTGTTTAGCCTCTCGAAGCTCGGCGAGTATTTTATCTTGTTTAACTTTTCGGGTGGCAGCCGCCGCCCGCCCAGCTGCCTGTCTTTTGGGATTTTTTATATGCGGTATGTCATCCAGTGGCGGAGTAACACTCGGGTTCGATTGGGTTGTAGCAATCGGGTTCAACTCCGTCACTCTCGCGGGTGTGTCTTGTGTCATCATTTATAATATTAGGGCTTATAGTTCGTGGGCATATATGTCCAAATTGACAGTGTTTACCCGTGGTCAACGTGGTTGTCAGCGGAGCTAAGTACATTCCAAACTTGTGATAAATTGAGCAGCAGGCTGTTCTAAGAGTGTGACCTATAAAAGGGTCAGTCTCTAGATCGTCAATCAATCCCGCGGTGTTTGGTATAGGGAGAAGTATACTAACGGCGGTTGCGTACAAATGAATAGCCGCCGATCCGAGAGTTTTTGTCATCTCCGGACCTAACCTAGATTCGTATCGCGCATACATTTTATCAATCTCCGCATCTGATATCTTATCCACCTGAAAAACTGAGAGACGCCTACCGAGATAATGCTCCGATTGTCCCCCAGCAACCAGCGCAGCTAGCCGCTCTCGTCGCGCCGCATTTTCATTTTCATTCGGAGTCGTTGCACTCAACCCAATACCAACCGCCGTTGGAGTTGATTCCGATTGCTCTGTCGGATCATTATCTATGTTGGCAGTCGGAGTTGAGGTTTCTTCTATTAGCTGATCGAGAAGTTCGTCGCAGTTCATTTTTCTTAAAATTAATTTAACTATTCTAACAAGTCTCATCACTTTAACATATTGCAAAGCGCACCACCCGATACTTATGATCACCATTATGCTCGCAACAAAGCTCGCAGCGGAGCACCAAATTGTTAACATTGTTAACCATTGTTCAGCATTTGTTCAACATTTGTTAAGCATTTGTTTAGCATTGTTCAGCATTGTTCAGCAATTGCTAAGCATTGTTAAGCATTGTTCAGCATTTGTTCAGTAATTGCTAATTAATTATAAAATTAATTGATAACTTCGTAAGTAGTTGGTTGATCAGTCTTTAGCAAAAGCTTGGCGTGCTTAGTTTCCGAAAGCATCTGTCGAACCTCCAGGCGCTCCTCGCACGTTGGGATAACGTCATTCTCTCGAAGACAGTCATCGAATGAGTCTCGGTCCTTGCAGTGAAAGAGGGCGACCCATTTCGTTGCTCGCGCAGATCCTTGAGGACGGCGTTGTACTTTTGAGTGGATATCCATACGCTTTGCCTAGCATGGCGGCCAGAAAATGCGAGCTCGGAGAGCATGTCCTTCTTTTTGGTCATCGCCGCCGTTGGCCGAGCAATCGTCAATCACGTATAGGGTGGGCTCACCCTGGAATTTTTGGTATAAACCACGCAACCAATCGTGAAGTCTATCACCGGGGTCAATAACGTATACCTCAGGGTCGGTCCATATCCACGGGCGCCGCTGATAAGTATCGTTGTGCCACACAGTGGGACACAGGATCACAATATGACGAAAGGCATCGCGGTAGGAGCCCTCGAGCAAGTCTAGGATGAAAACCGTTTTTCCACATCCTGTCTGCCCACATATTATGGCAGAGTGGGCATCTCCAATCGTGAATTGGTATTGATTGCTAATTTTCTTAATTAATTCTTTAGAATTATCAAATTTATTAATTAATAAATCGTTAGAATGATTGCTAATTTTCTTAAAATTAATTAAATCAGTAGAGTGCTGAGACGTATCGGCCATCTTCGATGTTGAGTTGTGCGTCTGTAATTATATATAAGTACATGTTCAATGGCCCGGCTCCGTCCGCCTCTTTGGTTATCTGGATCGTCACACCCTCGCTAGCGTTCTCAACTTGGCGTCCGCTGCCGTGTATTTGGTCGTCGTCGCTGGCTCGCATGTCTAGCCATAACGCGTATTTGGTATTCAGGAACTCCGCGAGGGAGACGGACGAGAGATGCAGGTCTTTGGCAACCGCTGCAACCTCCGGAGAGCGCTTAGAGCCGGCAGCAAACTGCTTTCTTACTTCGTCCCACTGCTGGTGCGCGCAAAGACCCGCGCTGTAGAGTTGATTGCGAACTCCCTCGATCGTCACCTCTACCTTCGTGATTTTGGGGTTATAGAATTTGTCGGTTTTTCTAGCACCGAACGCGAATCGAGCATCCTCGAACAACATCATTATACCTTTCATCGAGCGGGCGGGTACGTTGACGTTAATATTCCACAATGTGTCGCCTTTGTCTTTCGTCATCTTGCGATGGCGAAGAACTCGGTCGTAAAGTATGGCAACGTGCCCGGCGTACTGGGTTCTGATCAATCGCGCGAGTTCGGGCATCGTGACCATGTCGTACTCCAGCGAAACATTATCGATCGTATACGTCGATAACATGTCGCTGGTTATGAGAACTCGGCCGTAGTCGTTGAACGTTAGTTCGTATTCGAGGCGGTCAGCCAAAGCGCTCTGATAGTAGGGCATGTGACTCTCCAGCAACTCAAAGTCGAGCGGTTGCCGTAAGCGCCCCCGACCGCATTGTCACTCGCGTTGTTATCTACCTTGTTACCAGCCCCGATTCTAAGTTTGGTTACGTTCTTATTTTTGCTGGTGTCAATACACTGATAGACAGCGTTTTCACGCTCTTGCGCCGTCTTCCATAGGTCCTGATAACAATGGTAGACGTCGCTGTCGTCGATCGACATCACCTCATTACCAGAAATCTTTATCATGGTCTTCTTGACGATGGCGCGACCAAGGTTCTGAACGACGGTTCGGTCCTCGTCCGTCGACGTCAGCGAAATAGTGAAAGCGAGGCGAACAGTACCCGGCACAATGACGTCGTTAGCTCCGAGGTTGGGGAAGCGGACCAAGAGCTGCTGGTTCTGGTCGATCGTCGATGGGTTGTTCGTAATAACGACACTCTGTCTCACGCCTTTTGCCCCGAGGGGCTCACGCAGTCTGCGGTATGGATTGAGTTTGCGACCGTATTGACTCGAAGACATAATTTAGTGAATGTATATTAAACCCGTATGGTTTTGTCTTTAATACATAATTAATTTTAAGAAATTAATATGGCTGATTACGATAATGACATGTATGAAATCGGCAGAGACGATTACCTCAATGCGGATGATGATGACATAGATGATTATAATGACGAAACGCCCTTGATACAGACTCCAGTTCCAATCCAATCGTGGAAATTAGGTGGCGCTACCAGCAGCGTTGGTCAAAGTCGGGAATTACTCGAGGGAGCTGTAAACGACTACTACAACAGTTTAGCAGAAATCGGTCTGGTCCCGTCTGTCGGTCGCGACTACTCCAAATTCGAATTGGATCTGCGTGGTAGATTGCGACTAAAAGCATCAAATGTCCCGATCGTCAACACGATGACCGGTAAACCCCTATCGCTAAACACCATTGCCGGAAACCGGGGCAGTGGCCAACTCATAAGGAGCGAACTAGGATTTCCAGATTGGACGCGTGGTAAAACAATTATGCCGACCCGCGCTGTAGAGGCCCTACAGTCTACCGACGAAACGATGGCGAAAACGGCCGCCGATATAGAAACTGTTGAGCTCAGCGAACTCCCTCGAGTAGCCACCGACGCTATTAACACGATGGAGACCACGTTCAGCGAAATCGACCTGTCTAACGATGACCCACTGTTACCTCTTCTCGAACTCGGGGCCTCGATAAGGTTATGCAAACGGTACGGGGTGAGCTGGTCCTTAACCTCTCCAAACTCTCGTCGCTGGATGAACATATCGCGCTAGAAGAAAGAAAACTGGAGGAAGCCGGTGTCGATATAGAATCTACCGAGCGGATCACCGAACGCCTACAGTCGTTGCGTGATGAAAGAGCAGCTCGTTTGGAGGCCGCCTCGACTAACCTTGAGGCTCTCCGCAACCAATAAGTCGGATCCGCGAAACAATCTCGAGGGTCCTGCACGAGGAGACGACACTCGGTGAGCGTCTTCACACTCTGTTCAGAGAACAGGGCATCACGATAGCAAGCATCCTCGTTGCTATCAGCATGACTATATCAACCATAGTTCTAGCTTTCACTGGTGGTGCGGTGCCACCACCCGCGCCAGCACCAGCACCCGCACCAGCACCCGCGCCATCAGGCGGAGCCAAGGAGTGGGTAAAAAACAACTAAAAGCCCTCGCCAGTCTCCTGGCTAAATTAGCCGAAAAGGCGGCTGCCGCACTACCTGGACTGATCGGAAGTATCGTTTCTTACTTGCTATCTATATTATCAAAAACGGCCGGATGGCTAGCCAAAAATACTTGGGCTTTAATCGTGGCAATCGCCGGTCTCCTACTATTCTTCGCCAGAGAGTTCCTAAAACCAAAGCGTAAATAATCCGATCGCCACGAGGGCGACGACGAGCCCTAATTTCTCCTCCTCGTGTGTTGTGCTTCCAATCTCGATTGGTGTTTCAACATTGCGCTTGATGATATCCGTGTTCACGTTACCGTTGTGACCGATTTTTTGATTGGCGGTGGCGATTACGATTTGATTATTGTAACCATCAACCGGGTCGTCTCGTAGTATCATATTGCTCGGCGCCATATAAAGACCTATTCCAAATACATAGTCCACTGGGGTGCTGGCAGTCTGCAAAACGTCTTGATAATTCTGGATCGCCTTCTCCAGGTCCACCTTAGCTGAGATGGCGTCCTCTACAAGTGCCAAGAATTGTTTTTGTGCATCAAACGCTGTTCCTGTGCCCAGTATAGAACTGCGAGTTTGCTTCTGTGCGCCGAGGATGGCCCAGACGTACGTGCGAATAGATTCGTTGACGCGAGTAACCCGGCCTGCGTGAACCCTAGACCCTTATCTAACATAAATGTGGTCCACGCGTTCTGAACCTCAGCAGCCTGCTGTATGTAATCGACGTGAGCCCGTTTCGGAGGTAACATTTTACAAGAAAACACGCCACAGTGCCGACCTCCAGACACTTCTGGCCCGAAAGTCATAGTCGCGGGGTCAAAATTCCCGGCGTTCCGACTGACGATGTGGTCACCGGAGTAATCGTGTCTAAAATCAGTCTGCGTCCAATTCCCGGACTGGCCCCGAATGAGAACGTCCCCGAGGCCGGTGGTGGTAGGAAATGCTTTCTGCCTCCAGTCCGCGTCTTTTGAAACGTTAAATTCGTTACACAGTCTTTCAAACGCCATACGGTCGTATGCGTTGGAAATGGGATCCCAGGCGTCGTCTTGAGGTAGAGAAATACCTAGTTCTTTGAGAATCCTCCTAATAATATAATACGTGTGAAAGTTGTAGACACTTCGGAGCATGATATTCTTGGATGTTAGATGGTCTTTATGTGAAATCCACACCCGGCTGTTGCGCACCATACAGCAAAATTTAGCTGGTTCTGCCAAAACTGCATCGGTGTGGCTTTCCACCCGTTTACCGCCTCCATCGTAGTAATCTTGGGCAGCCTATATTTCTCAAACGTGTTAGGGAAATTGGTGGCAAAGCCACTGTCCGGTCTAACCGTTACGGTTGGGTGTACAAGGCGGTTAACAACGTCTTTTTGCGTGTATTTACCACCGACCGCGTACTTTGCATTAGAGTTAAAGCTAAATGCTTTTGTATCCATTGAAAGATATTATTATGTTTGCTACTATCACTAATGTTCAAAAAGGGAGTTGTGAACTTCAAAAATTAATAGACAACTGCTGCGGACAACGCCGGGTAGGCCTTAGATCAATCACGTTCACGGTCGGGTGGAAAAAAACGTTGAAACGCTCGAGTTTTTCACATCAGAAGTCGAGGGTGTAAGCCATGTGGCTTTCGGAAACTACCTCATAACTGAACCAGTGACCTCAGGATTTCGTAGAACTCCAGATGCTATAGTACCTCACGGTCTTTGGAGTTTCGGAGATCTCCAAGCTTTTGTCGCGGAGAAGATTCCTGGTGTAGTCACTCTCGCAATCTCGAAAGCCACGGGGCTCACGACATTGACCGTTGATAGGCGTTTAAGGATCTCACCGGGGTTGGGCTCACTGTTAGGATTTAAAATAACATACCCTTACAACGATGACGGAGTGTTTGATCCTGGCGAGCACGTCGGCACGACCCCTGTGAACTTCGCCGTCACGAAAACTCTCGGGGTGCACCTGGATCGGGTGAACACATCGTACAACACGGTAGACGGCACTCCCACCACATTACTGAAAACCGTGCCCGCCAGCGACTGTTTCTATGGTGAGACCCTGACCTTAGACTTCCCACACCCCGAGATGAAAGTTTTGGAATCGGGACACATCCACGAGTTGAAGATTTCTATTCTCGATGATAAAGGGCGAGAGTTGAAGAACGATTACCCGATTTCGGTCGTCCTAGAAATTTCAAATTAATTAATTTTAAGAAAATTATTTAGAATTAAACGCATGTTCGTAATATATATATTATCAACATTATTGAAAATGAGTATATACGGACCAGGTAGTTCTTCCGATTGGGTGACAAATTCAAAGAATTTGGAACCGACAGAAGGGGGATTCATCCCGACAGAGGGCGACTTTTTAACTACCCAAAAAACAAAGGCCTTGATCAATAGAACTATATCGAGGGCCACGGACGAGATTCACAAGAGTCTACTGTCACAACTTAGAGAATATGCCCTGGCTGTGAATACACAAAGTCGTGAAGAAACGCATACGGAACTAAACGAACTAGACAAAAAAATAACCAAATTTCGAAAAGAGGCCCGGTCGGGTATTGAGAAAGTCCGAGAAGACCACCAGGCGGACCTTACGGAGGCTTATGATGCGTTGCTCTTAAAGGACACTCTCATCAGTGAAGCGACACTTACCGAACTAGACGGGAAAATAACAAAATTTCGAAAAGAGACCAGGTCGGATATTGATAAAGTCCGAGAAGACCGCCAGGCGGCCCTTACGGAGGGTTATGATACGTTGCGCTTAGAGGACTCTCTCATCAGAGAAGCAGCACTTACCGAACTAGACAAAAAAATAACCAAATTTCGAAAAGAGGCCACGTCGGGTATTGAGAAAACCCGAGAAGACCACCAGGCGGACCTTACGGAGGCTTATAGGGTGTTGCGCTTAGAGGACTCTCTCAGCAAAGAAGCGGCGGTTGTTGAACTAGACGGAAAAATAACCGAATTTCGAAAAGAGACCCGGTCGGGTATCGATAAAGTCCGAGAAGACCCCCAGTCGAACCTTGCGGAGGCCCTTGCGGAGGCTTATGATGCGTTGCGCTTAGAGGACTCTCTCAGCAAAGAAGCTACACTTACCGAACTAGACGGGAAAATAGCCGAATTTCTGAAAGAGACCAGGTTGAGGGGGTCCGAGAAGACCACAAGGAGGCCATTGCGGAGGCTTATGGGGCGTTGCGCTCAGAGGACTCTCTCAACAGAGAAGCGGCACTTACAGAACTAGACGAAAAAATAACCAAATTTCGAAAAGAGGCCCGGTTGGGGGTTGAGGGTGTCTGAACGGGTATTGAGAAAGCCCGAGAAGACCACCAGGCGGACCTTACGGAGGCTTATAGGGTGTTGCGCTCAGAGGACTCTCTCAGAGAAGCGGCGGTTGGTGAACTAGACGGAAAAATAACCGAATTTCGAAAAGAGTCCCGGTCGGGTATTGAGAAAGCCCGAGAAGACCACCAGGCAGCCCTTGCGAAGGCTTATGAAGCGTTGCGCTCAGAGGACTCTCTCATCAGAGAAGCGGCGGTTGCTGAACTAGACGGGAAAATAACCGAATTTCAAAAAGAAGCCCGGTCGGGTGTTCAGAAAGCCCTAAAAGGCCACCAGGCGACCATTACGGAGGCTTATGATGCGTTGCGCTTAGAGGACTCTCTCAGTAGAGAAGCGGCACTTACCGAACTAGACGGAAAGATAACCGAAGTTTCCGATAACCTGAAACATGATCGTATAGCCGCGACCAAAGCTCTTGAGGAGGCCTCTTATAATATTCGTACTGAGGCATATAACGCAAACAGTGCGCTTGCCGGAATAGTGCGAACAATGAAAACGCTAAAACGTGCCATCACAGTTTGGGCTGAGAAGCGGGGCCCATTGGTTGAGGGGCACTATGAATATTCGTTCGGTGCCAAAGCGAGTAATAAATGTGGGGGATACACTATGACAGCCCGCGGGGTGAAGTTATCCAAATGGCGGTCTGCTCGGTTAATGGTAGTGGTAAACCTGTGGGCGCGGTCGCGATAAATATTGTAGTAGATGGGGAAGAACGGGGGGTTGGAGTCACTAAAATCTCTGGAGATAGTTCGACGGTGGTTTCGTTCTCCGGTTATGATCGAATTAGACTTTCCAAAGGTAGTGTTATTAACTTTGTTACGAAAATCGGTGACACAGAGAGTTCTTCCACTATTGTCTCGTTGTTAATTGAACTTATTTTGTAAATACTAATATATTGAAATAAATTTGTAAAATTTAAATATGAACGAATCAATGCTTCCAATTGTCAATTTCATTTTAGTTAGAGAATATACAAATAGAAAAAGAAACGCTAAAAAATAGAGGCGCGCGATGAACATTGCTGAAGTATCTAGCACGGCTCTGGCGAGTGTTTCTGTGTTGTGTGGGGCGGGGACAGCTGCAACTATATCCACCATTATAACGGTTCCCGTAGCGGGGATTTTATGTGCGGTGTTGGCCGTTTCTGGGTTGTTGTGTATGATAATTAGGGCATCGGGTGGAAAACTCGAGAAAAAATGTAGAAAACATGATAGAATATCCGTTCTCGCCAGGTCGAAGAAAAATACCATCGACGTTATGGTGTCCAAAGCGTTGGCCGATAAGAAAATATCAAATTTAGAGTTTGAATCCGTGGTGGAAGAAATGGGGAGATATGAACAATTAAAAAATGATATATTTACCTGGTTATTTACCTGGTGTCGAGGCCTTACTGTAAGCATTTAAGCTTGTAATGGCCCATCGTAGCATCTTATCATAGCAGTAGTTTTTCTTTACGAGAGCGCTATTTAACTTAGTATGTTGTAAATTTGTATCTGTGATTCTTCCAGGCTGTATTCAGGTTCGATTTAAAACTATTTACAGATTCAGCTTCAACACAGTTTGTAGGAAGAGAATTCCACTCGTTGACAACCCGCTAGGAGAATACACTTGCTCTTTGCTGAGTTCTGTTCTGTCGTTTGGATATCTTGTAGTTGTGGCCCCTTGTTCTTGTGGATGTATTCATAGTAAAAAATATTTCCTTATCGAGCTTATCAATTTCATGAATTATTTTGTAGACTTGAACTTGGTCACAGCGTTCCCTTCGGTAACTTAATGTTGGTAGACCTAATATTTTCATTCTTTCCTCGTACTCTAAATGTTTTATGTCGTCCACTAGTTTGGATGCCCTTCTTTGTACGTTTTCAATTAGAAAGATGTCCTTTTGTAGGTATGGTGACCAAACTGCTGTCCCGTATTCCATATGAGGCCGAACAAGTGTTTTATATAGCAACAGGAACATATCTTTATCGATATATGAAAAAGTTCTGTTAATAATGCCGAGCATGCTGTTTGCCTTGTTTACACATTTTCTGACTTGCTCTGTGAACTTTAAATCCTTTTGGAATAGTATGCCCAAGTCACATTTTGAGTCTACTTGTAGTATTTCAGTGTCTGACATGTGATACTTATGATTTTCATTGTTTCTACCTATATGCATAGATTTACATTTGCTGGAATTGAATTTCAGGTCCCAGGTATTTGACCAGTCGAATAGGTTATTTAAGTCCTTTTGTAGGTTCATACAGTCTTCCTCACCTCTGACAGTCGAATATATCTTGGTATCGTCAGCGAATATCTTCATTAGATTTTTCACGATATCTGGTAGATCGTTAATGAAAACGAGGAACAATGTAGGGCCTAATACACTCCCCTGCGGTATACCACTCAGAACGTCCGCCCAGTTAGATTCTTGGTTATCAATCACGACCCGTTGCTTCCTGTCACTTAGAAAATGTCTTATCCATTCAAGAACTTTACCTCTGATTCCGTACGAGAATAGCTTGTTTGCGAGACGTTGGTGTGGAACGGTATCAAATGCCTTTCTAAAGTCTAGATAAATAACGTCAATTTTTTCGTGATTGTCTAATGCTTTTGACCATTCTTCAAATATACATAGCAACTGTGTAACACATGAGTGGCCACTACGGAAACCAAACTGATGAACAGAGAATAAACTGTTTTCCTCCATGTGTGACATTATCAAGATGGTCCTTTACAATGGATTCCAGTAGTTTGCAAATAACACACGTTAGGCTGACTGGTCTGTAGTTTTCCGCTTTCTTTTTATCACCCTTTTTGAAAATAGGTGCAACATGTGCTGATTTCCACTGCATGGGTACCTCCCCGGCGTTCAATGATTTATTGAATAACACAGTTAATGGTTTTATAATATGGTCCTTAATTTCGAATAACAGCTTGTTATGAAATCCATCTGGTCCGGGCGATTTTGTAACATTCAACTTCTTAAGTTTGTTGTACACGGTTTCTTCCGTTATCTCAAATTCATTTAGCATATTGTCGAAGTTCCTGTCCGGTAGTGTGGGTACATTAACTAGACTCTCACGTGTAAATACACTGCTGAAGAACTTATTAAGAATTTCTGCATTTTCTTTGTTACTTGTCGTTAATGTTCCATCTTCCTTCATTAGATCACTGATTTTGTCCTTGGTTTTTGTTTGCGATTTCACATATTTCCAAAATAATTTGGGTTCACTTTTGACTTTGATCGCTATATTTCTTTCATATTCTCGCTTCTCATATCTAATTGTTCCCGTTGCTTCATTTCTGACTTTGGTATATTTCTCCCAGTTGTCATTACTCTTGCAGTTTCTATATTTAACCCATACTCTTCTCTTCCTATCAATTGTCTCTGCCGTTTTACGACTCATCCACGGTTTCCTGAACACCCACTTATCTGTAGTTAATGGTAGAAATGTATCTATCAGTGTATTAATCTTGGTGCTAAAGTGACACCACATTTCCTCAGCTGAGCAACTGTCGTCTATACCCCACTCACAATCTGTCAGAGTCTCATTCATAGCAACATAATCAGCCTTAAAGTAATTTGGTCGTTGAGAACTCCTTGGATTTGTTGGAATGTACCAAACATAGTCAAATATTAATAATAGCTAGGTGATCACTAACACCAAAGCACGCGCCACCATGCCCAAGATTGAGTGTACTGATTGGGATAAATTTAGGGAAAAACTTGGAGATAAAGTCGGAAGAAATGTTACAGCACCATTGTGATATTTTATAAAATAATTTTTTAAAAAATAATTAATTTTTTAATTTTCTTAATTTTATAATTTTCCTAATTTTTTCAAAATTATTAATTATTAATTATATTGGTGCAATAAACAAATTTACATACCTATACAACATGTGTTTTTCACTGAGAATTACGCCGTAATCGCATAACAAATTCAGTCGAGGATTACACTGTAACCGCCTGTGTAAATTGATACACTCGGCTCTGTTTACCTCGGCTATCAATTTACGCATGGTTACCCGTGTAATTGAAACATTGTCGTAAATCGATAATTGTACAACACTAGGTAATGTTTATCATAACAGCTTACATGGTCGTGTGGGTTAAGGCGATACTCTATAGAGACGAGGGTCGTGGGTTCGCGCCGCGGTTGGAGCTAAACATTTTTATTTATTTATTTCTATCCCTACAAATGTGATCGCTATGGTAAACAACTGCATGACAACGGCGTTCGGAGTCCGACCGCTTGAGGTTGATGAAAAATAAATTGCCAGTTTACAAAAAAAAAATAATGAGCAGACAACTCCGGCCGTTGTCATGGTAAACAACTGCATGACAACGGCGTTCCGAGTCCGACCGCTCGAGGTTGATGAAAAATAATTTCAGATAGCCCGTGTACATACCTTCGATAAGAAAAATACACTCGGCTATAAATTAATTAGTAGTTGTTTTTTTTTTCAATAATAATTTTTCAATATCTTTATAAGCGATCGTAGAAATGTACATCCGTAAACGAATCGTTGGGTTTTAAAATTTTTGTATAATACACCTTAGTTTCATATCCGATACGCATTATCCGTCTTAATGTTTGTATTTGCCTCTTGTATAGTTGACATAATTGCCGGTATAATATTGTAAATGTAACGTTTTTATCGGAGCGTAATAAATTACGCTGGTATTTCATATATTCGATATCGCCTAGTGTTCTCATTTTATAGAATTTATATACAGGATTATAACCCCCGTAAGCTTCGTAAACTTCTTCAACACAGTCATTAAAAATTTTCAATTCAAATTGTATTGTATTATCCATTTTCTCTAATAATATTGGTACTTATTTTTTCTGTTCAATTGGACGTGAAAAAAACATGATGTGTTTATGACACCAATATATACTTTCAAAAGTCAATTACCAATATAATTGGGACTCAAAAATTCATAAATTTGCTGTCGGGAGACCCAATTTTCCTCGTTAACCAATTTTTTGATTTTCGGGGGTGGTGGGGGTATTATAGAGGGTTATAAATGATATCACGGTAGGTGGTATCATTTTGACTCCCTTACTACTACTCACAGGTGTCGTGTGAGTTTAAAAATAGACTGTCGGAATGTCAAACTTGATATCGTCTGTGTGTTAAACGCGTCGCGTGTTTCGGAGAGTATTCGGAGGGGAGTTAACTCTGCCGAAAATGATAGCCTGTTACTAAATTTAGCGATGACCGCACGATTTGTGCCGCAAATGGGGGCAAATCACAACTTCAAAGCGCAACAAAATAATCCGATGTATTTTTGTACGTGGAACATCCGTTGATATTGTTCAGTGCAAGTAGTTTTTCATAATATTATTTTCAATTAGCAGTTAAACGTTGAGTAACACAATGCATTTTGTTGTTATGGTTACTCCAAGATATCACTACGGACCATCCCATCGAGAGGTGGGGGGGGGGGGGGGTGGGTTGGCTAACTGTCGGAGGCGATCCCAATACATAGGTTTACCCTATGTAAAAACTGAAAATGTTGTCATTAATCCCGGTTTTCGCACGGCGCGGCTCATATTTATTTCGATGTAAATCTTCCGTTATGATTTTGGGATCCATTTCTGCAGTAACGGTCACCGATCATGAGCTAACCTTTCCACAAATATAATAAGCCCCATATAAAGGAGCATGGACTGGTAACACCCACAGTTGAAAGATTCGGAGCTGTGACACAAGCAAAAATGCCCATGGCATTTGTTTGTGTCACAGACACCGGTCCACGTCTTCCACCTGTGGTAACACCAGTTGTTCGACAGGCCACAAATGTCATGAACTCCAATGCATCCAGTCACAGAACAGCCTCAGGTACAAGACTGGTCACATTTTCCACAACATCAAAAGCTCCATTACTTTATCCACAATGTCATAAGCCCCATTTCTCAAGTTTAGTTACGGATCATAAGCTCCATTTCTGTAGACTGGCCACAAAATGTCATTAGGTCCATTTGTTCATTCACGGTCTCAAATGTGTTTACCACCAGGATACACAACTCCGTAGGGTACTTGGCAGAATACATGCGCGAGTTAACTACCTTAGGTAACAAGTTGTTGTATATCGGGAGTTTCAGCCGCTGACTTTTCGGCTCAACGTTTCCTCAGTTATGGAGTGTATGTAACACACACTGATAGACACGTTACTGGTATAAACATACTAACACAACTGATGGGAGTTGTATAGTCGCTCTTTACGGGCATGTCGACTGTTGGTGTATACGCCGCGTAGAGACTAGCATTAAAGAAAGGTACATGCCCACTCGGTATAGGCACAAAATGTTCTTTATAATAATTAAATAAGAGTATACTTGTGTCGCTATTCCACCAGTTATAAAACGTACAAGTGCCCGCTATACAGATATAATCATTTAGTAATATTCCTTTTACTGATAGTGACTTGCGGTGGTATCAGGATATTTTCATATGCAAATGAGGCATGCTGTTTTTTTAATTATTTATACTAATTAAATGCATCACCTGCACAAATAATTATTTTCGACATATTATAAAGTATGATCATTGCACACCAAAAATAAATATAGAGAATAAATAGTAATGTGAGTTATCATTTTATGGAAACACGGTTATCGCCCCTGATATCAATGTGGACATTTGCGTTTGATATAAACTGTATAATAATGCCAATCAATACGTGGGGTAATGGTGAATGAATGTTGATTTTGCCAGAAAATGTCATAACTACTGAATATGCTGTCTGTCTCCCTATAATATAACCATACTGAGTGGACATGTACCTTTAAGCACATTGAATTTCGTGTCTACGCGCTTAGAAACGAGATAATTAAGAACCTTGATTTTCGTCTCTTTGCAGCATAGAAATGAAGGACCAAAATGTAACGTTAATGGTTATTAATGTTCTTTCCTACCCGACGTAAAAACGAAGTCGAAAGAAATATATGTAAGATTCTTAACTTTGAGTTCTACCCTGTGAATGAAAAAAGTGGCGAATTGTCACTAAGGTGCCACCATATACTTGCTATGTACACACAAACAGCATGCTGGCACAGAATCGATCAATCGGCAACGACCTGTTTTAACGTAGAGGAAACAGGAGTGCTCAGATTGGGGGAAAAACAGAACAGAAAACTTGTGTAATAGTATATCCCGTTAGCTTGGTTAAAAAATACTATTGGAGGGGTGGGTCATGAAGACAACGACATTATAGATTCTTATCACTGTATATGTAGTATGCCCGACGCCTGCTGTTTGCAAACGCCCTGAAAGAGTTCCGACCAATATTGGCTAATATAACGGGATATAGGAGATGGTCAATATAATGTCGTTCTGTCATGTCGTGTCAAGTTAAAAGCGTGCAGCTATCTGCAATATGTTTCGCGTTAATCTGCAAACATTGAAACATATGTTAAAATAGCAAGAGCATAATTACAATGTGGTTAAAATATAAAAGAGCATAAATCTCATCCGGCCACACTGTCCCCCCTCTTCGAAAAATGTCCTCCGTGATATTTCCATGGAAGAATCTGCAAATAAAATATTAAGTATTAATAACTGCTGAAAACACGGCTGATGAAATATCTTCAGGCATGACTGAAAAAGCAGAATCTTCAAGCAGTGTCTTCAGCAATGCAGCTTTATTCTTCCATGGCACACGGGATTGTGTAAGCTGTTGGGACATGTGATATGCTCCGAATGACATCCAATTCGGTATTTTTCTCTCTCTCTCTCCCTGATCTTCTAAGTTGCACCTCTTCCGCAGTCTCTTCCCCGTCTGAAACATCCAAAGAAGTTTCCAACTCTGCGGCTATCCCCGGGACTTCTGCAGCTTCCTCCTCTTCAGAAGTGTGAGCGTCCTCACCCTGCTCCATCCCGGTGTCTCCCAGCACATATCCAAGATCGTCATCCGGTTGTGCAAGAAGAATATACTCGCCTGTACTGGCCTCAGAGCCTTCTACAACATCGGTATTGACGTTGAGCTCTGTGCCTGGAGCGGCACAATAAATGTCCGACTCCGCGTCGCTCTCCTCCTCTTCTTCTTCTCCTTCTACTTCTCTCGGTGCGGGTACTGATCTCGTACGAGGTACTGGTATCGGTCCTGTCCGGGGTTTTGTAATATGTTTCGGTCTAGGCCTCGGCGTAGGTCTTGGCTTGTAGTCTGGAAGTGGTGGTGATGTATGTTCATCAACGGATTCTTCTTCATGGAGCGATCCGATCGGTAAAAGAAGGTTCCTATGAACAGTCCTGTACTTACCTGTACCATTTTCCCGACGAACTTCAAAGACCGGCACATCACTACTTACCTGTTTATGGATGACATAGACGTCTTCAGACCACTTGTCTTCAAGTTTGTGACGACCTTCGAAGGCCAAAATCTTTACGAGAACTCTTTCACGAGGTTGTAAGTGTGCTCCACGAATCTTGGTGTCGTAGAACTTCTGATTTATTTGCGACTTCTCAATCACTTCCTTGGCCGTCTCATAGGACCGCTGGAATCGTGCGCGTAAATCTGACGCATACTTTCCCAGTGGCTGGGTTACTTCATTCTGGTCTAGGCCGAACGCAAGATCCACTGGAAGACGAGGTTCAAACACCAAATGGAATGGAGTCTGTCCTGTGGTATCGTGTCTTGTAGAGTTGTACGCATGGACAAGTGGTCCGATGTGAGCGACCCAATCAGACTTCTTAGAGACACCCAAGGTGCCAAGCATGTCAATAAAAGTCCGGTTGAACCGTTCACACATACCATTGCCCATGGGAGGGTATGGGGTCGTCCTAGACTTCGCAATCTTTGTAACCGAGCACACTTCCTTCATCAACTTGGACTCGAAATTGGCTCCTTTGTCCGAGTGTATCCTCTTCGGTAGCCCTTAGTGGCGCACAAAGTTGTTGATGAAGGCATCAGCGGTGGTTTTCGCCGTCATGTTCTTTGTAGGAATGGCCTGTGCGTATCTGGTGAAATGGTCCGTAATTACTAGAACATACTTGATTCCCCCTTTGGCAACATACAATTGTAAAAAATCCATACACACCAATTATAATGGTTGTGTAGTCTGGATACTAACCAAAGGAGCTCTATGGGTACCCTGGGTATTGAATCTGACACAGCGGCCACAATTATTAACCCATTGTTCTACATCACTCGTCATTCCAGGCCAGAAGAATCTATCTCTAATCAAAGACAGGGTTATGTCTCTGCCAGGGTGGCCAACATCGTTATGGAGCATTCCCATAACTTTGTTGATCCACTCGGCAGGAAGAATCAACTGAAGACTTGACTTGTCCTGTATGATCACTTCTCGGTACAAAACACCGCGTACAAGCTTCAGCTTGTCGAAAGTGCGCGAAAATGAAAGATGATCCTTGGATCCAGCGTCGGTGTCGGTTTGTTCCCGCTTCTTACTGGCTGAATACAAGGCTTCAAAATAGCATCTCTGTACTGCGCCTGACGAATCTTGCTGACTGACATCTGTGTCATGTCATCATCCGTGCCAAGATTATCAAGAACATCTTCGGACATTGAAATAGTTTCAATGTAAGGTTGGCACTGAATTCCATGACACACAGCTTGTACAGTGTCCACCGAAACAGATTCGGTGTTCAATGGATGTCGGGACATTGCGTCCGCATCAACATTGCCCTTTCCAGGCCTGTACTTGATGTCAAAATCGAAACTGGAAAGGGCGGCAAGCCATCTATGGCCTGTAGCGTCCAACTTGGCGCTAGTCAGGACGTAAGTCAGAGGATTATTGTCCGTCAAACCCGTGAACTTATGGCCATACAGATAGTCCGAAAACTTCTCTGTGACTGCCCATTTTAAAGCAAGGAATTCCAGCTTGTGCGCCGGATAATTCCGTTCCGTCTTGCTCAGTCCATGGCTGGCAAAATAAATAGCCCTCTTCCTGCCGTCCTGCTCCTGGCACAAAACTGCACATAAACCCTTCTGACAGGCATCTACAGTTCGAAAGGTCTAGTAAAATCGGTGAAACCCAGAACAGGAGGCGACGTCAATATCTTCTTTCCGCCTCTTTTTTGTTGCAGTAGTCGGCATAATGTCGGTTAGGGGACGAGCTACTGCCGCAAATTTTGAGACAAACCTCCGGTAATATCCGGCAAAACCGAGAAATTGGCGCAATTTCTCAGCGTTCTGCGGACGCGGCCAATTCAGCACCTTCCCGATTTTAGCTGGGTCAGCTTCTATCCCCTCACCCGACACAATGTGACCTACGTACTTCACTTTCTTTTTAAGAACGGAGCACTTCTTGGGCGACAATTTTAGGCCACATTGGCGTAATCTGAGAAGTACAAGCTCAAGCCTCTCGATGTGCTGTTCGTAGCTGTCACTGAAAACAATGACATCATCAAGGTAGATGAAGATTATTTTGGTGTGCAGCTCATCAAAACAGTCTTCCATCAGGCGTTAATATGTTGCAGGAGCATTCGACAGACCAAAAGGTAACCGGTTATGCTCCTAAAACCCGAGTGGACCCATGCTAAATGTGGTCCTCTCTTTGTGCTCGTCAGCCACGTTCACCTGGTAATACCCGCTCTTCATGTCAAAGACGGTGTAGTACTTAGCTCCGGCAAATGCATCAAGGACCTCAAAACAGATGCAATGAATCAGATCCATAGAGCCAGTGGCAAGCTGGTAAAGGCATTGGGAATTGGGAATTAGACAAAAACACCTCGATGATCGGGAATCAGGCAGTGGTTATCAGACTGTTTCTTCTTCAGATGGATATAATGGCTGCCACTCCCAATGGCTGGCAGGCATTTATCGGTGCCCAACTTGTGAACAGTAAAATGGTTGTTTCACTGTTTGTAAAGTACGCCACGTGCATCAGTAGCCTATTTCACCAACATTGCAAAGTACTGTATACTTGTCTAGCAAAGTATACTTTGAGGGAGTAATCATTTATTTTTCCCGAAATGCATATAGAACTAACCACTGCATATATTTGATGAATAAAAGTATGCATACTTATTATACTGAATTCATTACATTATCACAGCCAAAATGGCTGTGATAATGTAATAAATTCAGTATAATAAAAATTCATAAATGTATCCTTAAATTGAAAATTTCTCCCTCAAAGTATACTTTGCTAGATAAGTATGCTTTGCAATGTTGGTGAAATAGGCTACTGGTATGTATGGAAGGGGATATCCGCCACTACATTGCATGCTGCTTCATGACAATGCAGTCGACCATTGTTACATGTCATCCTGCACTGCGGCTACTCGTTACTGCTTAATGACAACTACATCGTGCATTATTACATTTCACATTGCATACCTCGATTGGCTATTTGACATTGTTACATGTCATCCTGCATTTTGGCTATACAATACTGCTTAATGACAACTCCATCTTGCATTATTACATTGCATATTGCATACCTCGATTGGCTATTTCACATTGTTACATGCCATATTCTGCCATGTGTCATTCTGCTTACTGCTTGCTGGGGTGCGTATATGACTATATGGATTCCGCCGAATGACGCATGCAAGCACGCAGAATGGCCCATGTCAGAATATGAAATTGCCGAATGAGGGATGCCAGCATCGTAGTAAGCAGTAGGCCGAATGAAACTTGGCAAAATGTGCAACGCCCTCTGTTGTCATAATGGGAACGCTTCCATTATGACGCCAGGTGGCGCTCCAAAATAAGTACAGTGGACGTTTTTCCTTATGGTATTTTGTCACTGTGTCACCGCGGGCATAATGTATTTAAAGTGGTCGATCACCGCGGGCATAGCCAACCTGTCCCCCGCGATCACTGTTTCAGGCAGTGGGATCGCGCTGACAGCATCCTCGGTCACTGTGATCACTGTGCGGTCACTGTGCGGTCACTGTCTCAATACACACACACACACACCACCCCACACACACCCACCTGCGTACGGGCCTGTCGTAACCTGTGTCGGCTATCGTATTATTTTTGAGCGACTGACGGGGACGAGTTGGTCGAAGGGCGAAACGGAGGCCGGTCATTAAATTAACGAATAACGGGGACCGATACGATTTCTAATTACTTCTATTAAGGTAATAATCACACTTTCCATTTACTCATCTGTTGACAATGGATACTTATGTCCGTATTTACATGTACAGTTACTAATGAAGAGTACCTGCTAATTATAGTTCGTGCTAAAAAAAATAATAATTAGACCGATGGTGTTCAATCTCCCGAAATAAAGACGGGATTATTTCCTTTGCGGCCAGAATGGATTAAATCACCTTTATTCGCAATTCAATCAATCAACCAAGTTAAGAAAATATATATACAATTCAGGTCCGTAGCCAGATCTGTTTGAAGGGGGGGGGGGGTCGTTTCGAAGGCCCAATGGGCCTGAGGTATCTAGGGGGGTCTAAAAAAGTTTCGAGGCTAAAAAAGTGGACCTCGAGGCTAAAAAAGTGGACCTCGAGGCTGGTCGGGGGGGTCGTCCGACCGCTCCGACCCCCCCACCCCCGACCCCTACTGTACTTATTTTGGAGCACCACCTGGCGTCATAATGGAAGCGTTCCCATTATGACAACAGAGGGCGTTGCACATTTTGCCAAGTTTCATTCGGCCTACTGCTTACTACGATGCTGGCATCCATCATTCGGCCATTTCATATTCTGGCATGGGCCATTCGGCGGAATTCATATAGTCATATACGCATCCCAGCAAGCAGTAAGCAGAATGACACATGGCAGAATATGGCATGTAACAATGTGAAATAGCCAATCGATGTATGCAATATGCAATGTAATAATGCAAGATGGAGTTGTCATTAAGCAGTATTGTATAGCCAATATGCAGGATGACATGTAGCAATGTCAAATAGCCAATCGCGGTATGCAATGTGAAATGTAATAATGCATGATGGAGTTGTCATTAAGCAGTAACGAATAGCCGCAGTACAGGATGACATGTAACAATGGTCGACTGCATTGTCGTGACGCAGCATGCAATGTAGTGGCGGATATCCCCTTCCATGGGTATGTTCGTCGGATTCTACTTAAATTTCACATCGGTTGCTGGCTGGAACTGAAGATATGGGGCTTATGGTATTTATGACCAGTTTAGCTCTTGATCAATTAGCACACTCCTGTAGTCTGATAACAATATATATATATATGTGTATTGCTTGTTAGAAGCACGATGGGTGTATTAATGATGGAATGGAGAACAGTGTAGATACTGATCAGACTCTGCGGATGCACATACTGATCTGGATATACACTGGTCGCAAGACCATGAAGTCCAATTTCTCAATTCACAGCCACTAATATCTCAGTAACTACTGGAGCAATTTTGATGAGATCATTCGCAGATACACCGAGACATTATTAAATATAGAGAATACCACTCTAGTGTATTTTAATATCAAGCTTGTCAGATATTATATATATAAGTATAAACGTTTCTTATTTTTTACAACGATTACAAACCAGCGAGTGGCAAGTTTACTAATGTTTCCGTTGGCACGAATGGGGACGTTCGGGTTGTCCTTAATGTGGGATGAAACCGGAGTACCTGGAGAAAACCCACTTGTCTGGTCTGGCGACCACCACGCCATGCCCCGTACTGCCCTGCCGAGAATCGAACCCGGGACCGCATCGGTGAGAACTTCGCTCCTTACCGATTGTGTTAAAATGTAAATATTTTAATTTATCGACGGCACTGGCTCAATGACCTGGCATGTCGGGACCGACTATTTAAGTCCCCATCCGATAGTACCAGGCCAGCACGAAGTTGTCTTGCCCAATGACACGCCGAATCGACCATTCGCAGCGGTAGAGGTTGGAATCGAACCCGGAGTCTCCCGGTCCGCAGTCCGAAGCTCTACCTACTGAACTAATCCGGGCACCTGCCCCGACCGATTGCGCTAACCAGACAACCTATATACATATAAGGCTACGAAACGCGTAGGAATTTCGAAGCTCGCCGATCATATCAAAAGACAATAGCATTGTATTAGCTAAGGATTTAGGGTTATGTATATGTCTCTGTATTAGCCTATATTTGTCAGGTAACATTATATGCTACAGAATGGGCCAGGGCAAATATGGAGCGGTTGTCATAAAAAAAGAGGAACGTGGAATGATTTGTTGAAGTTGCGTGACGTCATTCGACCAATGCAATGAAACCTATTCTAGTAAATTATATTAACTATATCATCGGACGACGTATTACTCTGTTACCTGTGGTTGTGACCCTGATAGGTGCATCTTGTCGATGTAGGATACTGAAATATGTTACCAGTCAGTATATATTATAGCTGTAGTAGTACAGCCATAGTAGGATAACCGAACATTTGTACTGCCTTTTCATTGTATAACACATTCCCCTCCTACTACATAACAATGCTCGTTATAGTATCTGATAAAATATCTACTGCATACTAATTATTTGTCGTTCACGTCCGTACCTGTACCACAGGAGGAAAACTCGGACCTGTCACATAAAAAATGCCAATTGAAACAAAATCGCATTACCCCACCCACATGTTGTGCTGTATTGTAGATCTGCCAATCAGATCTACAGACAGGTGGTGGGGTAATGGTGTTTTTTCAATTGGTTTTGTTTTTCATATCACAGGTCCGAGTCTTCCACCTGTGATCTGTAGCCGATTGGGAGTTTACAGAAATGTAATGAAACGGCTACAACTATGAGAGTGGTTTCATCGTCATCACAATTTATTTCTCTGACTTTCTGCTTGTTTATAAATACTAAAACATACTTATATAGGCGGAGGAACCCGACACTTATTGGTGGTGCAGTCTTGAGGGCCCGATGTTGCTATTATAGCATAAGGCTGATTGACTCAAAAAGTTACAGAATTATCTAGGGGGACAGGTCTCCCCAGTAAAATCATTGGAGGCGGGGTGGGGGGGGGGGTATATCAAATGATATTTGACTGACGAAGTATGGCTTACGACATGTGTGGCAAGTTTAGCTCATGATATGTGACTGGATAAATGGGGATGATGGCATTTGTCGTGGATGTACATGTATTGAGCATAGGCTGCATTATGCATTATGCAGCCTATGCTCAATAAATGTAAATCCATCAACTGAAATGCCAAACTATCCTAAATGTGCACTTATGAACATTTTAGTCGTATGAAGTTTAGTGAAACGGGACACAGATATGTAACTAGGAAATGGGTCGTGTTGAAGTTGTGGTCAGTCTAATTCCTAGTCTTTGACAGGAGAAATTGGACTTATGACGTGTGTGACCAGTCTAACTCCTGATCTGTGACGGGAGAAACGGGACTTATGGCGTTTGTGACCAGTCTAGCTCCTGATCTGTGACTGGATAAATGTGACTTATGGCGTTTGTGACCAGTCTAGCTCCTGATCTGTGACTGGAGAAATTGGACTTATGGCGTGTGTGACCAGTCTAGCTCCTGATCAGTGACGGGAGAAATGGGACTTATGGCGTTTGTGACCAGTCTAGCTCCTGATCTGTGACTGGAGAAATGGGACTTATGGCGTGTGTGACCAGTCTAGCTCCTGATCTGTGACGGGAGAAATGGGACTTATGGCGTTTGTGACCAGTCTAGCTCCTGATCTGTGACTGGAGAAATGGGACTTATGGCGTGTGTGACCAGTCTAGCTCCTGATATGTGACTGGAGAAATTGGACTTATGGCGTTTGTGACCAGTCTGACTCCTGATCTGTGACCGGAGAAATGGGAATTATGGCGTTTGTGACCAGTCTGACTCCTGATCTGTGAGCGGAGAAATGGGACTTATGGCGTTTGTGACCAGTCTGACTCCTGATCTGTGACTGGAGAAATGGGACTTATGGCGTTTGTGACCAGTCTGACTCCTGATCTGTGACTGGATAAATTGGACTTATGGCGTGTGTGGCCAGTCTGACTCTTGATCTGTGACCGGTGAAATTGGACTTATGGCGTTTGTGACCAGTCTGACTCCTGATCTGTGACTGGAGAAATGGGACTTATGGCGTTTGTGACCAGTCTGACTCCTGATCTGTGACTGGAGAAATTGGACTTATCGCGTTTGTGACCAGTCTGACTCCTGATCTGTGACCGGAAAAATGGGACATATGGCGTTTGTGACCAGTCTGACTCCTGATCTGTGACCGGAGAAATGGGACTTATGGCGTTTGTGACCAGTCTGACTCCTGATCTGTGACAAGAGAAATGGGACTTATGGCGTTTGTGACCAGTCTGACTCCTGATCTGTGACAGGAGAATTTGTTCTTGTGATATGTGTGACAATTCTAGCTCCTGGGGCCGTTTCACTAAATTTCGTAGGACTAAAATGTTCGTAAGTGCAAAATTATCATTGTCTGTAAATTTTAGTCGTACTACGAATTTTAGTGTAACGGGCCCCTGCTTTGTGACCGAAGAAGTTGCTCTTATTACATGTGTGACCAGTATGACATGTGAAGTCAGTATAATTGGCCTTAGGTATGTATGGCCAATCTAGCTCCTGATATATGACTGAACACATATGGTTTATGAAATGTGTGACCAGTCTAGCTCCTGCTCTGTGACTGGACAAATATGGCTTATGGCAGTTGTGACCAGCCTAGCTCCTGATCTGTGACTAGACAAGTAATTTGCTGTATGGCACGTGTGACTAGTCTGGCTCCTGATATGTGACTAGACAAGTAATTTGCTGTATGACATGTGTGACCAGTCTAGCTCCTGATCTGTGACTAGACAAGTAATTTGCTGTATGGCATGTGTGACTAGTCTAGCTCCTGATCTGTGACTAGACAAGTAATTTGCTGTATGGCATGTGTGAGTAGTCTAGCTCCTGATCTGTGACTAGACAAGTAATTTGCTGTATGGCATGTGTGATTAGTCTACCTCCTGATCTGTGACTAGACAAGTAATTTGCTGTATGGCATGTGTGACTAGTCTAGCTCCTGATCTGTGACTAGACAAGTAATTTGCTGTATGGCATGTGTGAGTAGTCTAGCTCCTGATCTGTTACTAGACAAGTAATTTGCTGTATGGCATGTGTGACTAGTCTAGCTCCTGATATGTGACTAGACAATGTGACTAGACAAATAATTTGCTGTATGGCATGTGTTACCAGTCTAGCTCCTGATATGTGACTAGACAAGTGGTCTAGCTCCTGATTTATGACTGAGGAAATGTGTTTTATGATATGTGTGACCAGTCTAGCTCCTGATGTATGACTGAGGAAATGTGTTTTATGATATGTGTGACCAGTCTAGCTGCTGTGACTGGGGAAATTTGATAAATGTATGTCAGTTTTGCCAGTGTAGCTCCTGACATGTGAAATGGGGTTAATGGTATGTGTGACCAGTCTAGCTCCTGATATGTTACTGCATAATTAGGACTTATGTAAGTTATGGCCAGTCTTGCTCCTACTGCGTGTCTGCCTAATTGCGTTTTTGTCATGTGTGACAAGCGTAGCTCCCGATCTGTGACTCCGTGTAGATATTAAGTAATGTGTGACATGTGCGTGGGGAAATGGAATTATGACATTTGTGGCCAGTCTAACTCCTGGTGTGTGGCTGGTAAAATGGGTCTTATGGTACTTGTGGGAATTCTATCTCCTGATATACACTGGTTACCCGATATTGGCTATATGTGGCTGGAGAAATGGGGCTTATGGGATCGTGACCAGTGTAGCTCCTGATCAAATAGCACAATCCTGTAGCCTGATATATAGATAGGATAGTGTTTGTTAGAAGCATGAGATGGGATGACAAACAGTTCAGCTCTTGATCAGACTGAGCGGATGCACATGCTGATCTGGCTCTACACTGGTCGCAAAACCGTAAGCCCCATTTCTCCAAATACAGCCACATAATACAATACATATATACATCTTCCCCTTCGCGAACAAAACAAAAAATACACTAATCTACTAACGAGTAACAACTGTCACATTAAAATTTCCCTATTTGTTTTCAACCTCTCGTTTACGTTAATCGATATGACGTAACGGTAACTGGAACAGATAATTATCAGATGAAAGTGGCAGAGTCACCCAACTGTGACAGAATGTACGGCGTTTTGGACAAATAACCGACGCGTCCATTTTAGAAATAGAGGTCGATGGCTAACGACTTGAAGATTGTAGGATCATTATCAAATATATTGTTTACAAATATATAGCAGCAGTATTGGTATCCATGCGTTTTAGTAAATGTATAAGGTATAAAGTGTGAATTATTTTGTGAATATATAAACAACGAAAACATAACCGGCACTTCAGGCCAGCAATTATATGCTGCTCCACCCCACGTAAACATCAGCTCGCCTAATGATCTATCGCGGATTAGAGCGAGTGCTTGTTCCTCCCTCCGATAATTTGCACGTAATTTTGACGGCTGAGTTTTCAAAACCTAAACTAATTATCGCTTATATTTTTACACAAATCTTCAATGTAAGTACTAAACTTTATTCCTTACTGTGTTTTGTTTTCATATAGTTTATAGATTTATATATTTTTAGCGTTAAATGTTAGGCTTACTTCCGCAGGAGGGTAATGTATCAGCCGTTATCGGACAAGTGCACGTTACTTCTCTAAAATCTGTCATCAATTTCCAAGGGAATTTTCGTTAATTTTGAAGACAATTTTCTCTTACGTCGGCTCGTCTACAAAGGTAAGGGTTTACTTAACACAATAGCCAAGTGTCAAATTATGATTTTGCGTAGTTTCAAAATAATCGGTCATTTTATAACGCTGTCTTTGTTACAAAAATCCTGTCTGGCTGATAGACTTCGTTTTGACTTGAGGAATGAAAACTACCCAACGTAAAACGGTCAAAACATCAACGTCGCCGTACAATTTGTGGATGACATTCTGTTGTTAGTTAGTCAAAACATTAAGGTACCAGGTGGCCAAAGTGTGTGCCCTATCGACGAGCTTGTGTTGTTTATTTTTCTTTACGAAATTACAATAAATTCATGCCTTCAATAGCCTGAGCCTGAGAGAGCTCTTCATCTATTTAGAATTACTATCATGTATTCATGTGTTTTGTTTCAGATTATGAGTTTCAGTCTCTGTCTTGACAAATTACGCCCCTATCAATGTATGCACCTGTGACGGAAACTATGAGCACCCCCATATAATTTGAGACTTTCCAAAATAGGCCGTCTAATTCGTGCCTCAAATTAAGGCTGTCTTAATTATTAAGGGTATGTGCCAAGTTATTGGGTCATCAGCACCGACCGTCTTAATGACATATACCAGTATTATTATATTCCGACCCAAGGTATTGATACAGAGCTCCAGATATGGTGCATTTTGACGTATTTTACACCCTTATTTTAGCAGTATCCGCACTGATTATCATTAAAGTGGGAGTACTATAGGAATGAATGGCCTTTTTGTTGAATTTATCGGGGTATAAACTTGGAAAAGTCGCGGGAATACTGGACGAAGGCCTTGTCCAGTATTCCTGCGACTTTTCCAAGTTTATATCCCCGATAAATTCAACAAAAAGGCCATTCATTCCTTATAATTCCAGCATTTGAAATAAATTCATCAAGACAATGTGTTTATTTTCCGTTTTCTTAAGAGTTATTTTAACTGCGCCTCACGGTTACGGAAAGTAGTTTGGTGTGTGAGTTTACTGGGATATAAATTTTGGACAGACTTGCTACGGGCCAATCAAATGTTAGGGAATTGTGTAAATATTTTTGTGCTGGAATTATAAAATACTCACACCAATGGCAATGTGAAAATACGCATTGATTTTCAAATTACGTAGTGAAAATACTGTAATAAAGTTAATATGCATTGAATTTGAAATCTGAGGGTATAATACTCTTTAGATACAAAACTTATCTGGAGCTCTGTGATAGCTGTCTATTTCCGACATCTGGGAATCGATTTTGCTGTCTAATATCCCGTGATAGGCCAGCTGGTTAGATATACCCTCGGCATACAAAGTATGCCGAGGGGTATATAGTTTTCGTCATTCCATCCGTCCGTCCCACTTGCGTTATAGTTTTCGGGTACCAATTATAATTATCTCTGTAACGGTAACTCGGATTGACCTCAAACTTCATATACTTCCTTATCATCATCCATATTTTCATTCCATACCACACCCATGCGACCTTCATGTCCAAGGTCAAATTACTTAAAAAGATTTTATTAGTCAGTCGAGGTGGCGGCCGGGGTATCCATGAGCCTCGACTCACTAGCTTGAGTTCTATATGGACTGATTTTCAGACCCATTGTTTCGTTCTTCATAAATCATAATAAGACTAATCCTATCAAATGAGCCTTAATCAAACAAGACAGCAGGTCTAATCCTGTAAGTGTCCGTACTAAATAAGTTTGTGTCTAATTCCCAAATTCTGGTAGCATCGTTTCCACATACATGTAGGCGCACCAGCAACAAGAGACTTGTTGTCTAATGTAGATATTTGTTACCCGTCTGAAGAATTGCTTTCTGTCTAATTATTGTCTAAAGTGATTTTTGTAGTCTAGTATCTAGTGAGTGTCCCTCCAGTATTTGTCTAATTCCAGGGATTCCACTGGCGATCGCCACTTTCGCAATTGGCGATAAAAATAAACAATTGGCGATAAACAATTACAATTTTCGGGAAGTGGTGATTTTTTTTATTTTCCCCAGGGGAATCCCTGTAATTCCCAATATTGGGAAGAGCATTTTTCCACAGGGCTCATGTGCTTGTGATCATCTGATTAGTTAACTGTCTAATTCTCATTTGTGTGTATGATTTTCTATTTTGCCAGTCTTTGCATTTGCAAACTTGTGTACATCTAATAGCTTGCCAGTGTTTGCAAACAGTCTAGATGAGCTGGCATGTCACAAGTTGTCTGATCATTGTCATGGTTTGGAATAGGCACATAAATTTAACCCTTAGACCGCTACACACAACAATTGTCATCTGCTGTTGCTTTTATATCTTGCCTTATTTCTCAATAAAACATGGTTTGACAGCACTATAGAATCATTTCCAATGGAAATGATTCTAAAGTGCTGTCAAAGCATGTTGTAAATTATTCTAAAGTGCTGTCAAAGCACGTTTTTGATGATAAAAATGGAAAATAGAAAATAAACAGCAGACAACAACAAATTAAGATAGTGGTGTAAGGGTTAACCCTTTCAACACCACAGGCCTCTATGGCAATGTTTGCAAAGAGTGCAGATCCAGACCCAAGGTCACTGAGGACATAATTATCAAGATAACGATGCTATTTGTAACAAATGCATCATTATTAGGAGGCTAATCTGATGTCCTCTGACTTTGGGTGATCAGATGTGGGTCATATGCAAAACAAATCACCATCCCTAGACACACATTGTGGACAAATACTATGAAAATCGGTGAAGCGGTTCATAAGTTATTGAAAAATGAAAGGTGTTCTGTACATACGTACATGGACTAACGCTATATCGCCCCTTGCCGATCGACGAGGGGATAATAATTGTTATTATCCCGTCAACACAGTGCGTATGTGCCGTGAAACACGGTGCCGTGAAACATTTTTGATATCCTGTCAATACGACCTAATCACCGCATATGAATATATGCGGTGACTGGGGTTACTTTTTTGCATTTTAAAGGTGTTAACGGGATAAATAGAATAGTAGGTTAGTGCCGTGAATGGGAAAAATATCTGGCGCGTCTCGGAAACGGGATGTGCTCGGAAGAGCCTCGCCCATCCCGTTTCCTAAGCCTTGCCAGATATTTTTTCCCATTCACAGCACTAACCTACTATTCTCTATCTTCCCACTCTCAACAATCGGCCTTCTCATCAAGATCTGCAATACAGAGCTCCAGTTAAGGTGCATAATTTGACCAACTTAGGGTGAAATTTTGTTATTTCTTCATCAAAAATGGCAAATTGGGAGTGCTTTAGAATCGTCTCATTGAGACGATTCTAAAGCACTCCCAATTTGCCACTTTCGATGGAGAAATGAGAAATTTACCTCCAAATTACGCACCTTAAATGGAGCTCTGCAGTATTTGTCAGGATTGTTCTGATTTTTAAGGAAATATTTCTAATACGACTATTGAACTACACAGGTAGTCCAAAATTAGCATGAAGCAGTCCATGCCAGTTATTTTGGGATGAAAGGGTTAAATCGGTTTCTATGGGTACGATACTTTATGTTGAAAATCTGATTATTTTGTTTACTTCTCCATAAAAGTATATGTTGTCACCACTCATTTGAACCGTCTCGTCGAGACGGTTCATATGAGTGGTAACAACATACACTTTCACACAGAAATAGAGAAAATAGCGGGGAAAAAATTATCCAAATGTTCACACAACTGTATTTGTTTTCAGCTTGTAATGGTGTAACAGGGCCCACACTTGGTAGGGTATTGCAGATTTTGTACAGCAAGAAAAATGCTTTATTTTGAGAAAATAATCTTCTTATTTTGTTTACTTCTGCATAAAAGTATATGTTATCATCGAGATGGTTCATATGAGTGTTAACAACATACACTTTCAAACAGAAATAGAGAAAATAGCGAAAGAGAAAAATCCAAATGTTCACACTGCTGTAATTGTTAACAGTCTATAATGGGTCCACAATTTGTGTTGTAGATTTGGTACAATGTCGTCGGCAGGCGCTGGGGGTCGCGGCAAGAAAAGGTCACGGGCGGCAGCCAATGACGAGGCCGGGGAGGGAACGTCCGGCACCACAATCGCCGCGCCCAAGTCGTCAAAGACATCAAAGGTCATGAGTACAAGCCTTAAACGGTATGTAATTGATGCTGTTATTTGTGTTGGGTACATTATTGGGTCTTAATCTGTCGCAAGTTTTGGTTAACCCTTTCACCTGTAAGTAACTGGAATGGATTTTGATATTCAGAGCTCCAGATAAGCTGCGTATTTGCGTAAATACCCAATTAAAATTTGCCAAAAACCCAATTGAAATAAGAAATTTAAAAAAAATTGGTACCTTTATCATGCTGCAGAAAACAACAAACAGACCACAAATATAGCATAGTTTTCTCATTTTCAATGAAAACACATCTTGGTATTTCATTAGAATTGTCTCCTTGGTCTCCAAGGAGACAATTCTAATGAAATGCCATAACGTGTTTTCATTTCAAAGCTAACTATTCAATAATTGCTGTCTGTTGATGTGTAAACAGTAGTGTGATTTTATTTTACCGAATTAAAATTTTGAAATACCAATTGCTTCAGAAATGATGGAGTGACAATACTCAATTATAAATTCCTTATCTGGAGCCCTGTATATTTTACAAGCCATCCAATTGTCACAAAGGGGGTGTTTTTTATTTAAAAAATGTGAAAATTACTTACAAAAAGTGTAGATCCTGATGAGACGGCTCGTCATGAGCCGTCTCATCTGGATCTACACTTTTTGCCGGTACCACTTTACAGACAGAGAGCACTTGTTATTGTTTTTATCACGTATCGGAAATGGGATATAGGAATGCAAAATTTGTCCGTCTGTCCGTCACACTTTCCATTCTGCTATAAATTCTTTACATTATGACCGATGCTTGAAACTTTATGTGCATGTTTATTATCATCCATATGTTCGTTGACCCATGCTCTCCTCGTGCCCATGGTCAAGGTCAAATAACTTTTGAAATTCCCAGTTCAGTAGATTCATGTGGATTCTCTTAATTACCATAATAATTATGAGCGTCACTCGTTCACTTGAAACTTAATATGCATTTTATCAGAGCTCTAGATAAGCTTTGTGTCTAAAGTGTACTATACCCCCTGATTTCAAAATCATTGCATATTTTACTTTTACAAATTAATTATTGATTTTCTTCATGACTAAATCGGGAACAAATGATAAAAAATATAACAAATTTAAACATTTACTTATTTGAGCTGCAGCTCAACTAAGTGAATTTTCAACTTGATGATGGTAGTTTCACTTCTCAATTTGAAAATAAATGCGTATTTTCACATTGCTGTGCATATTTGTACTCCCACTTTTGATAATCAATGCGTATTCAGCTAAAATAATTGCGTAAAATACGACAATATGCACCTTTTCTGGAGCTCTGCTTTACAATGTGTTACCGCGTGTCGAAACCGCTGTTTGGGGCGAGTTTTTTTTACATAAATCTTACAGTTACAATACATTGTCATAAGTATCAAATATTTTGGTTGTAATATGTTCCGAAACGCTTCACACTAACAGGGCTCCAGATAAGGAATTAGTAATTGAGTATTGTCACTCCCATCATTTATGAAGCAATTGCATATTTCAAAATTTTAATTCTAATGAAATACCAAGATGTGTTTCATGGAAAATAAGAAAAATATGCTATATCTGTGGTCTGTTTATTGTTTTCTGCAGCATGATAAAGGTACCACAAAATTGTAATGCTTTTTGATACTCGCTACTTTTGATTCCAATTGGGTTTTTGGCAATTTTAATTGGGTATTTACGCAAATACGCAGCTTATCTGGAGCTCTGCACTAAACTAAATTCACTTCTAAAATCAAACACAATCACTTCCAGATTATCAATAAATATTAGCCGCCAATTTTTACAATTTTTAAACAAGGTTACACACAGTGATTTGGTTGGCTAATGGAGACTAATCGAGAATGACATCAGTTTCCTGTAACCAACCAAACCACTGTGTGTCACGTGATACAAACAGTTTCCTCCAAGATGGCGGATACTATTTATTGATAATCAGGTTGTGAATTTGTTTGATTTTAACTCTTTGCATGCTGGGAAATTTGTGGGCTATAAATAGTTCAAAAATAGCAGACGAAAATTCATTGTATTTTCTTTTATTTTTCCCTATAAATATCATGAATATGTCGGAGTTCAAGACATATTTACAAAGAGAAATAAAACATATACTCCTAATTCGTTTGGCGGATATTTTCGCCACTAGCATGCAAAGAGTTAAGAAGCGCATGAATATCATGAATTTGTACAGACTAATGAAATTCCAATGCATATTTACAGAGAGAAGAAAAATGCTCTAATTTGTTCAATGTTGGCTGTTATTTCACAAATACAATGTTTTGTTGGTTTCCCTAGTTTCTCGACCAATGAAAGGAGAGCATTTTGTCTCAATCGCATATTGCGACGCTTTCCCACATATCTATTAAATTAATCATTAAATGTTGCAATAACTCAAAAGTTACATTTAGAACAACAGACCCCGTCTTGTTGACACAATTACCATGTGTATGATCGATTCAGTGTCAGATTGCCAATCACGTAATAGTATCGTAATGTGAAAACATGTTTATGGGCAGTTCTCTATTTTAATAGACACGTGCCCTCGATGGGCAGGGCAACCAATATTTAGTTAGTTACAGTTTCACATATTTTCAATTTTGAATAAACTAAATAAACAAAATTAGTTTTTAAAAAAAATCAATATGTGAACTATAACTATTACTTCAACTAAGTAACTGGAATGGATTTTGATATATTAATTTTGCAACCAATCCAATCGTCACAAAATGGTTTTTAGACTAGTCCATTTATGGAAAGTTGTTATTTTTTGTTCTCAAAAATATGAAAATTACTTTCAAAAAGTGCAGATCCTGATGAGCCAGCTTGTTTCGAGCCGGCTTATCTGGATCTGCTCTTTTTGCATAAACTGCTATAGCGGGCTTTCGGGTTCAAATGGTTAATATCAAATCGATCCTCGGCCGGGGCAGTATGTGAGGTGGTATGGTGGTCACCAGATCGGACAAGTGGGTTTCCTCCGGGTACTCCGGTTTTCTCCCACATTAATGACCGTCCTTTAACCTTCATCTGTGCCAACGAAAGCATTTGTATAAGTGCTGTCGCGCTTGTTTGTAATCGTTGTAAAATAAATAAAGTTTAATATAGCCCTCTTTCCTGGTAATAACTCGGCAACTGATTCACTCAACTGTACAGTATAATGTTTGTTTGCCATTAAACCCCATTTTGATCATTTCATGCGTGCCGAACATCGTTGTGTACTATCTGTCATCTGTCAACTCTTTGTATTCTACAGTTAATAGCCTCCTGTATACATTAGTCGAGAATATTACATGCTCAAAAATCGGAAAAATCATGTTCAGCAAAATTGTTTATCACTCCGAGTCGTGAGTTATTTTACAACCTGCTGCAAGTTTAATACAAGTAATATTCTGGACTAAAGTGAAACGTCAGGTTTCATACAAGGAAACCAGCATATTACAACAATCAGGCGATTAGCCGATAACAAAACTGGCAACTAGAAGACGGGCACTCCGCTATAATTCAGTTGCGAGCGTTTGCAAACAGGTCTGCCTTGCATAGAGTAGGGCTATAGTTAGGCCGATAATATTGATGCGGTATACACTGGCAAAGCTCATTTGCATATAAGCTTCGACAGGCTCTTACGCTCAAACAGACAGGAGTAGAATCGCGGGAACTTCACATATCTATTCAATTCGTCTCAAGGTTTACTCTGGTTTTCGAATTTTGGAAATCCGTGCAGTAGTTTTCGAGTTAGCACTGTTTATTGTTTTTTGAATAGTTTGTAAATCACCAGCTGAACGTATGACCCAGTTTATAACCAGCTTAGCAAAATACCCAGATAAGGGTAAACTTTCACACATTTTCCCGATTTTCTCAACACAAGCATGTGGAAAGTTATTTATAATCGTCTCGGTGAGACGATTATAAATAACTTGCAAACCGAGATGATTATAAATAACTTGCAACCTGCTTATGTGGTTGAATAACAAATAAAAGATTATTTTCAGAAAAGACCCGTATTTAAGCTTATCAGAGGAACTGCTAAACAGTGATTTATTTTATATTGTTGTTTGGTCATATGCACATATTTTGTATAGGCTACCAATTGGTGTGTGTTTGACATATCTAGGCACTGGTCAAATACTTGAATGGGGAATTATACTGATGTTATTTTATGAGCCATATTAATTTGATAAGAAAGTATACAGATAGTCAATTAATTATACATGGTTTTATTTACATGTAAATATTTAACTGTAAGTTGTTCAGTTAGAATTCTGGAGCTTATTTGTCTAAACTTTGTACGACTAAGAAGACTAAGTCAGAGCTCCAGTTAAGGTGCATAATTTGGGGGTAACTTTCTTATTTCTCCATCAAAAATGGCAGTTTGTGAGTGCTTTAGAATCATCTCAATGAGACGATTCTAAAGCACTCCCTCCCAACTTGCAATTTTTGGAGAAGAAATGACAAAATTTCACCCCAAGTTGATAAAATTACGCACCTTAACTGGAGCTCTGCTGTAAGTGCAAAATTGAAATCCAATCAGAACTCCAGATAAGGTGCGTATTGGCGTATTGTAATTGTACGCACTTATGGTGCGTATTGGCGTATTTTACGCACTTATAGTGCGTATTGGCGTATTTTACGTACTTATCTTTGCTGAATACGCATTGATTAATATCAACAGTGGGAGTACAAAATACTCACAGCAATGTGACAATACGCATTGATTTTCAAATTGAGCAGTGGAAATACTGTAATAAAGTTGAAAATCTACTTGGTTGAGCTACAAAAAGCAAACAGTGTTAGCATTTTGCATCTCAAATAAGTGAATTATGTCTCCCCCCATATACTTTAACTGAGAAATAAGAAAAAAATATATTAATATTTTAAAAATTTCATACCCCGGTGTATTCTGTTTGTGATATCATCTATTCAAAAGAGTGTCAGTGATATAACCTATTTGAGTGAGTGTCAGTGATATAGCCTATTTGAATGAGTGGCAGTGGTGTCACCTATTAAAATGAGTGTCAGTGATATCACCTATTCAAATGAGTGTCAGATATCATCTATTCAAACGAGTGTCAGTGATATCACCTATTTGAATGAGTGTCGGTGATATCACCTATTAAAATGAGTGGAGGTGATATCACCTATTTGAATGAGTGTCTGTGACATTTGAATGAGTGTCAATGGTATGATATATTGGAATGAGTGTCAGTGATATCACCTATTCAAATGAGTGTCAGTGATATAACCTATTTGAATGAGTGTCAGTGATATCATCCTTTCAAATGAGTGTCAGTGATATCATCCTTTCAAATAGGTGACACCAGTCATTGAGGTGCTAATTGTTGATATGACTCATTCAAAAGGATGATATCACATTCAGGGACTCCTTCGAAAAGGTGATATCACAGTTTTGCTTTGAATTAGTGGTATCACCTATTCAAATCAGTGATATCATTGATTCCATTTTGTGATATCACTTATTCAAGTCAGTGTCAGTGATATCACCTATCAAATAAAATGGTGATATCACACATTCAGATTCAAATAGTTAATATCACACATTCAAATAGGTGATATCAGTTTCACATTTGAATAGGTGATATCACAAAATGGTATTAAAGTCCAAAACGGCACCTCATAAGTCCAGGGGATATTTTCCCACCTCAAACTGCCCATGTCTTGTAAATTATGGGAATATCCCATTGACTTGTACTGTGGAAGGGGCGGACAATCTGAAATTGTCCTAAAATTGGAACCTAGACCTAGGGCACAGCATTGATTACTTATCTGGAGCGATACTGGCCCAATCATGAATAGCACGCTGCTTATCTGTAACATGTTGTATCAAGTTTAAACACCAATTTGTTTGAATTTTGTATCTAGCCCACAGGCCCAGTTGTCTTTAACCTTTTCAACCCTTTAAACCCTACAGACCATAAAGCCAGCATGTGTAAATACTGTAGATGGAGATGGAGTTGGTTGTGGGTCATGTCTACATGGGGGGGGGGGGGGTTGCGGGGCATTAGTGTGCTGACGGGAACCATTTTCTTGTTCATCATATTGGTATGGAATGGGAGTTGATAATACTTTCTATATTTTATTGAAAATATGCAAATAAAATAGCAATTTATTTATGGTGGGTGGCGTTGAATTTGAAAATTAATTTTCTGTGGCCTAAAAGTTGGATCATTTAAAATCCCAATTATCACTGTATCTCCCTTTCAGAATCCAGAAAGAGCTGGCAGAAATAACACTGGACCCTCCACCAAACTGCAGGTAAGACCAGAGCTCCAGATAAGCTGCGTATTTACTTAAATACCCAATTAAAATTAACCAAAAACCCAATTGAAATCAGAAGTAGCAGGTATCAAAAAGCAATGCATTTTTTGTGATACCTTGTATCATGCTGCAGAAAACAATAAACAGACCACAAATATAGCATATTTTTCTTATTTTCCATGAAAATACATCTTGGTATTTCATTAGAATTGTCTCCATGGAGACAATTCTAATGAAATGCCAAGACATGTGTTCATTTCGAAGCAAACTATTCAATAATTGCTGTCTGTTGATGTGTAAACAGTAGTGCGATTTTATTTTACCCAATTAAATTTTTTTGAAATACCCAATTGCTTCAGAAATGATGGAGTGACAATACTCAATTACTAATTCCTTATCTGGAACCCTGTAAGACAACTATCATTGTGTCTCGACTCCAATAACAAACAATGAAAACTGTACCAGACTGAATCACGTGGTACTAACAACAAGTACTGAAACATTTGGTGGTCATTGTATTTTCGCCCATACTTCTGTCGTTTTTGCGAAGAATCTTCGCAAAAACGACACAAGTCTGTGCCGAGTGGACCACCAAATGCCGCTCATGAAGACGGGTTTGCTGTGCCATATTTCATCAAAATCCGTTGCATATTAAGGAAAATATCAAATAATACTTACTTTGGAGTGGGTGACGTTGTAACCACGTGATCATGCACCTTGTTATAGCGGGTCAAGAGACAGTCTGACCACATGTGCCATAAGCCTCATTTGACCAGGAGTAGCTCACTACAAATGGCATCAGCTCCTTTTCACCATTCACAGGTCAGAAAAGGGATGGGTTGTGGCCGTGAGGTTAGAGCACTGGGCTTCAGTACCAGAGGTGGGTTCAAGCCTCGTCTTATTTAGGCATCAAAAAAAGACTTTCATAGTATTTCCATCCCATTGGTCTTTCGGATGAGACTTCACTTTCGCAGGTCAGAAACTAGACTTGCCACAGGTGGCCAAAAGCCAGATTTTTTCAGCCACAGACCATGAGTTAATCTGGCTGCTGATGCCAAACATTTGTGACCAGTGTAGCTCTCGATCAAATATCAAACTCTTGTAGCCTGATAACTATCTACATGTTGCTTGTTAAAAGCATGACAGGGTGTTTCATTGATGGAATGATGAACAGTGCAGATCCTGATCAGACTGCGCACCACATTTCTCCAGTCACCGTGATATAAGGTCAATTTCATCAGTCTCTGCAAATGTCATAAACCCCAGTGCACCAGTCACGATCACATATTAGCACGAGCTGAGCGGCTGATTGTTTTGTGTCGTTACTTGGGTTGCGAGTAAAGAAACTCTGATATTGGCGTGATATTTAAGCATGCAGCGGTATTGATTGCCAGACATGTGTTAATATAAGGCCTGGTTCGATGCTGATTGGCATTTGAAGACAAAATGTGGCTAATGACATCTGTGGCCAGTCTAGCTTCTAATCTCTGGCTCAGAGCTCCAGGTAAGCTGCATAATTGCTTAAATACCCCATTAAAATTGCCAAAAACCCAATTGAAATCAGAAGTAGCGAGTATCAAAAGCAATACAAATTGTGTAGTACCTGTAACCTTTATTATGCTGCAGAAAACAATAAACAGACCACAAATATAGCATATTTTTCTAATTTTCCATGAAAACACATCTTGGTATTTCATTAGAGACAATTCTAATGAAATGCCAAGACATATTTTCATTTCGAAGCAAACTATTCAATAATTGCTGTCTGCTGTGAGTAAACAGTAGTGTGATTTTATTTTACCCAATTAAAATTTTGAAATATCCAATTGCTTCAGAAATGATGGAGTGACAATACTCAATTACTAATTCCTTATGGCATTTGTGGCGATGCTATTTCCTGACCTGTGATGTGAAATGGCATTTATTGCATGTTATTGTGGGTTATGTATGTGCCATATACAGAGCTCTAGATCAGGTGCGTATTGGCTGGATTTGTGACCAATATCAGTCATCAGAAGTGTGCTGTATGATCAGGAGCTACACTGGTCACAAATCCCATAAGCCCCATTTCTCCAGTCACAGCCACATATGATCTTCAATACGACTTACAACTGGGTTTACACTGGTCACAAATCCCATAAGCCCCATTTCTCCAGTCACAGCCACATATGATCTTCAATACGACTTACAACTGGGTTGACACTGGTCACAAATCCCATAAGCCCCATTTATCCAGCCACAGCCACATATGATCATCTTCAATACGACTTACAACTGGGTTTACACTGGTCACAAATCCCATAAGCCCCATTTATCCAGCCACAGCCACATATCAGGAAGAATGGAGAAACGGGAAGAACAGAACAAAGCTATGAAATTGAAAAAAGTACAGGATCTGTATCTGTCGATTTGTTCTCTGTTTGGGTGTTCTATGTCATGTCTGACAATTGACATTCGATACAGAACCTGATAATATCTGTAGCCTATATTTCACCAACATTGCAAAGTATACTTTGAGGGAGTAATCATTTATTCCCCCCCTCCCCCCCGAAATGCATTATTTAATATAGAACTAATGACTGCATATATTTGATGATTAAAAGTATGCAGAATTATTATACTGAATTAATTACATTATCACAGCCAAAATGGCTGTGATAATGTATTAAATCAGTATAATAACAATTAATAAATTTATCCTTAACCCGTAGGCCGCTACTCACAACAATTGTCGTCTGCTGTTGCTTTTATATCTTGCCTTATTTCTCAATAAAACATGGTTTGACAGCACTTCAGAATCATTTCCAATGGAAATGATTCTGAAGTGCTGTCAAAGCATGTTGTAAATGATTCTTAAGTGCTGTCAAAGCATGTTTTTGATGATAAAAATGGAAAATAGAAATTAAACAGCAGACGACAAAGAAAATAAGATAGCGGACTAAGGGTTAAATTGTAAATTTCTCCCTCAAAGTGTACTTAGCAAGAAAAGTATACTTTGCAATTTTGGTGAAATGTACTGCACTGCACTTCTGGGGCCCATTTCACTAAACTTCCTACGACTAAAATGTTCATAAGTGCAAAATTATGATAGTTTGTAAATTTCACATTAACACTGTTTTCTTGTAAATAATTGTTGGATTTACATTTATTGAGCATAGGCTGCATATGCAGCCTATGCTCAATAAATGTAAATCCATCAATTGAAATTTGCAGACGATTCTAAATTTGCGCTTACGAACAGAACATTTTAGTCCATTTTAGTCGTAAGAAGTTTAGTGAAACGGCCCCCTGATCATTGAATTAGTCCCAGACCAGCCTAGGAGTTCTCACAGTCTTCACTGTTCACTATTTTGTCAGCTAATTAGTCAGTCCAAGATATAGCCTGGTTAGATTAGTGAACGCAATGTGTATTTTATCAGAATGCAGCATTTTTTGTGACCATTGAGAGAATTGAATAGACTGAGAGCAATCTAAACACACCTGTATTAAAGGTGGTCGTATATACCTGCATACAGGTAGTGTATCTAAGGTACAGCTGTGTATCAGGTTAATGTGGAAATTTTTTAGATTTTCAATACTTTTTCATTAGTAATGGCCGGTGGGCCGGGATTCCGCTGGTGATCGCCACTTTCACAATTGGTGATAAAAATAAACAATTGGCGATAAAAAAAGTTAAAAAAAAAGATTTTTTTGATATTTTTTTTCGAAAATTGTAATTTTTTATCGCCAATTGTTTTATTTTTTTTGAAGTGGCATTTTTTTATTTTCCCCAGCGGAATCCCTGGGTGGTACGTTAACCCTTAGAGTGCGGGGAAACAAAAATTGTCGTCTGCTGTTGTGTTATATTTTGTCTTCTTTCTCAATAAAAACGTATGTTTGACAGCACTTTAGAATCATTATACCCCCGCAACGAGTTGTGGGGGGGTATACTGGAGTCAGGTTGTCCGTCCGTCCGTCCGTCCGGGCACACATTAGGGTTCTTATGTGGCTAGCCCCACAGGGTTATGGACTTGGTAAAGGATAGGGTTGGTTACAATTAGCCACCTAAAAAATCCTTTTATGTGGCTAATATTTAACATGTGATAAGCCACATAAGTATAGTACTGTAAGAACGTCCGTCCGTCCGTCCGTCCGTCCGTCCGTCCGTCTGCGTCCGTCCGGGCACACATTAGGGTACTTATGTGGCTAGCCCCACAGGGTTATGGACTTGGTAAAGGATAGGGTTGGTTACAATTAGCCACCTAAAAAATCCTTTTATGTGGCTAAAAATCGTTTTATGTGGCTAATATTTAACATGTGATAAGCCACATAAGTATAGTACTGTAAGAACGTCCGTCCGTGCGTCCGTAAACTTAACATCAGAGAAATATTGTTATAACTTCTATTTCCTTCATCTAAAATGCTTAATATTTCACACATGCATTCCTGTAAGGCTCTACTACCATGCTGTGCCAAATCCACGACCATCCAACCCCCGCTGATCCCAAGGTCAAGGTCAAATACTTAGTCTCTTTACAAAACTTAACATCTGAGAAATATTGTTATAACTTCTATTTCTTTCATTTAAAGTGCTTAATATTTCACACATGCATTCCTGTAAGGCTCTACAACCATGCTGTGCCAAATCCACGACCGTCCAACCCCCGCTGATCCCATGGTCAAGGTAAAATACTTAGTCTCTTTACAAAACTTAACATATTAGAAATATTGTTATAACTTCTATTTCCTTCATCTAAAATGCTTAATATTTCACACATGCATTCCTGTAAGGCTCTACTACCATGCTGTGCCAAATCCACGACCGTCCAACCCCCGCTGATCCCATGGTCAAGGTCAAATACTTAGTCTCTTTACAAAACTTAACATCAGAGAAATATTGTTATAACTTCTATTTCCTTCATCTAAAATGCTTAATATTTCACACACGCATTCCTGTAAGGCTCTACAACCATGCTGTGCCAAATCCACGACCGTCCAACCCCGCTGATCCCATGGTCAAGGTCAAATACTTAGTCTCTTTACAAAACTTAACATCAGAGAAATATTGTTATAACTTCTATTTCCTTCATCTAAAATGCTTAATATTTCACACATGCATTCCTGTAAGGCTCTACTACCATGCTGTGCCAAATCCACGACCATCCAACCCCCGCTGATCCCAAGGTCAAGGTCAAATACATGGTCTCTTTACAAAACTTAACATCAGTGAAATATGTTACAACTGCATCTAAAATTCTTAATATTCCATGCATGCATTCCTCTAAGGCTCTACTATCATGCTGTGACATATCCCCGCTGATCCCAAGGTCAAGATCACATACTTAGTCGCTTTACAAAACTTAACATCAGAGAAATCGGTTATAACTTCTATTTCCTTGCTCGGATCTGCTTCACATTCACGTTTGTGCCACCCCCACTAAGCCCAGAGTCAAGGTCACAAGCCTACACTTGGAACATTTTACATATTTAGAGGTACCTGGGCCCACTCGGGGGGTATTCCGTAAGCCTCGCTTACTGACCAATCTAGTTTATATTGGCAATGATTGGACACGATTCCAAAGTGTTGGCAAATCATGTTTTTGATGAGAAAATATAAGGTTTGACCATGTCCAGCGTGGGTAAACGTCTGCCGTGGCACAAGGGGACTGTTGGCCGTGGGTTCAAACAGTTCCCGAGTGGATGGACATGATCAAACGTTATTGTTACATTTTCATCGGAAATATCGTGTAATTATATGCGTTATATGCGTTAAGCTGATTTACATATATATATTCCGGGGCCACAGTGCACGTCGCGTGATGCAGCCGCATCAATTTCAAAATGTCAGTGCGACCGTTGTGAACTTGTCTGGTGACGGACATATGGCGCGTATATGCCCACGCAGCAGGTTACACTGTGCTACTATTTTTCATTTTCTGTCATGCCTTATAATATGAGCCATTTGTCTACCCACTAACGAGTTATTTTGAATTGGTATTTTTAATTGGCGCATGTTAATTGGTGTTAAATCGCATTTTATATGCCGCGACCAGAAAGGGTATTTTCCGACCTCGTGCTATTTTTACCAATACTCGTCACGTGACATGGTTAATCATATCACATCTTTGACATGCGCAGTGAAGTATCGGAAGTTGAGAAGAAAAATCTCTGTTTGAGTCCAAATCTAAATCTCCACGTAACTCTTTCCATTTGGTGATAAGGCCGCCAATATTAACCACTCTCTCTCTGTACGGCCTGTCCCTCAGACATTTCACTTTTTTTTTTTGGCCGACGCCGTTTCATACAATTTCCGTCCTGGACGTTTCGACATGTTGATATTCTTGTTTACATATTGGGAAGCCTACTGGCACGCGTAGTATACTGCGCATGCGCACAGCAAGCCGTGATGTGAAAGTCGTCGTCCCCGCACATTATCAAAATAGACTGTTACCGCCGCGCGTCGCTAACAGTAAATTGATAATTAATAAATGATTATATTTGTATAGCGGGCACTCGTAATTTTTAGAACTGGTGGAATAGTGACATAATTATACACTTATTATACCCCCCGTAACGAGTTGTGGGGGGTATACTGGAGTCAGGTTGTCCGTCCGTCCGTCCGTCCGTCCGTCCGTCCGTCCGGGCACACATTAGGGTACTTATGTGGCTAGCCCCACAGGGTTATGGACTTGGTAAAGGATAGGGTTGGTTACAATTAGCCACCTAAAAAATCCTTTTATGTGGCTAAAAATCGTTTTATGTGGCTAATATTTAACATGTGATAAGCCACATAAGTATAGTACTGTAAGAACGTCCGTCCGTCCGTCCGCGTAAACTTAACATCAGAGAAATATTGTTATAACTTTTATTTCCTTCATCTAAAATGCTTGATATCACGACGTACCATGCTGGTCATCCATGCAAAATCTACGACCGTCCAACCCCCGCTGATCCCATGGTCAAGGTCAAATACTTAGTCCGTAAACTTAACATCAGAGAAATATTGTTATAACTTCTATTTCCTTTATCTAAGATGCTTAATATTTCACACATGCATTCCTGTAAGGCTCTACTACCATGCTGTGCCAAATCCACGACCGTCCAACCCCAGCAGATCCCAAGGTCAAATACTTAATCTCTTTACAAAACTTAACATCAGAGAAATATTGTTATAACTTCTATTTCCTTCATCTAAAATGCTTAATATTTCACACATGCATTCCTGTAAGGCTCTACTACCATGCTGTGCCAAATCCACGACCATCCAACCCCCGCTGATACCAAGGTCAAGGTCAAATACTTAGTCTCTTTACAAAACTTAACATCAGAGAAATATTGTTATAACTTCTATTTCCTTCATCTAAAATGCTTAATATTTCACACATGCATTCCGTCCAACCCCCGCTGATCCCAAGGTCAAGGTCAAATACTTAGTCTCTTTACAAAACTTAACATCAGAGAAATAAGTTATAACTTCTATTTCCTTCATTGAAAATTCTTATTATTTCACTTGTGCATTCCTCTAAGGTTGTACTATCATGCTGTGACAAATCTACGACTGTCCAACCCCCGCTGATCCCAAGGTCAAGGTCACATACTTAGTCTCTTTACAAAACATAACATCAGAGAAATATGTTATAACTTCTATTTCTTTCATTTAAAGTGCTTGATATTTCACACATGCATTCCTGTAAGGCTCTACTACCATGCTGTGCCAAATCCACGACCGTCCAACCCCCGCAGATCCCAAGGTCAAGGTCAAATACTTAGTCCGTAAACTTAACATCAGAGAAATATTGTTATAACTTCTATTTCCTTCATCTAAGATGCTTAATATTTCACACATGCATTCCTGTAAGGCTCTACTACCATGCTGTGCCAAATCCACGACCGTCCAACCCCCGCAGATCCCAAGGTCAAATACTTAATCTCTTTACAAAACTTAACATCAGAGAAATATTGTTATAACTTCTATTTCCTTCATCTAAAATGCTTAATATTTCACACATGCATTCCTGTAAGGCTCTACTACCATGCTGTGCCAAATCCACGACCATCCAACCCCCGCTGATACCCAGGTCAAGGTCAAATACTTAGTCTCTTTACAAAACTTAACATCAGAGAAATATTGTTCTAACTTCTATTTCCTTCATCTAAAATGCTTAATATTTCACACATGCATTCCTGTAAGGTTCTACTACCATGCTGTGCCAAATCCATGACCGTCCAACCCCCGCTGATCCCAAGGTCAAGGTCAAATACTTAGTCTCTTTACAAAACTTAACATCAGAGAAATAAGTTATAACTTCTATTTCCTTCATTGAAAATTCTTATTATTTCACTTGTGCATTCCTCTAAGGTTGTACTATCATGCTGTGACAAATCTACGACTGTCCAACCCCCGCTGATCCCAAGGTCAAGGTCACATACTTAGTCTCTTTACAAAACTTAACATCAGAGAAATATGTTATAACTTCTATTTCTTTCATTGAAAATTCTTAATATTTCATATGCTGTGACAAATCCCCGCTGATCTCGAGGTCAACGTCACATACATACCGTATACCTCTAATTAACGCCCCCCTCCTAATAAACGCCCCCCTCCCCCCCAAATAAAATAAATAAAACAAATATTTACCAATGAGCGCTAATTTCAAACACAAATAATCCTTAAATCCTTATTTGTGTTTGAAATTGGTGGTCCTTGGTAATTTTTGTTTTCTTTTTTTTTATACGGTAGTCTATTTACAAAACTTAACATCAGAGAAATCGGTTATAACTTCTATTTCCTTGCTCGGATCTGCTTCACATTTCACACACTCATTGCTCCAATGGACCTCTACCACCCTGTGACAAATAAACGCCCCCCCCCCCCCCCTTTTGTAAAATTTAAAATGCAACGCCTCCGGGGGCGTTAATTCGAGGTTATACAGTAGTCTCTTTACAAAACTTAACATCAGAGAAATCGGTTATAACTTCTATTTCCTTGCTCGGATCTGCTTCACATTTCACACACTCATTGCTCCAATGGACCTCTACCACCCTGTGACAAATTCATGTTCATGCCGCCCGCGCTAATCCCAGAGTCAAGGTCACAAAGCCACACACTTGGAAATTTTTTACATATTTTAGGGGTACCTGGGCCCACGCGGGGGGGGGGGGGGTATTCCGTAAGCCTCGCTTACTGACCAATCTAGTTTAATTCCTATAAAGAACATTTTGTGCCTACTGCGCGGGTATGTACCTTTAATGAAAATTTGAGTAAACCAGGGTTATTATATAGGAAAACCAGGGATTCCGCTGAGGAAAATAAAAAAGTCGCCACTCCAATTGCGAAAGTGGTGATCGCCAGCGGAATCCCTGGAAAACATGTACTTGGGACCAAACATTTGACTTCAAATTATCTGTAGTTTGAGAGAGTTTGAGGTAACGAGTGTACACTGTAGATGCAAGGACGAATGGACAACTTGACTACAGTATACCTTCTCCTTCAAATGTCAACAACAACCATTGAGTTGTGCCTGGATCCACATCATCATCACTAGCTCAGAACTCCAGACAAGTCCTGTATCTAAAGAGTATATTATACCCCCAGATTTCAAAGACAATACATACTTTACTTTTACAAATGTACTATTGATTTTCATCCTTAAATAGTCAACAAATGGGAAAAAAATGAAACAAATTTAAAATTTAAAATTCACTTTTGCAGCTCAACTAAGTACATTTTCGACTTTATTACAGTATTTTCACTACTCAATTTGAAAATCATTACGTATTTTCACATTGCTGTAAGTATTTTGTACTCTCACTGATCATAATAAATGTGTATTCTGCTAAAGTAAGCACATACAATACGCCAATACACACCTTATCTGGAGCTCTGAACACTTGCAATCAGCTAGATTCACAGCCTGGACGTGGCAGGTGATCTATTAGTGAAAGCTTATCTGCTAACATCACTAACCCTACAGCTCCTACTGTGCACACAAGATATCTTGGCATGACTGTTGTTAAAATTGATAGAA